>CAJQZJ010003646.1:14620186-14679277 GCA_907164525.1 Lophiomys imhausi
TCTCGAGCCCTGCCTGGCACTTTTATGTGGGATCTAAGACTTGGCCCGTACACTTGTGTACGCTTTACCCACTGAGCCATTCTCTCTAGTGCCTGAGCTTCTTATTTTCAACAGAATGCTTACTATGGAGGTTCTGACAGAAGCCATAGACAACACTTCCATTCATGTTGCATCTGCATGCTGATTGCTCTCACCTTCCAACCTGAAAACACTACCATGCAGTTTTCTAATTTATCCTCAAGATAGTCTCCTAAAAATTGCATTTATGCTAGGTGTGGTGGCACACGCCTTTAATCCCAGCACTCTGGAGGCAGAGGCAGGTGGATCTCTGTGAGTTCAAGGCCAGCCTGGTCTACAAAGCAAGTCCAGGACAGCCAGTGCTAATACACAGAGAAACCCTGTCTTGAAAAAAACCTTAAAAAAAAAAAAAGAAAAAACTAGTTGAAATCATGAGGAGGCAGCATCGAAAGATCACAGTAGAATATATAACATAGACAATGCATACATTGTACAGAACAATGAATAATTATTATTTCTTCTCCCTTTTTTAAGACAGGTTCACAAACTCGGGACGCTATTGTATCCACCACACCTGGCTTATGTGTGAATGGCCCTGTGAATGCTAGGCAAGCTCTTTAACTAAGAAACATACTCCAAACCCCACAACAATAAAAATGTCACACAGAAATAACCAAAGTCCCTTAGAATTCCTGTTCACTCACATTTCTACCCAGGCCAACAAGCCAAAAAGAAAAGTTACTAGGACCAGTATATAGTATAAAGTATACACTGTCTGTCTTTCAAAGTCTTACTCACTGCAGCCAACCTCACCCCACACTGTTAATACAGAGGCGACTGCCGGGCACTCAATAGGCCTGCAAAGCAGGATGAGTCTGTCATGAAGAAATAGTGAGCCGGGCAGTACTGGCGCATGCCTTTAGTCCCAGCACTCGGGAGGCAGGGACAGATGGATCTCTGAGTTCGAGGCTAGCCTGGTATACAGAGGGCATTCCAGGACAGCCAGGGCTACACAGAGAAACCCTGTCTAGAAACAAAACAAAACAAGAACCATAGTGAGTTTTAACTAGAAAGGAAATAAAAGCAGGAGGCTAAGTGGAGGAAGGGACATTCTTGTCTGGATTCCTCAAAATAAAGCTTCAGAGGTTGTTTGTAGACAGAGGGCAGAATGGACTAGCATTCGGAGCAGGGGTGCAGAGTGAACAAAGGAGAAGGGAAAGTGGAACACCCCAGTTAGGATGGCAAGGAAGAAGAACCAAGTGTACTGCACAAAAAACAACATGGGCCAGTGTCCCTTAAACGGGAGTCGAGAGCAGGGGCCATATGTAGGTGCCCCAGTAATGTGCCCATGATAGGGCTCTGAAGACTCTCACCTGCCCAGGCTCCATCACAGGAATATGTGGGAAATACCCATTGAATGAGTTGGTGATGTTTTCCCTAGAGCAGAGTCTCCTGTGAGCTGTAATCACCAGCACCACAATACACGCAAAGAGCTAACACAGAACAGCAGTGATGACAAGGAGGATGTTTAGATGGAACAGACAGTACACCTTAAAGGAGAAGACAGAAGGAAGAAGAGAACACAAAGGAAGAATCTAGGTAGAAGCAGGAGTGCCAGGGTGAAATGCTGGTTCATACCAATTTTACAATGAGAAAGAGTCAAGCACAGGCCTTGGGAGGACACGGTACATGTCTCAGGGCAGGGATTTTCACCCAGGGGCTGCCCAGGTACATAGTCGAGTCTGTGCCTCCCAAGCAATGGGGTCTCTGACTCAGCAGAGAAAAACACAAAGCAGTCCCTCATACATGGTGGTGAGGTGAGAGCACCCAAGCATCACCAGCTGTGTTTTAGGCATCATCAGGACACCTACAAAAATATATATAGGCCTCCAGCTTCCTTCACTTGGCAGGACTGCTTCTTGGCAAAGGTCCTACCCAGGCCACTGTGAACCTGTCACATTAGGGGAGGTCCTTTGCTTCCTTTTCCCATCATCTCCCTCTCCCCCTCCACCCTCACCCTGGGTTTCCCATAGGGACTAGGTCTCATATGCCAAATGGCCAGAGCTCATACTTACATTGCCACCTCCAGGGACATGCTTAATATTGTCCTTGGAACCACACTTGGATTGAACATGGCTGTAGCTCACTTTTTTGGAGACTATCTGGACCTGGAGTGTTAGAGAACAGAAAGGGGGAAAAAAACCAACACAAAGGAGGCTAGTTAGAACTGACACAGAGAAGGAGGTAAGTCCACAGGTGATCACTATTGCCAAAAAAGAGTGTCCTTAAATTTCTGTCCCCACTTTCATTAGAACAGGGGTTGAAAAACACAGGAAAAAAAATGTACAAGCAAGGAAGGGCGTGAGTAAACAAAACGAGAGAGAAGCATGCTGCGCAGCACTGTGGCTGGCCCTGGGCTGGGCTGTAGTTCCTAAGACGAGTACAGCAACAGGCCCCTGATGCCCACCCAAATACTGCCCCACCTTCTTGTCAAGACTTTTCTCTGAAAGCTGGACACAAGGTCTCTAGTTTTCAGCAAGGATACTGATGCTCTGAACCAGTTCCCATCTGGGGCCTGGAACTGTTGCAGCCAGACTCACAGCGGAAACAAAGGATGCTTGCTACAAGAATTGTTGGGCTGCTGGCTAAGAGCACAGATCTGGAAGGAAGACACATTGTTCCGTAAAATGAAAATAGTCACAGAATCCTGAATCTGACACCAGAAGGAACACAGGCCACAACCTTAGTAGCACTTTGCACACCATACCCATTTGTTTCAGAAACACTGATAGATGAGGCCAGACTTCATTGTTTGTTTGTTTTGCTTGTTATAAGGCCTCCTCACTATGTAGATCAGGCTGGCCTGGGACTTGCTATGTACTTGCAGGCCTCAAGTTCCTGACCCTCGTCTCTCACCTCCTGCAGCACAGCTAGGATTATAGCCAGCATTTCCAACCCTCTGAATCTTGTATAATCCTGTCAGTGAGTTGCATATACAAAGAGAACAACAGAAATGGTGCTACAGTGGTGTAGCCAGGCTGCACTGCAACACCACAGCCTAGAACTGAGTAACAGAGCTCTTCTTTAGCTTCTGAGAAGAGAGGTCTGTCCTTCCTTTCCTCCCTCCTTCTCCTAAGAATTAGAAGCTCTCTGCAAACCATACATGCTGTGCTGCCTACAGAACACAGAGCTCACCCTGAGGAACTCGGACACCTTACCATGCTCTTTTCATTCTTAGCTTTTTCATGACTTAATACTGGATCCCTGTTAGTCAGACAGGGGCATCTGTCTTCACAGCCAGCAGCAGCTTTATAGTCAGAAGACAGGAGCAGCAGGGCTCCGGACACTGCCATTGCCCTGACTTCTGAGGAAGAACCTGGGCATGATGGATTTGGATGCATACTAGATGAGTTTCAAATGCCAAGTAAGTGTCTGACAGTTTTCAAGCTCCCTTCGTCAAGCTGACTTAAGTTCCCAATGGGATATGAGCTCACAACTTGATTAGTTTTCAGGGTTGATATAAAAATTGTCTGATGGCTGAATCATTAACTAGAGGAAGGAACACAGGAAGAAGCAGGAACTAGTTAAGAACAGGAATAAAGCAGAATAGAAGGGAAAATGATTCAGGCTACAAGAGTGATATTCTGACTTTACCTCAGAGAGGTAAACCTAAATGAAACTCACTTTCCCAGCAGGCGGTTTCTGTGCACTTGCAACGGAGCTGGCTGCTTTAGTGACTGCATTAGGTTCGGGCTTTCCAGCTGTGGCAGCTGCCTCTGTTTTTTTCTCTACTTTGGCCTGGATGGAGATAAAGGGGGAGGGGCAAGTTTCAAACCAAGATGAGAGCCCAGATGGCAAGGGAGGAAGAAGGTGGGAGAAGAAAAAAGCAAGATCAGGATGCCAGGCAGAAAGAAGCAGATCACCCTTGCACCTAGGACAACAAACTCCTTGGCTAGATCCACAGAGATCCCTGAGCAAGGGAAACAGGAGGATAACCACAGGACAGAGCTGAAACAAAGAAGAGATCATGCATTATGGAGAAACGGTTCAAAGTCAAATAAGATGAAATCAGTGGTTTCTTTGTGAGGGTGTGTGAGACAGTGCCCTCTTGACTCTAACACTGCTGTGTCCACGTACATGGTCACAGTCACCGGGGACGGTGAGCATGAGGTTTGCCAGTACACTGCAATAGACAATAACTCAGTCACTAGTCCAATTTATTTATAACCTCAAGTTTTCCTAGTACGGCAAACAAAGAATAGCAAAGATGGGGACAAGGGTCATGGGTGGCTAAGCCCAGACGATCCCAGTCTGTTATCAATGTCTTCCACACGAGTCAGGATTCTGCGACATTTTGGGGCCTATTCAATTTCTTTAAAATATCTAAAAAATTTGTATGTGCATGAGTGGTTTGTATACACATAACATGTGCATGCCTAGTTCTCACAGAGACCAGAAGAGGGCAATGGGCTCCCTGGAACTGGAGTTACATCCAACTGGTTGTGAGCCACCGATGTGGATTCTGGGAACTAAGTCTGGGTTCTTAACTACTGTCATCTCTCCAGGGCCCATACTCAATGTTGACAAGTTTGGATTAACGCAATCTAAGTATCCTACTCTGGGTGCTGACAAAATCATTCAAGTTCAAGCAGAGCACGAAATGCAGACTGTGATTACTCCAGGGATGAAGAGTCTCAGGTGAACTTTGCTACCAATTTCTCCACATCCAGGGTTTCTAGTAGCTACTAACACTTAATAAATTGGTGATCCATGCAACCAGAATATTCTTTTTAAAAAGTTACTGTGCATGTATAAATATGCATATACACACTTGCGCTGTAGTACACATGTAGAGGTCAGAAGATAACTTGTAGGAGTAATTTTTCTCCCTCATCACAGGTTTCTGCGGATCAAACTCATACTGTCAGGTTTGGTGCTAAGTGTTCTTATACCTTGAATTATCTTGTTGGTCCCAGAACATTCTTTGTTGTTGTCGTCGTCCCCCCCCCCCAAAAAAAAAAAAGGACAGTATTTCTGTGTAGTCATGAAACTTACCATGCAGACCAGGATGGGCTCAAACTCAGAGATCTACCTGCCTCTGCTTCCCTCTGCTGGAATTAAAGTTGTGCCACCACACTCAGCCTCAGAACGTTCTTAATATGTGTGGTTTAGAAAAGCCAGAGTATGTGGCCTTCAATTCATAGCACAGCATCTCTTGGACACCAGAGGATACCCAGTTCTCATTTGGACAGACTCTTCCCACATCAAAGATGGAGAAGTGTGCCCAGAAAGAACCAAAAACAACTAGGATCATGTCCAATGTCTCTTATCCCCATAGTTTCTGAAGCTTTTCCTTTCCATGCTTCCTAACCCTGTGGCCAGCCATGGCGGGTTTCAAAGAATGATTCTGTTGCTCTATCTCCTTAGTGCTCACATTATAGGCAAGAACCACACATCCAGTTTTCTAGAATTTTTATAAAACAGAAGAATCTCTACTTCCCAAAGAAAAATGTAAACCTAAATCCCAATACATGAGGAGCAGGAGCTCCTCATGGGAAGAGACAGAACATAGCTCTGCCCAGGCCTTCCCTGACATTGCAGTGCCAGGAGCCCAGAGTGAAATTCGCTGGTGTGAACACCACGTCCTAGCAGCACCTGTGGTGGACGCATGTGGCAGAGAAGCAGCAGAAGCCAGCATGCTAAGACCCCAAGCTCCTAAACTTACCCGGCCTCCTCCAGGCTGGTGCTTGATATTCTCTGTAGAGCCGACCTTGGAGCGAACACTCTTCAGATCAGGGGCAGAAGCAGTAGGGGCCAGGCGGCTCAGCCTGGGAACAGAGCAGCTAGGTTTAGTGGAGGTTGACTTCTTGTCCACAGAAAGAGCCACAGAAGGCCGGGAAGGTGCAGATGTGGCCTTGACTCGAGTGGAAGTCATCCCTGCTGGGGGTGCTGCCCCAGTTGGGGTGGTATTTCTCTTCATAGAACTGGTACAGGTGGATTTTGGGCGACTCAAATCAGCTGCAAAGAAATGAGAAGTAGTAGGAATTCATGGGGAAAGAAAGATGGAGCCTAGGGCTGGAGAAGGACAGTAGGCTCATTAGGCTTCAAGTTAAGTGTATTAGGTATTACCTGGTGCAGACTTAGCAGTCATCCTTTTGACATTAGCGGGTTTTCCCTCAGTCTTAGTGGCTGCACAAACAAATTATTATATTTAACAAGAGATCTGCGGAGATTCATCGTTCATCAGACCATTACAGAATGACCACATCGGCCCGATGATTGTGCTTGTTTCTGGGACACAGTACAAGATCAAACAGCCACATGAAGACTTGTGTGCAATAGGACACTAGGCCAGCACTGCACCCCACTCTCATCAGTCCCAATGATGACTTACACGTGGCCATAGAAGCAGCTTACTAAATATGCCTATGGATTCAAATTGCCTGTCTCTATTTTTGCATGATGGAGAGTGAACCTAGAAACACAAGGTGCTGGGATCTATGGAGTAACTAATTCATCTCAGAATTCACAGGAATCAAGATTCAAGATTTTGGCAGGCAGTGGTGGGTCATGCCTTTGATCCCAGCACTCCAGAGTCAGAGGCAGGCAGATCTCTGTGAGTTTGAGCCAGCCTGGTCTACAGAGGGAGTTCCACGACAGCTAAAGCTACACAAAGAATCCTGTCTCAAACAAAAACAACAACAATAACAACAAAAAGACTCAAGACTTTTCTGAATACATGCAGCTGATAAGCTCACTCAGAGGTGAGGGCTTGTTAAGCCCAGGGCCGGCCTGGTTGCCACTGTGCAAGGTACTGAATACTAAGGGTCATTGTATGGTGAAGTCACTACACTGTCACCATTACTGCCAGAAGAAAAGAGAAGGCCCCATTCTCTTCCCACTGGTTCCCCTGAGAAGGAAGACTACTCACTGGTAGGCCTCTTAGGCAGGGGTGTGGCAGGACTTCTACTGCTTGGCCCAGTGGAAACGAGAGTTGAGGGAGATGTGGCTTTTGAGACGATTGGAGTGGTTTTAGGTCCAGGTCTGAGGGCTGGGGCAGATGCAGGCTTGGATGGTGAGGTCCGCTTTTCAGGGATCTTAGCCTCTGCAACTGTCTGGGAATGGAAAAGTGGGAGTGAGAGCTGCAGGTCAGTGGTGGTCCTGGAGGGTTTTATAAGCACACCCAAAAAATAGACACTATGGACTCCGCAGTGACGGCCATGAAAATATATTGTTCTAAGGTCAAGACTCCAGATAACTTGGGAAAGGTGTTAGCTGCATATAGTGTTGGCACACTTGGAAGGCTGAGGCAAAAGGATTGATTGTTGAGTTTGAGGCAAGCATTAGCTACGCGGCGAGTTCCAGAACAGACTTGTCCAGAGTGAGACCACAAAACAAAAACAAACAAAACAACAAGAAAGTCTTCCAGAGCAAGTGGCCAGGTAGAGAGCCCTGTGCTTTGAAGTTAGGAAATAGGGTCAATCTACATCAATCCAGAGGAAATGATAACCCCAAAGAGTGTATCACACTACAACGTAGTTTCAATTGAGATCCACTGCAAATATTTGATTGTATAAGATTTAATAAATACATGAACCACAAGCTAAAAGTTATGTTCACCTAATGTAGTCATTCTTGATTTTAGTTTTTCTTTTTTGGTTTTTTCGAGACAGGATTTCTCTGTGTAGCCCTGGCTATCCTACAACTCACTCCAGAGATCCGCCTGCCTCTCCCTCTGCCTCTGGAGTGCTGGGGTTAAAGGTGTGTGCCACCACACCCGGCATTCTTTATTTAAAAGAAGAATTAAGGAGAATTTAGCCATTCTTTTGGGTAACATTTATTCAAAGCAGGGGACAGGACAGCACTCCTGAAAATGAGTAGCTACCAGTCACATGAGAGTCAGAGCCCGAGCTTCAGCCTGGATCTGAAGGAACTGTGTTTTGGGGAAGATCACTGGGTTCCACAAACTTTATTTCTTTATCTGAAGGAATAAGATCAGAACACAGCATTGTCTCAGTCTAGCTTTGATGATATGATATTATGGACTTAGAGGATGGGAAAACTGACAGCAGAGAAGTGACAAGAGGAGGCAGGCCTGACTAACATCAGGCATGGAATACTGTTCAAATGAGGGTTATAGTTATGGTAATGTTAGAAATTTAGGGTTGGGGAAAAAACAAAGAAACAAACAGTCTGGTCTACAGAACAAGTTCCAGAACAGCTAGAGCTACACAGAGAAATCCTGTTTAGAGAATACAACAGGAAAAAAAAAAAGAATTTAGAGTTGGTTTCTAATGATATCCTATCAAGTCTAATGGCCTATGCTATGCAAAATCTCAAGATCAGAATCAAGAACCTGCACTGCACTCTTTTCTATTTGCTCTGAAGTTTTAGTATAATTTCTTTTAGATTTATATATTTTATGTGTATGACTGTTTTGCCTGAATGGATATATGCATACGATATGCGTGCTTGATGTCAATGGAAGTCAAAAGAGGTCAAAGAGGGCTTTGGATCTCCTGAAACTGAAGTTACAGATGGTTGTGAGCCACCATGTGGTTGCTGGGAATTGAATCCAGGTCCTTTGAAGAGTAACAAGTGTTCTTAACTACTGAGCCATTTCACCAGCCTTTCTGTCTGTGCATCTCTCTCTCTCTCTCTCTCTCTCTCTCTCTCTCTCTCTCTCTCTCTCTCTCTGTGTGTGTGTGTGTGTGTGTGTGTGTCTGCCATGCATGTGCAGGTGCCTACAGAGGCCCAATGTGGATGCTATGAGCCAAATATGGGTCCTCTGGAAGAACAGTAAGCACTCTTAACTTCTGAGCCATCTCCCCAGAGCCTGTCTGAGGACTAAGCAGAGAATGATAACACACACTTTTACTCCTAGCAGTCAGGAGGCAAAGGCAAGCAAATCTCTGTGAGTTTGAGGCCAGTCTGTCTATACAGTGTGTTCCAGGCTTGCCAGAGCTACACAGTGAGACCATGTCACAAAACACAACAAAACGAAACAAAACACTGAGGATCAAACTAAATTGTGACTTTGATTCAGAACAATCTAGTAAAATCTTTATTTTGCTAGTAGGAATAAAAATGAATAATAATAAAAGTGACTTGTGATAGTTAATAGTGTGACATTCATCAGACATCAGGAATTTGCTGGGACAGACAGCCCTTTTTTTTTTTTTTTTTTTTCCTTTTTTGGTTCTTAAGGAAGGTAGCCACAGCCTACACACTCCCTTCCTCTAGAAGCAATCCTGAAAACAAGTGCAGCACTAAATATGAACTAGAAAGATGCATCAAGGGGCTGGAGAGATGGCTCAGCGGTTAAGAGCACTGGCTGCTCTTCCAGAGGTCATGAGTTCAATTCCCAGCAACCACATGGTGGCTCACAGCCATCCATAATGAAATCTGGTGCCCTCTTCTGGCCTGCAGATATACCTGCAGACAGAACACTGTATACATAATAAATAAATCTTTAAAAAAAAAAAAAAAAGAAAGAAAGATGCATCAAGCAATTAGTATAGTACACCATAAGTAGGCCAGTGATAAGTGGCCTAAAGCTGAAAACAAAGCAAGTTGTTACAGGATCGCAGAACCTGCTGAGCTCAGCTGGAGGAGTCAGAATGTTGCTAAGTTATAGGAAAAACTTTATTCTGTAGGATCATTAAAGAGAAAGGCAAAGTGTTTCTGGTGGGGAAAAAAAAATAGGAGAAAGGCAGCCATGTGTGGTGGCACACGCCTTTAATCCTAGTACTCGGGAGGCAGAGGCAGGAGGATCTCTGTGAGTTCAAGGCCAGCCTGGTCTACAGAGTGAATTCAGGACAGCCAGGGATACACAGAGAAACCCTGTCTCAAAAAACAACAAGAGAGAGAGGGTAGTGGGGGGGGGAGCAAATAACTGAACTGGAAGAAAGAAGTATGCCCCACCCCAAACAGTATCTGATTAGTATGTGAGGCCCAGGAGAATGACTAAGGCACATAAGCAGGTGAAGAGGGAGGAACAGTGAAGAAAAAGGAAGAATGAAAGCAGAAGCACTTTCTGACCAGGGCCGACAAAGGTGAAAAGAATATAAGTGTTATGATTGCACTGATGGGCACCCAAAGTGACTTTCAAAGCACCCACTGCCCTTCCCTACCCTTTCCCCAATTCTTCCAGTCCATCACCTGCAACAACAAGAGCCCGTCTAGGGATCTGGGAGGAAATTTCTTCCTGTCACAGTATATGGCTACCTACGTACCTTTGGTTTCAGGTCTCTTGCAGGTAGGGTGGAAGGCCTGGCAGTAGCAGTGGCAGCAGCAGGGCGTTTGTGTGGGGCGGCTGGCACTGAGCCTGAAGCGAGGCTCATGGGTTTTTTATTCAACCCACCAGAGGTGGTGGGAGTTGGCTGCTTAGGGAGAGTGGGTTGTACTTTGGCTTTCGAAGTTGAAGTCTTTGCAGGTTGAGTGGTGGCCAAAGGCTTTAGGTTGATGGTTGTTTAAATTTTAAATTTTAATTTTTTAAAGAACATCAAACACACAGACAAGAACAAAAACAAAATTTAAAAAAGTATAAATTGCAAAATTCAAAGTAAGATTATAAGCAATGAGGATTGATGCAACTGAAAATTAGCATTCCTTTCTTCTGAGCTTAGTAAATAGTAAAGTGATGACAAGATAAAGTTTAAGACAATAATTTTATTGCTTATTCTTAGTTGGAGCCAAGGTCGCACACATGCTAAACATAGGTTCTACTACTGAACTACATCCCCAGCTCTGTGAAAACGCGTTCTTAATCATAGTGCCACAAATGCCAGTAGTTTGGTTCCTAAAGAATTTATTTTAATAATAGCTTTGCCATTAATTAACTTTGATGGTTGTAAAAATTCTATAAATAAAGTCATCAGCAAGTAATTAAACCATTACTGGCTTCCCTAAAAATAAATAAGATAAGATAAAAATAGGATCTTGCTATGTTACCCAGGCTGGCACACAACTCATGATCCTCTACCCTCAGGCTCCCAAACTGCTGAGATTACAGGTACAGACACCACACTCTACTTTCCTTACCTATGTCTTGCTAAACAGCATAATTATACCTAAAATTTGGTAACTATATTTTTAGCAATATAAGAGGAAGTTTCTGATGCTATGATCTGTCTGAAAACCATCATTCTCTTTTTATGAACAGATTTCAGAATAATTCTACATTTTACTTTTTGTTGTTAGGAAGGGAAATGTAAGCCATTTATAAAATGACTATGGTGGGCATATTAAGGCATATTAAGACCCAGTATGAAAAAGCCATGGGTACAGTGGTAAGAGTGCTTGTCTAGGAAGTGCAAGCCCCTAGGTTCAATCTCCAACACAGAAAACAAATATCTAATGAACATTTTACATAGATATACTATAAAAGTATACAGGCAGAAGATTTTAATATTTGAGATAGGTCATATGAGAAAATGCAAATAATTATTTTCTAAGAACATCTAAATTTGAAGAAAGACAGGACAGCTCAGAAAAAAAGACATTCCGTTCATGATTCAGGCAGAAGGTTTTTAAAAATTACAGAAAAGGAAAACCATCATTCACTCTAGCACCTACCTTTGCTTTCTTTTCTGGACTTGGTGGTAGCTCCTTGTTTGGTGGGGTAGTGATGTCATTTCCGGTCACACTCACAGCAGTCTTTTCCTCTTCTTGCTTGGCTATTCCTAAAGGGAGGAGAGTTAATGAGAATTATCCTAAGCAAATGTGTTCTACAACCATCTTAATCATGGAAGGCTGCCCTGAGAGATCCATGACTGGTGCTCTACTGTGAATAACCCCAAAGGGCTATGCTGCTGAGAATGATCCCAACAGTTCTAGGAACTCTGAACTTGTCCCTGTGCTGAAGCAATCTGAGGAGATTTGCCCTGATGATCAGTGGTAGGAAACAGCCCTTAAATTTTGGTTTCCTTTGATACCAACAAAGAGCTTCTGTCACCCAAACACCAACTACCTGAGAACAAAGGAGACAAAAAAACTCTTGGAATAAAGGTTGCCGAGAGATGGGGCCAGAGCCAGATGGTTCAATAACCTCCCTTACTTCCTCTCCCTGCAAAGAACCACTTTACAGAGGATGTGAGATTAAGCCGCTCCAATTCTAACAGTGACCTAGATCTCCAACAAAGCCGAGACCCACGGAAAATAAAGTCATCAGCTTGAGCTAGCAAACTCCTCCACACAGGAGACTTTCCCTCAGATGTCAACAAGCTATGCCTAGAAGCACTCTAATACCATGAAGTGTGTAGCCCTAATGTGGAGAAGATTTTCTGACTGGCATACAATCCATAACCACAGAAAGTGTAACTAAAGAAAAACAGTCATAAAATCCAAAAGACAACTGAGCTTCATCTCAAACACAAAGAGACTATGTAAATAACATCTACAAATCAGTAACTCTCTTTTGTTACTGCTGTTGTACTATTGCTGCTCTTTTGTTACTGCATGTACAGGATCTCATGTAGCCAGGGCTGGTCTGGAAACTACTACATGTATGAGGATGTCACTACCTCCCAAGTGCTGGGATTACAGAACTGTACTGTTATGCCAAGTTTATGTGGAGCAATCCTAGGCTTTGGGGATGCTAGATGAACATGCTACCAACTGAGCTATATCCCCCTGTGGCTTACTTGTTTTTTGAAGACTGGCTCTCGTGTAACAGATGCTGGTCTTGAACTCCTGATCTTCGGCCCTCAATCACCCAAATGCTTTTTGATTATAGGCCTGTGTCACTACGCCCAGGCCCAAGTAGCAGTAAATCAACAATCCACAAAAAAGGGTCAAAAGAATATGGAAGCCAGGCGTGGTGGCACAAGCCTTTAATCCCAGCACTCCGGAGGCAGAGGCAGGCAGATCTCTGTGAGTTCAAGGCCAGCCTGGCCTACAAAGCTACAAAGACTCCAGGACAGTCAGGGATACACAAAGAAACCCTGTCTCCAAAACCAAAAACAACAACAAAAGATTATTATAGTTCTTTTTATAAAAGTTCAAGCTAACTTGAAAAAAGAAGTTTAGCTATGAGATGGGCATTTTACACATTTAGAATTTGTTCGGTTTTTAAAATTTTTTTATTTTATTTTGTGGGAATTTTTTAGAAAAAGTTTCTCCGAGTGCTGAGATTAAAGGCATGCAACACCACCAGCTACTTTCTTAAATCTTTATGCTACTGTATTTTGTCAAATTTGGTACACTTGATCGTGATTTCTTTCAACAACCTTTGACTCTTGTATTCTCTTTCTCCTCTAATGACTCTGAAAGTAGTAGCAATGCTCAAGTTTTTCGTTATGGCTACGGTCCTGAGAACCATTCTATTTTTTGCTATTATTCAAATAGTTGAACTGAGTAATTTCTACTCAATGCCCAATTCACTGATCCCGTAAGGACGGGAGCCAGGGCAAAGGCTCTCCCACTCAGCAGTACCCACATCTCTGATTCACTGGCTCTACTCCATTTTAACTGTTTTAGGTTTTGTTTTTGTTTTTAAATGAGAAAAGGTTTCAACTCTGTAGGCCCATCAACTCACTGTGTTTCATTAGGATGTACTAGGTCACCAAATTCCCACCTTAGCCTTCAGAGTCCTAAGATGATCAACATGTACTGTCATGCTGACAAAAGGTCTTACTTTTGATTAGTTTTTCAACAACTTCAATTAACATTTGGTTATGTTTTAAGAATTTCTATTTCATTCTTAAGATTTTCTAAGTTTTCATTTATTTAAAAACATTTTAGGGGCCAGCAACATGGCTTAACAGACAAAACACATGCTGCTAAACCTGCCAACCTGAATGCAATCCCCAGAACATGCTGTAAGAAGTATATGGAGTCCTATTAAGTTGTTCTCTGATTAACAATGCATGATGTGGCACATGCTTGCCCAAATGTTCAACTCCCCCATAAACAAATAAATAAACAAGTGTGTGGTACAGTGGTTATTAAAAATAATTTATTACTTTATTTTTGGTGCATGGGGGAGAAGCCCAGCATGTAGAACATTTTCTATGTGTATGTGTGCATGTGTGCGTGTGTGCGCATGTGTGTGTGTGTGTGTGTGTGTGTGTGCATGTGTGTGTACGTTTGAGCTACATTCAGCTTTAGTTTTTAAAAAACTGGAATAGCCAGGCATGGTGGTACACACCTTTAATCCCAGGACTCAGGAAGCAGAGGCAAGGGGATCTCTGTGAGTTCAAGGCTAGTCTGGTCTACAAAGCAAGTTCCAGGACAGCTCGTACGGTTACACAGAGAAATCCTGTCTTACAAACCCAACTCTAATAGTTTAGCAATGCTTCCATTCTATAAAAGCTATAAAAAGTTCTCACCATATGAGACTTGCTGCCATTGGCTCTAGCTCACACTAAATATTTTTCACCAGCACGGGATTTTCAGTAAGCACCATAGACACTTAATAAAGTCTTCTTGCTTATATGTGCCAGCAGTGTCTCCATCTGTCCACATAAGCATTGACTGCTGCTGTCAATCCAGATGACTTTTCACAGAGGACCTCCTGTTTGCCCCAGGGGTATCCTTCCTAGGCACTACTAGAAACTATGAGCCAAATGTTAGCAGTTTAAAAAAAAAAAAGTCTTAGACGGGCGGTGGTGGCGCACGCCTTTAATCCCAGCACTTGGGAGGCAGAGGCAGGCGGATCTCTGTGAGTTCGAGGCCAGCCTGGTCTACAAAGTGAGTCCAGGACAGCCAGAGCTGTTATACAAAGAAACCCTGTCTCGAAAAACCAAAAAAAAAAAAAGTCTTGAAAAAGAATTCATTTGCCAGGCGGTGGTGGCGCACACCTTTAATCCCAGCACTTGGGAGGCAGAGGCAGGCGGATCTCTGTTAGTTTGAGGCCAGCCTGGTCTACAAAGCGAGTCCAAGACACCCAGACCTGTTATTCAGAGAAACCCTGTCTCGAAAAACCAAAAAAAGAAGAAAAAGAAAAAGAATTCATTATATGAACCTCTTCCTAAGGCTGTTCCAATGCTCCTTCTTGTACTGGTGCTACCTGCTTCGAAAACTACACCCTCAGCAATCCACCCACACATACGCCTACCGTAACCACTTTCTATTTTGGTTGTTTGGTTTCTTTTGCCCTCGCTGTACTGGAACTTACTAAGTAGAGCAGGATGACCTTGACCTGCCTAAACGCAAGCACCAGCCTGCCCACTAGAGTCAGTTTACAATCACAGCTTTTTCATTTGTTTTCCTTTTGGACTGATCCCAGGATATCACACAAGCCGGACAAGTGTGTGACACACTAGACACATCCTCTCTTCCCTTTTTGCTAGGTTTGTTTTGTTTTGTTTTTTCTATGTAATAGCTCTGGCTGTCCTGGACTCGCTTTGTAGACCAGGCTGGCCTCGAACTCACAAAGATCCGCCTGCCTCTGCCTCCCAAGTGCTGGGATTAAAGGCGTGCGCCACCACCGCCCGGCTATAAGTACTCTTTAAAATGAACAAAGCCATCTTGGTTTTGAACTTCTTTCTCCTTCAAACTGTTTCTTTCATTTTTGTTTTTTTTTTTTTTTGAGACAGGGTTTCTCTGTGTAACTCTGGTTGTCCTGAAACTTGTTCTATAAACCAGGCTGGCCTCCAACTCAGAGATCCCCCTGCCTCAAGTGCTGGGATCAAAGGTGTGTGCCACCACACCTGACACACCGACTTCTTTCTTTGCCAGGCTCTCACTCTGTAACCCAGGCTGATATTGAATTTATAGAAATCCTCCTGCCTCAGCCTCTCAACCGTTGGGTTTAAAAGCATACACCTCCACATCTAGTACTGGCTTCATGTCTTTGTTTACATGAGTTCCTTTATCTGGAAATCTTTACCTTTCAATTGTCAGCAATCCTATTTTTAAAAACCAAGCTTAAATGTCTACCCCGAAAAAATGTTTCATGAGTCACAAACCTTTCCACCATCCCCCACCAAGTTTTTGACTAGGTGGTTAAAGTTGCTTAAGGATGACAATTCTGGCACCCAGACAATGACTGGCAAATGGTAGGCGTGTTAATTACTCCTTATATAGCTTACTGTTGGAACTCAGAAATTTATAACTGAATGAGTTAGTGGATTTGTCAGTCAGTTACAATGCTTTTCCCACCAGCACAAACTTCTCTTAGTGTGAACCAGAATGAACCTGTTCGCAAAATCTCACATTACTATCTAGCTAGGCTTGGAAGAAAAAGGATTAGTCATGTATCACATACTCAAGAGTTTTGGTAACTTACCAACCCATGCCTAGTATGTATAAGCCTAGGGTTTAATCCCTAGTATCCTGCCCCCAACCCCCAAAAAGGAAATGAAAGGAAGGGAGGAAACAATTAAAATGAAAAAAAGAAAAAAAATCAAGTCATCGCACTCACTACTGCTTACAGGGTACGTAGCACATAGAAAGTTCTCATGGACAGGATTCTCTCAAGCCTTGCTATTTGCAAGGTCTACCAAGCTTTTGATTTTTTTTTTTCAAGACAAGGTTTCTCTGGGTATCCATGGTTGTCCTGGTCTCACTTTGTAGACCAGGTTGGCCTTGAACTCACAGAGATCCGCCTGCCTCTGCCTGGGCATGCACCACCATGCCTGGTGAGCCTGGGTTCTTATAATACTGCATCGGAAACACAGGCTTTTTTGCTCAGTCCATTTAAAATAAAGACAAAAAAGAAAAGAAAACAAACAAAACCCAAAAAAACAAAAAACCTGCTAAATGGCTACTCAGTGAAAGTGCTTGCCACACAAGCCTAACAAACTCATGTAAAGATGGAAGGAAACACTGGATTCTGCACACACGACATGGTGCATGCCTACCACAATTATAAATTTAAAATATTTCATGAAAATGTACAAGAGAATATTGAGAATAGGTTCGAAGAAAAGTGAGTATTTAAAAAAAACAATAAAACATATTTTAAATACCCATTAACAAATAAATAACCTTGTAAATCACAGTCCTTTGTGGTCAAGCTGAACCCAGGGAAAAACAAGCTTTATTAGACCACTAACAATGCCGTCCGGGTGGAGATGGGAAAGGAAAGACAATGAAGAAAGCACAGAAAGCAGCCACAAAGAGACAGACCTCTAGTCTCTCCTCTCAATTTCCTTTCTTCTCCTTCTACCCACAAATCCCCAATACACATACAGAAATAGAAATCTAGAAGCATGATAGGGTCAAACATGAAGGACGGGGGGGGGGGGGATATTAAATAGCCAGGTATAAAAAGCTCTTTTCCAACTTCAACAAAAGTAAAGCATTCTCAAAAGCAGAACGGAAAACAGCTTGCACCCAAACTGTACAACTTAAAAGAGGTCAGGGCTGATAAGCCCACTGTGAATCTCGGAAGCAAACCAATCTGTGGCAGTAGGACGGTCTGAGCTCAAGAATCATTTGGTTCAAACCAATGGGATCAGAGGCTGGAAGGATGGGGGATGGGATAGGGAGGGTGGCATGAGGTTAAGCAGCTCGTTTTTTAATGCTGACCTCCTGCCCCGCCCCCCTTCCCCAACACAGTCAGCCCGAATCCAGTCAGGCATTCAGCTTGATACAACACTTTGTTCTCTTGCCTCACTCCAGGAAAGCTTCCAACGAGGGAATGAAGCTTCCCCCAGGCAGCCCCGACTCCAGGAATAACAAGCTGCTGATGCTCCTGTGGGTAATCTATCACTTTGGCTCCTTCCTCACTGCCTGCTGGTTCCCAGTGGAGGCAAAATTTAGAAACATACCATCACGTGGGGTCTCTTCGAACAGCAACGATGAAGTGCTCTGGGTTGCAGTGACCTCAATTTCTTTCTTTCCTGCCAGAGCCTTCAGTCCTGGCTGTTTCTCAACACCCTGGCAGATGAAGGGACATGGATCAACTCTTGTCGCACTAGTAGCTTCCTGTCCCTTTTCCTTGCTGCTTCTTTCGGGAATCTGTCCCAGCTTTCTGGGGAGATATACCCCGGCAATGCCCAGTTCCTTCTTCCCAGAGCTGTTGTTGTCGTTGCTCAAGCGGATCAGCTCTCTCTTCCCGGTCACTGGCTCCTCACAGGTTGAAGGAGTAGATACCTCTGAAGCAGACAGGCTAGGCAGTTCCCCAGCCCTCAATCTGCAGTTACCTGACTGGTCTTCAGCCACTGTCATGGAGCGCCTCATGGCAGGTACTCCCAGCTTCCTGGGCATAGGGCTTGGCATTGGGCTACCTGTGGGAGGCAGCAGGCCTGAAGGAAGCTCTTCTCGGGCAGGGAGTTCAGGGTACTTATCAGCAAGATTCACAGCTGGGGGCACTGAGAGGTGATAAGACTCAGACAGGGCTCTTCGGAATGCCTTTTTCTGCTGCGGGGCTTGGTCAAGCATAGGCCCCTCCTCAGTAGAGCTCATTGTCTCCAACTCCTCCTGTCCTGGGCTATGAAAGCCTGAATTCAAATTTTCCCCAGTGAAGTCCACCATAGTGACCGGTGGCCTGGTGGTAGGAGTTTGCTCAATAGTGGGGGCTGGGTGGGTAACAGACAAGAGTGGGGACTTATTATTAAGCTGCCCAGAGTTACCACTCAGCACCCCGATCGCCGGGCAGCTGGAAATAGGGCCGGTCTCCTCCTTCCCTGGAATTGCAGCCCTTGAATCCAGAGGGCTCTGAGCCACTGAGTAAAAGTTGGGGTTCCAAGCACTGGTTTCCTGCTCCTTAGCATACTGAGTGAGGGTGTCAGCAGCCCCAGGAAAATTCAGATCTGGCTGGCTGCTGGTCTCTAGTCCATTCTTTCCTGCCACCTTCCCCTGAACTGTAGTGGCTTTGTATTGCCCCTCTGTGAGTCCCAGGAGGAACTCAGCTGTCTTCTGGTGTACTAAGCTCCCCTCTGAGGGCTGGCAAGGTCCTGAAATCACATACCTGCTCTCAAGGTGACTGGAGGTTGCTTGATATGCCTTGTTAGGCTCTTCAATGTTGAGTTCTTTGTCTAGCTTCCCCTCAAAAAAGCAGAGCTTATCCTGCTCCAGGAAGCTGGTATTCTTCACAAGCCCATCCATGCTGACATTCAGCCCAATTTCATTCAGTTTACCCTCTGTCCTCTGCCATTCAAATCCATCCTGACCGATTTCTTTGGGGGAGTCCATTCCGCACACTGGAGCCTTGCCTTTAGAGAGCTGGTCGTATGCCGCGGTGAGAGCAGCAGTGAAAACGGCTGGCTGCTGGTCTGGAAGCGACATCGTCTCTTCCACTGCTCCCCCACTCTTGGAGCTCACACCACCCACGTTCACACAGAGCTTGCAGTGACATCACAGCAAGTTCCTGGGATTCATGGTAAGCTCTACATTTCTCCCAATCTCCCTTTCTCCTCAAGCAGTTGGGTGCCAAATGTATTTACCAGGTGAGAAAAGAAGGAAAAAAAAGAAAAAGAATGCCACTGTTTGTTAATCTGTAGATATAATTTCCTGTTAGCTAGCACTCTGTGTAGCCCTATAATTTAAAATACGGTATGGTGCCAATCAAGGCACCAAGGATAGTAATTATTTCAGCTTTCACGAATACAGATATATGTGTACCCACACATTCATTTATCTGGTTCTAAGCCTAGCATGCTAAATTTACCCACTCAAGTAACTGTTTTAAAAATAAGCAAGGCTCATTTGCCAATCTTCAGCTATAACGGTTGAATAATGATTTCAGAAAATTGCTCAAATTTTCACTTTAAAAAAACCAAAACTTGCCGGGCGTGGTGGCGCATGCCTTTAATCCCAGCACTTGGGAGGCAGAGGCAGGCAGATCTCTGTGAGTTCGAGGCCAGCCTGGTCTACAAAGCAAGTCCAGGACAACCAGGGCTGTTACACAGAGAAACCCTGTCTCGAAAAGCCACAAAAAAAAAAAAACCCAAAACTTAATGTAAAATTAAGACTGGGGCATTCATTTTTTAGAGGTAGGTTTTGCTGTCATAGCAGCTGATCAAATTCTTTCAACCCACTGGCCCATGCCCATTCTTAGGAGAGTTTTCTCTTTGTTCTCTATTTACCGTGTGTGCACTCATCACACCCCATACAGAAGTCAAATGTTAAGTTTCAGGAGTTGGTTCCCTTCAGTAAGTGGGTTCCAAGCATCAAACTCAGATTATGAGGCTTTTCCACAACTGAGCAATCTTGCCAGCCCAACTGTCTGTTTCTTTCCTTCTCTTTCTTTCTTTTTTAACATTTATTTATTTATTATGTATACAATGTTCTGTCTGCAGGTATGCCTGCAGGCCAGAAGAGGTCACCAGATCTCATTATATATGGTTATGAGCCACCATGTGGTTGCTCGGAATTGAGTACAGGGCCTCTGGAAGAGCAGCCAGTGTTCTTAACCTCTGAGCCATCTCTCCAGCCCATCTCTGGTTATTTATAAACTTCAAAAACTGATGTAGGTAGGATTTCCAAAGATCCATAAGTTCTGCTGACTGTTATCTGCTGGGAGTTTAATGAAGGGCCCATTTACAGACATCAGTATGCTAGGCATGGTGGTGCACACTTTTAACTCTAATACTGAGGAGGCAGAGGCAAGTGGATCAGTGGGGGTTTGAGAGCAGCCTGGGCTACACAGAGAGACCCTCTCTCAGAATGATACCAGTGCTTTTATAAGAGATTATTTTGTCCAGGACAGCCAGAGCTACACAGAGAAACCCTGTCTCGAAAAAAAAAAACAAAAAAAAAAAAGAGATTATTTTATTGTTCACCCATTCCTGCTTCTTGTTGGCTCATTGCATGACTTATGGGCACAGGATGGCCTCAAATACAGTTAGTCCTTCAGAGTTTCACAGAACTTTTCTCTTTACAGAATATTTATGAACTACGTGGTAGTCTTTTATTTATATGCCTCTCCTGAGAGTTCCTAGAAAAGGAAGGAAGGAAGGAAGGAAGACATGGGGGATGGGGAACCCCTACATGGGAAGGAAGACCTGTCCATATCTGCCATGGGTGACCAGCAGAGGTAAATGAACAATAAAATAATCTCTTATAAAAGCACTATGGAGGCAGAGGAAGGCAGATCTCTGAGTTTGAGGCCAGCATGATCCACATAGTGAGTTCCAGGATAGCCATGGCTATGTAGTGAGAATCTGTCTCAAAACAGTAACAACAGATTATGAAAGTGTAAGGACAGGTGGGTTCTTTCAGCAGTGCTTCTGTATCATTTGATTTGACCCTCCTATCATTACAACAGCCTTCAATTACTCCCAAGAGCTGGTACATTTTTTTTCTTCTTTTCACAGCACTGGGATTTGAACCTGAGGCTTCAAACCTAGGGCTACATTACTAAGCCCAAGCCCCACACCAAGAACTAGTGATGTGGGAGGCCATTTGGGCATATGATTGGAGGTTCTATTTTATTCAGGTTAAGTCTGATAAGAGTACATATATTTGTGTACACAGGTCACAGGGCAGTTTCTAAGACTCTTTCGGTCTGATATAGAATGTCATGGCAAGCATCCAAAGGGGTTTGGTGCAGTCAGATATTTCTGGGTTTTGTGCTTGCTATAATATTTAACCTATTCAGAGCCTTGGGTTTTTTTATGCTCCATGGTTGCTTTCTCTGCATTCTCATTAGTTACCAAGGCAACACTATTTCCAGATTGACCAACTGTTCTGTTACTGTCTCCAGGAAACCATTCTAATAAATTACCATTACAATCAAAGTCAGTAATTCTAAATATCATGACCCATGGCACTCCTTACCAATATAAGTTGAAGGTTAAGAAGTTACAATTTGTTTTTTTACTTGGATATAAGTCACACAAATCTATATTCAAAACCATATTTACTGAATTTTAGGAACATATCTTAGTACATGTTCAACTCAAGAACATCATGACTCTCCCCGATTAACATTCAAAAGTTAGGAAGTGAAGAGACAGAATGAAAAAACTGAAGTTAGTAGTTTGATTTATATAAACTCAAAGAATTAAAATGAAGTAAATGAAAAGTCTACCAAGAAGCATTCTGTCCCTCTTCCCTCCCTTCTCCCCAGATAGGATTTCTCTGTGTAATAATAGCCCTGGCTGTCCGGGACTCACTTTGCAGACCAGGCAGGCCTCAATCTCACAGAGATCTGCCTGCCTCTGCCTCCCAAGTGCTGGAATAAAAGGCGAGCACCAAAATGCTTCTATCCCTCTTTTTAAGAAAAGTTATGATCTTTTCACAGACCCCTACCAAAGGAAAAGGAAATGACCCAACTAAAACCAACCAAAACCAGACAGAAATACAACCCCGTCCACCAATTACTTCCAGGGTAAAGTAAGATCCTGTCTATGGAGGCACACAGGACTCCCAAGAGCCATTAGGCGTCTATCTTCTTTTCACCAGTTTCAACTCTTCACTGGTTAACCAATGACTTTTCTACCAATCACACCACAACACCTGCTACTTCCTCAAATATTCCATGTAACTGCATGCCACTATGTCATCACACAATTGCTTGAATGGTCTGCTCATCAGTATTGGCAACACTTCCTGACCCTTCAGACTCAGAACTCTTCCTGTTCTTCTATGGGGACTCAGTCCCTTTTGCTTCTTCATTCCCATAGCACAAAGCTCATAATTCTCACTGGTCTTTTATATTTCAATTCTGAAATCCCTGAAAAAAATGAAGGATATATTTTACGATCTACTTTTTTGTTCATTTGGGGTCTTTGGGGGGGGGGGTTTTTTTTTTTGTTATGTTTTGGTTTTTTGAGACAGGGTTTCTCTGTGTAATAACCCTGGCTGTCCTGGACTCACTCTGTAGGCCAAGCTGGCCTCAAACTCACTCACAGAAATCCACCTGCCTCTGCCTCCCAAGTGCTGGGATTAAAGGTGTGTGCCACCATGCCTGGCTGTTTATTTGGTTTTAAGACAGGGTTTCTCTATGTATCAGCCTTGGTTGTCTTGAAATTCGCCATGTAGACCAGCCTGGCTTTGAACTCACAGAGTTCAGCTTGCCTCTGTGCACCACCACATCCATATCTTTATAGCATGGAAATAACCTCATTTGGTATTTGTTGAATAAATGCATGAAATACCAAGATGCCCAAATCATACTATATGTCCACCATTTGCAAAGCAGCAGGCAGTATTAACTTGTGTGTAAATGTATACAAATGATCACCACTGCTAAACAGTTCAAAGAGTAACACTTTGAATTTGCCCACAGATGAGGATATTGGGCACTGTATTCAGATGCTGATTTCTGTCCCGAGATCTGGTTGCAGTCTGGACTATGGGCATTGTCATTATTACTGAAGAATCTCCTGCCTCAGTATTGTGTAAAGATTGTTTTTCATCATCTCTGATTGGTTAATAAAGAGCTGATTAGCTTAGAGCTGGGCAGGAGAGGAGGAGATGGGACTTCCAACCCCAGGGAGGAGGTCCCAGGTGGGGTACAGAGAGAGGTGGGAGAGAGAAAGAGGTCACCACGAAGAAAATCCATGAGAGAGGCACCATGAGGACAGATGGATGGAGCAGGACAGGCAGGGCGAGATTGATGGGAGGTAACAGGCACACGGCTGGGAAGTAGACCAGGACGGCATAGTCAGGTAATAATAGATGAGAATCTGCCAGGCTGTTCTGCTTAAAGCTTCTTAATAATAATTGGCCTCCATGTTATTATTTGGGAACTAGAACAGTATTTAAAAAACATTTTATTTTTTACATGAAAAGATCTCCCTTCAGTGGATATATCACAGGGAAAAATAGGAAAACCCCATTTACTAAAGTTTACCTTCATATTTTAATAAAATGAATGTATCTACAACAGTGAAATTCAGTTTATTTTTTACCATGTTTCCTGAAAGGAGAGAATATGAGGAACCTCCTTTTAAGCAGGGTAGCTCAGTAATGGATTGCTTTTGTGTGTATATGAAGCCCAGGATTCTATCTTCAACATGTAGAAGAAAAAAAGTACTAGTATCTTTTGTAAGGAAACATAAATATGAAACTTTATTTCACTGTTGGAGTACTTACATGTGAGGCTGTGTGTTCAACCCTGCCTCATATCTATTCACTCAACAGTAAATGCAGGATAACCAACATTCAAAAGCATATTTAGATGTTCTCCTGAACCCAAGGTGATAGCAGTACCAGCCAAGTAGGATTGTTTCAGGATTAATTGAGAATTTAAAAGAATTTAAGTGCTGAGTGCTGAGCAAATCAAATTTTAATAAATGGTAGCTATAAATTCTATTAATATGCTAATAAAAGAAAAGTCAAGCTGGGCAGAATAGCACAAAACCTCTGGTGCCACTACTTGTGAGGCAGAGGCAGAGAGGCTTCAGTGGTAAGGCCAGTCTGGGCTGCAAGTAGAGACTGTAGAGAAAGTCAAACACCCAGGCACTGAGAAGGCGTGTTGCAGACACCACAAGGAAAGGCATACCAAAGGGCAGGGTTTGTAAAAAAGTTTATGAAATGGATGCTTCTCTAGTTGTGAAATAGTAGCAACTCCAAAGATTACAAATGCCTTTTTTTTTTAAATCTGCTGAGCATATTTTATTTATGTACAAGGGCCTTGAAACTGTTAGAATTCTGGGTTTATAAATTACTTCGAGTTTCACACTAAGGCAATTTCCTACCATAAACTGACATTCCCAGCTGCTGGCAAACAGTTGATGAGCTCTAGCAAACTGAAGTGAAAGAAATAAAGTCAGATGGGAAGAAGAACGGGCTTCAGTGTGGCCAAGGAAGGGCCTATCTATAGGGTCCCCAACTGTCTCACTCACAGCAACACCTCCCCAAGTGTGTTGTCACTCAGCTCTACTTGGTTTCCAGGGAAACAACTAATGAGAAGTGTATACTATAACCCCACATGAAACACACTTCCAAATTTGTGCTTCCCTTTAAAAAAAAATAAAAAGGAGGGAGGTGTGCCATAAGAAGACTTTTGACACATTGAGCTCAGGCTTCCTCATGTACCTCAATAAATCTTTCCTGCGTAGAATATTATGAATCATATGTAAAGAAACATTTTTACAGTTTTCTCAAACTTGAAGGTGGCATGACCATATCAAGAGAGAGAAAAAACAGGATGCTAGGAGAAATATATTTACTTCTCCATTTCCAAAGAGGCTAAGGTAACAGAAGGTAATTAATTCATCCTTAATTCAAAAACATATAAAACTATACACTACGAAGAATACATCAATAAATCAAACATAAACTTAGTGTGGAGAATACTAGGCAGCATCACAGGCTTAGACTTTAATCCTATACTAACTAAAAATCTGCTGGTGTGGTTGCATACACCTTTAATGCCAACAAGCAAGAAAGGCAGTCAGATCTCTGTGAGTTCCAGGTAAGCTAGGGCTACACAGGAAGACTCAAAACAAGCAAGCAAACCCAGTAAAAATTATATGTTACTAATGTCACCCCTTCATCTTTTTTATTGGTTTAAGAACCCTCAATTTGTATGAAATTCTCCTGAAAAAAAAAAAAGAGTAACACTTCAGATTCAAAAAGACTTGGATTGAGAATTTAGCTCCTCCACACCACTGTGTATAATCTTGAGAGCCTACTATAAAACGTACAGTATCTTTTTGTATATGTTGGAGTGGGGGGGGGGAAGACAGAGAGAGACACACATATCTTCTATCTATGGTAACCAGATAGGTAATATTCACTCCTCAATATATGGTAAGCACTAGTTTTACTTATTCTGTTTGTGAACATGTGTACGCTAGAGTGATGTATTCTGTGGAGGTCAGGACACCTGTAGGAGAAGTCTACTCTCTCCTACCACGTAAGCAATGAAAATCAAATTCAGGCCATCTGTCTCAGCAGCAAGCCCCTTCATCTCCTGACCTATCATACCACCCAGGCACTGTAAGATTGAAATCAAATGTTATGCCATTTGACTACCAGACAAATGAAGACAAGTGAGGATCAATAATCTGGAAGAAAACAATTACCATGAATGACTCAAAGTTAAGAGCAAAGGTAAAATTTACTTAGGCCAAGACTACCAGTTTGATGATGACAAAACATCAGAGCAGTGAAAGCACAGTGGATGGACGTGCCTACAATCCCAGCACTGAGGAGACACAGAGGTCATAGAGAGTTTCCTGCCCCCCAGCGTTGGGAGCCGGAAGGTCCTTTTGCCCAAAGAACACCAGAGGAACCAGGACTGTCCTTTCAAAGGGAAGGACATATAACCTGTTATTCCATCCAAAAAGCTGGCAATAGGAGGTGACTAATAGCCTGGTGATCTGCATTATATGTTGGGCCAGGCCATATCAGGCTGTCACAATCAGGACCAGAGGTGGCTAGTAATCTAAATGACCCATACATTACCTATATAGCCAGGGACTCCTCCAAGTTCCCCCGACCATGACTGGAGATACCTAATAGTCTGAATGGCCCTTACATTATCTGTATAGCCAAAGGCTCCCCTAAGCTTCCACAACCAGGACTAGAGTTACCTAATAGACCAAATGTTATCTGTATAACCGAAACAGGCCAAGTCCTTCCTTAGGTCCTTAAAGCTAATTAATACAGGTAGCCTATCTCTAGAACCTATCTTTTTTTGAAGAAGTTACACAGACTTTGAGTTGAGTTTTGATGTAATTATGCTTCCTTGTACACCAGAGATTGTATTACACCAGGAAACATTTCCAAATTGTACTGTATTTAAATTTGATTGCAATAAACCACCTGTCAAAGTTTGATCCAGTCTAAGTTTATTCTCACTTCTTCACAGTTTGTTTCCCTGCCTGACATCTGCAGAGATAACCCTATCCCTATCCCAGGACTACTGTAGTAAGACCCTGCCTAAAAAGATGAATAAAACTATACATATTTATGCACTGAGCTAGAAAGCTCTTAAAAAAAAAAGACAAGTTTTTAAAAGGTTTGTATCAGTAAGCATGTCATGTCTCATCAGGAAATGAGCCCATGGGGGCTTCCCAGAGACTGAACCAAAGAGCATGCATGGGCTAGACGTAGGGTCCCTACACACAGCAGATATGCTGCTTGTTCTCCATGTAGGTCCCCAAACAATTGGAGTAGGGGCTGTCTCTGACTCCGTTGCCTGCCTTTGGACCCATTTCCTATAGCTGGGCTGCTTTGTGTGGTCGCAGTGGGAGAGGATGCACAGAGTACTGCTGTAACTTGATGGCGGGGAGGGGGAAGGCCTCCCATTCTCTGAGGATAGGGGAAGAGAGGTAAGAGTGTGGGACTGGGAGGGGGCTGAGACCAGGCTGTAAAGTGAATAAAAAACAAAAAAGAATGTTTAAAAAAGACCTAATTCTCACTGAGTGTGGTGGCACACACCTTTAATCCCAGCACAAGGGAGGCAGAGTTCAAGGTTAGCCTGGTCTACAAAATGAGTCCAGGACAGCCAGAGATACACAGAGAAACCCTGTCTCAAAACAAAAAAAAGCAACAAACAAACAAACAAAAACCCTAATTCTCTAGACCTTGAAAAAAGTAGTATCAGGAAATACTCATGTCATTTTTCTTAAACATAAGTCTTTGGTAGAGCATGTCTTATACTGTTAAAAGTTAGTTTTATCTGAAAAGAGAAAAATAGTTTAACGGAAGGAAAAGACTTATTTACTGCTTATTCCTTTGTACCTTGTCAATGTGTTAATTGTATCAATCAATTAAAAATGAATAACTTTGAGCTGAGTGTTGGCCACTCGGAGCTGCTGGATCAGTCCGAGATGGCAGAGGTGGAGGAAACACTCAAGAGACTTCAGAGCCAGAAAGGAGTGCAGGGAATCATAGTGGTGAACACAGAAGGCATTCCCATCAAGAGCACCATGGACAATCCCACTACTACACAACATGCCAACCTCATGCACAACTTCATCTTGAAGGCAAGGAGCACTGTGCGTGAAATTGACCCCCAGAATGACCTAACCTTCCTTCGAATTCGCTCCAAGAAAAACGAAATTATGGTGGCACCAGATAAAGACTATTTCCTGATCCTGATTGTGATGAGAATCCAACTGAATAAGCCACTGTTTTGGCATCCTGGGTCATTCCTTAACTTAATGACCCCCATAAATAATAGTGTTAATCATGTCAGTGGCCACACGGTGGTTGCCTGAGAGCCCATATAGACCATGCCGTTGATCAAGGGTACCTCTGTCCACCCCACTAAGGAGTGTGCCTCTGATGATCCAGTCAATTCCTAGGAAAGCTCAGTTCTCATTTCCAGGCTTTGGAATAAGAGCTTATGATAAGTCCACACCCAGCTTCCTTCTGACCTTCACTTCACTTTGTCACCCTTGGAAAGCCTGTTTTTTTTCTTTAACTAAAAATAACTTCGCCGGGCGGTGGTGGCGCACGCCTTTAATCCCAGCACTTGGGAGGCAGAGGCAGGCGGATCTTTGCGAGTTCGAGGCCAGCCTGGTCTACAAATTGAGTCCAGGACAGCCAGGGCTACACAGAGAAACCCTGTCTCGAAAAACCAAAAAAAAAAAAAAAAAATTTAACTTTGGGGAGCTATAGAAACGACCACACTCTTTAAAGTAAGAAATCTAAAAAAATAATGAAAATTTCTTGGCTTTCGTTTTTGAAAGGTTTCATGTATCCCACACTGGCTTTAACTCCTGAACCCCCTACCTTCACCTCCCAAATGCTAGCATTACAGGTCACCCAGGGTGTCCAGCTCAGTTATATCAAACCTTTTAACTACTCAAATGTATCTACTGTTCTTAGAGGTAACAATTGGTAGAATTTAGAGAAGCAGCAATGAATTTTTGTTTGTTTTTTGAGACAGCTTTTCTCTGTGTAGCCCTGGCTGTCCTGGACTCACTCTGCAGACCAGGTTGGCCTTGAACTCACAGAGATCCGCCTGCCTCTGCTGGGATTAAAGGCATGTGCCACCATGCCCGGCTCCTTTTCTGCTTTTAGTAGAGTAGCTAAGAAAAGAAAAATAAAAGCAGAATGATGAAAAGAGCATATGCTCCCTTCCTCACAGCACAAGGACTCTAATCCAGGTGGTCACGCACAGCACAAGCTATCCCCACAAAGACAAGGCCACACCATGCAGAACACAACCTCATGAAAGTCTCTGCAAGTGTCTCATGGCTGCTTGGCCCAGACCAACTGGTGTTTTTGTTGTTAGTTTCTCAAGTTAGTAGCTAGATCACGCAAACTGATTAAGAAAGCACCATTTGTTGGCTGCAAAAATCTTCAAAGGCAAGGAAATGTTTTGAAAGTTAGGTTCAGAGAAGCCAGGACTTAATGTGTACTGGGGGGAGAGAGGGAGGGTAAGCACACATGACTAATCTCCTAAGACAAGTCCATCCTAACCTCACCCAGTTAGTTACTTGACTTATTAAAGCCCCAAAGAGCAAAATCAGAAAGAATGTTACTATCGTAGGCAAAGTTTATGAACTGTTTGATGAACACAGGCTACGCCCTAAACTCTAATCCACATACTACTGACCAATAGCTGTCAGCAGCAAAAGTTGTCAAGCCAGCCTAGTCTATCCAGTACCACTACTAGAAACAAGTCTGCCTACCAATGCTAGTCTGGGGCTGCTAAGATGAAGGCATACCATTTCCTTTTGGCCTGAAAGCCATTTGGATATTTACTCCCACCAGCTCAAGCTATTTATAATACTATAGCTAAAGTAACAAAAAAAAAAGCCACGTTTAATATACTCAGCCAGACTAAGTACCTTTTCCTCCTGCAAATATTTATACCAAATAATGATCGATACTTTGCCTACATTTTACACATAGAAGGTACAATATAAGAAAAAGAGGATTGCAATGCTCCCCCCCTCCCCAACTTCCAATAAAACTCAAGATTCAGTGCGGCATTAAAAAGGCATGCAACCAAGTCTCCAGTCTCCTCAAGCTGAACACAGGGGCATGCCTTGGTTGAAAAACACACATAAGTAGCAGTTAAAACAGGGTTTCGTGCCAACAAACCAATGATCAACATGGATGATTAGAGTCTAAATGGAAACAAGGCACAAACTGTTTGCTTTTTTGATGACTCAAAAGCCACAAGCACACACAGTTCCCCATGGCAGGCAGGCTCATACCACTGGACTTGAACAGCTTGGATCTCTCTCTTTCCTGACTTGCAGACTTTGGCAAATGTGGAGTAAGTCCTCGAGACTTGGTGGGTCTCATGTAGCCTTTCATTAGCTCTGCCATTCTGCCTTTATCTTCCTCCTTTCTTTCAGCCAGCACCTTCAGTTCGGACATCCCCATCATCTTCTGAGAAGCTTCAGCCCCATTACCTTTGAACTCTGGTACCTGAGGATCCTTGTTAGCAGCCAGAATTCCTTTACTTTCCCCAATACTGCCACATGAGAAATCAGACTGAAGTTCTGTTAGCATGGCAACACATTCCACTTTTGTGACTTCACAAGACATAGTAGTTTCTCTTAATTTATCCTTTTCATTTTCTGGAGGCAAAAGAGTGATATCTATCTTCTTATCCAAACTATCTGGGCCCTTGGAATCTCTGTCTTTCTCATCTTGGTCCTCAGGCAAACTGAATTTCTGTGCTTTACTTCTAAGCAGGTCAGAGTCTTTCTCAGTTCTCTTCCCTTTTTTCACCAGAGATGATGGCAAATCTCCACTATCTGCATGTGTGTCTAGGACTGTGACCTCTTTTGGCAGGCACTGGCTTTCTGTGAGCACACCAGGAAGGAAGTGTCCTATAGCTGGCTCTATGGTGTGCTGTGGTGAATCCTTAAAGGACCCATGGTGCTCTGACTCAGATTCTCCTACCTCATGCCTTTCAGGGATTATCCCTACTTCATTTCTCCTGCAATCTGCAATCTCACATTCATTCTTAAGAGAGTGACCTCCATGGCTGCTAAACTTCTCTTGGGCTTCTGTAAAAGTCCCAGCAAATGCTGTGCTAGTAGAGAGCATAGCAGCAGAGAGCCCCTTGGACCTTCCTTCTTGACCTGGGACTCCATCTTTGCTACATATATCCTGGGCTAATACTTTGGAATTCTGGGCCAGGAGTCTCTCCTGCTTACTTTTTCCAGAATTGTCTAGGAAGGAATCATTTTCCTTTACTACTTGAGGAGAAGGGCAGGGCAGTGTTTCACAGCCTGCTGATCCCAGATCCGCTAGAGGAGTTGACTTACTTGTCAGGCCTGATGGTGCTCTCCCACAGGTAAATGTAACATTTCTATTTTCATCCATATATCCTATTCCTTCCATTCTGCACTCTCCTGTGGTTTCCATGGGAATATGTATTTTTGTTGTATCTGTCTTAATCTCCAAAATGTTTTTCTCATGAAAACTACTTTTGCCTTTTTTACATTTTTCATCATTATTCCTTTTTCTAGGTTCATCAGTCAATGCAGTATGTCCCTTGGCTGCATGTGTCTTGTTTTCCTCAGGTTCTACTGAGGGAACAAATCCTGTCCCTGGGATTGGGTCTTGGGAGCTCACATCTGTCACCTTGGTAGCTGGTTCAGTAGTGACAGCAGAACCTTGGAGTGAGTTTGTTTTATTTCCCAAAAGAACACCAATTTCAACAGAATCAGACTCAACATTCTTTTGTTTTTTGTCTGCAACTTCCACTGTGGGTGTATATGATGCGTGTGAGAACTCAGGATCGTGTATTTTAGGTAAAACCTGCCCTAATTCCCTGTTTTTATGGGCAACATTACCATCATCATCCTTCTTCATACAGGGTGGGCTGATGATTTCCTCCTTGCCCTCTGTTCTGCTACGCTGTACAGGGCAATTATTTTTAAACTTTTTGTTTCTGCCTTCAATGCCCCGCTTTTTAGTCTTTTCAGAAATCCAGGGAGCTGACTCATGATCCGTCCAAGGACACTTCCCTTCCTTGCTCTGGTTACCAATTCCCCTATTTTTAACCTCAACTCTTCTTTCTGTCCTAGCATCTGAAGTCTGAGTCAAGCTTGAATCAGTTTCCAAAGGAATCAATGGTTGCACAGTGCTTCCCATACCATCATCAGCTACCTCTTTGGCTGCCCTCACCACTGCCTCAGTGAGATCAGTAATAGCCCCTAGTTGCTTTGAAGAATCCAAGCCTAGCCCTCTTCTCGGATCCTCAATATTCACTACTCCAGTTTCAGGGACTAGTTCACTTGGCAAAGGAACAGCTCTCCCCTCCTCCTCCTCACTCCGCAGAAGGAATGGTACCTCGGATTTGGCTCCTAACTTCCCAGAGCCTGCTCTGACTCTCCCAGGACCCCTTCCCTTCCTGCTTTTGCCATCAGCAGTCATTCTCTTAAACAGCTCTGTCTCTAGCCCAGGGGCCTGAATTAATTCTTGGTCTTTCAGCTCCTTAGAAGCAAACAGACTGGTTCCTTCTCTTTGCTTGGCAGAGGTCTCTGGCTTTAGTTCTTTAACATCTCTAACTCCATCAGGAAACATCTGCAGTTCAGTCATTTTATTTTCACCATTCTCTTCTGTTAGACAGTCTTTTAATGGATTGTTTGTTGTTGAAATGAGGGTCAAATCTGATAGCACTTTCTCTGTGGCAGGTTTTGAAACTCTATTCATAATCTCTTGGCCCAATATGGGGGAACAACCCCCTTGGAGAGTTGCCACTTTGTGTGTAGGACTGTCTATTTGGGTTCCTTTCAAACTAGATGGGCCCATTGCCCTGCTTCCATCCATTAAAGGCTTCAGGTGTGATGTAGCTGAGGATTTGGATTCCTCATGCTGCAGGTTATCTTGGTTCCCTGACACTGGACTGCTACCTCTGGGGTCATCCTCTACTCTGAGCTTGAGTTGAGCATGTGTCATAGTTTCTGGACATGAAGTAACCCCACGACTCTCTACACGGTCACGCTTCAAGACTTCTCTGGACACAAATCCATATTCTGTGCCTACAGTGGTAGGCTGGCTAGGGCCAACATCTGACTTTAGGGGCCCAGGAGCAACAGGGTAATCTTTGGGCTCATCGGTATTGTTCTCCCATGGTCCCCCAGCTCGGGACTGAGGATATCTCTTCTGCTTTGGTTTCTTCTTCTTTTTCTTCATCATCATTGGCATGCTCTCTATATCCCTAGCTTCCCTGCCATGATCTTTCTTGGGTGCTAGGAATTCAGCATGAATAGTTTTTCTTTGGTTCCCATGCTCACCATAGGAAGATGATCCAGAGACCCAACCCAACTCAGAAAATGGGCAAGGGCCCATTCTGGGATCAAGAATCTTCCTTGAAGGAGAACCTTCCAGCAGCTCAGGAGCAACCCTGGCAGGCTTGGACCAGGCTGACCTGCGGTCATTGGGTCTGCAAACATGTTTACCTTGTGAGGGAGGGGTACCTGCAATACATGAACTAGGCTAAAATTCTAAACAACAAATTCCTTGTTATCATTTCTAAAAATAAAATTTAGTGATACTTTTAAGTAGCCTATTTTTACACCATTCATTCAACATTTCTCATCTTTAGCTGAGTCTATCAAAGATTACCATCTCAGGTCAAAAATTTTTTTCTAGATATATTTATAAAATATTAAGACATTTTAAATTTTCACCTTAAAATAGTTCAGTAATCCGAGAAAGTAGAAATAATAAACCAAGGACCTGATAGAATAGGGAAAAGTGCAACTGAATTATAATTAATGTTCTTGATTGACAGAACAGTAAACAAGAAGCCAACTTTCTGCATAAAGAAATGCTATATACTGAAGAAAAATTATTCTATGAACTGTACTGCTAATAATTCCCACCACACAAGCTATGAACTAACTGTACTACTAATAATTGCCACCATACAAGTAGGAACTAAACAATGTCCCATCATCATGCCATCACTCTTAACTGCAACATTCCAAGGACTCCTGACTTACCTGAACAAGATTCAGAAGGGTCATGGCCAGATGCTCCCTTCTGCTCTAGCTTCTCTAATGGAGAACCTTCATCTATTGGAAAGCTAGACTTTTGGTTTGCAGTTTTGACTGGTTCTAAAGGTAATAGTAAAATTTATATAAGTTTCAAAGAAATAGTATTTCAATGAATTTTTTTATCTGCCATGAATTAGAAATAAGAATGTGTTTTAGAGAATTCTTCTACACTAAGAAACAGAAAATGGGAGGGACAATTGGAAGGCAGAGTACATAGGGTTCCATGATTTTTGTTTCTTTTTCACAATTAATTTTTTTATTCTTTTTTAAGATTTATTTATTTTACATATATGAGAGCTCAATCTGCATGTACCCCTACATGCCAGAAGAGAGCATCAGATTCCAGTATAGATAGTTGTGAACCACCATGTGGTTGCTGGGAATTGAACTCCAGACCTCTGGAAGAGCAGAGAGTGCTCCCAACTGCTGAGCCATCTCTCCAGCCCCACAATTAATTTTTATTTATCTTTTGTGAAGGAGCATTTGTGACACAGGATGTATAGGGAGGTTGGAGAGCAGTGTGTCAGTTGGTTCTCTCCATTCACCATGTGGTTCCCGGGGACTAAACTTAAGTTGTCAGGCTTGATGGCTGGGGCCTTTACCCAATGAGTCATCTTATCAGCACTACTTTTATCTTTGTAGATAAAATAAAACAAAAGCTAAAAAACAGATGTTTTGAAAGCAGGTGGAAGCCGGGCGGTGGTGGCGCACGCCTTTAATCCCAGCACTTGGGAGGCAGAGGCAGGCGGATCTTTGTGAGTTTGAGGCCAGCCTGGTCTACAAAGCGAGTCCAGGACAGCCAGAGATATTCAGAGAAACCCTGTCTCAAAAAACCAAAAAAAAAAGAAAAAAAAAAAAAAAAAGCAGAAAAGATTTAATGGGTAACAGAAAAAAGAATGATGCCTGGGAAGCAGTATACTTGAGGAGAGGGGACAGGACTTGTTGCAAAGTAAGTAGAGGTTGGCTTTAATTAAGAGAAAACAGTTCAGCCATAATAAAGGCAGTGCATACAGAACAGACACAAGTCACTATGTACACATGAGGTAACCATGGTTTGTGGATCTTATATCTTAGTGGTTCACTTGTCTGGAAGAAAAGCAAGGATGAACACAGAATGGACCAGCAACACAGGAAGGAGAGGGGGAGAACTCTGATTAGGAGGAATATGAGTGGACCTGCAAAGCAGTGAAGCTGTACTTTACCAGGAATGTCATCTGTCCCTTAGTCTATACCTTAGTACAGAGAAGATGGAGAGAAAGCAGAAGCCCGTACCTGGTGAAATCACACAATGAGGTACGGCTGACTGTCCCATGTGCTGCACAGATTCTATCAGGGAGTCTTCACTTAGTTCTTCTTGGGTCTGTGCAGTTTCCTTGTCGTTAATTTGGACTGGAGTTGCTTCTGTTTCCAAGGGTAGTGCAATATCCTTGGCTGGAGTCACACTGTTGTTCAGAGTCACCTCTGTTCCAGAGAGCACAACAGCATTTGAAGCCAGGGGAGTCTCTGTTTCTGGAGGTGGAGATATGTCCTTGATTGAAGTTACTTCCTTTTCTGAAAGTGGGGTCACACTGTTGAACTGAATCACCTTTGATTCTGGAAGTGTAACCACGTCCTTGTCCAGAGCCACTGATTCTGGAAGTGTAACCACATCCTTGCCCAGAGCCACTGATTCTGGAAGCGTAACCACGTCCTTGCCCAGAGCCACTGATTCTGGAAGTGTAGCCACATCAGCCACTTTTGATTCTGGGAGTAGAGCCATGTCCTTGACCATGCTCAATTTTGTTTCTGTGAGTGGAGCCGTATCTTTGCCCAGGGTTATCTCTGTTTCTGGAGATGGAGTCATGTCCTTGACCAGGGATCCCAATCCCTCTGTTTCTAAGGGGAATAACACATCCTTTGTCAATGTCGTCATTGTGTCTGAGGGCATTGCCTTGTCTGTTGCCAGGACCATCTCTGTTTCTGATGACAAGACCATCTCCTCAGCTGCAGGTATTTCTGGAGAGGACTCCGCATCCTTGGCCAGTGCTACTTCTATTTCTGAGAGTGAAACCATGCCTTGGGCTGGGGCTAGTTCTGTTTCTTTGGGAAGTACCATATCTTTGGATGGTGCCAAGTCCATTTTTATTGGAAGTGTAATCTCTGTTTCTTTGGGCAGTGTTACATCCTTGCCTGGGACCATGTCTGTTTCTGTAGATGGTGCCATATCCTTGGTTGAAGAAACATCTGCTTCTGCAGGCAATATGATATCCTTAACAGTGGCCACCATGTCCTCAGTCAGGAACATGTCTGATTCAATGGATGGCTGCATGACATTTGCCAACATCGCATCAGGTTTGGTAGTCTCTTCTGTGTCTTTTGTCAATTCCACCCCTGTCTCTCTAGATGGCACTGTAGCAGTGGTCTTCTGTTCCACCATCATTTCCAATGCTTTAGTTGGCAGCTGCTTTTTTACTGATTCCACTTCTATTTCCTTGGACAGCTCTAAGGAAATTAAGTTTTAAAAGTTCAGGACCTAGCAGGGCTGGAGAGATGGCTCACAGGTTAAGAGCACTTTCTAAGGTTAAGATCTTCTTTCTAGAGGACCTGGCTCAATGCCCAGCACCCACATGGCATCTCACAACTGTCTGTAATTCCAGTTCCAGGGATCCAACAGCCTCATACAGACACACATGCAGATAAACATCAATACACATAAAAAGAAAAAAAGGCCAGTCCGGGAGTGATCCCAGCACTCGGGAGGCAGAGGCAAGTGGATCTCTATGAGTTTGAGGCCAACCTACAAACTGAGTCCTGGACAGCCAGGGACACATAGAGAAACTCTGTTTCAGAAAAAAAAAAAAAAAAAAATCTGCACCAAGCAATACATTGTGGTGCATATCTGTCTTCACAGCACTCAAGAAGCAGTGAGTTCTACTCCAGATAGAATTCTATAGTGATATTCTGTCTTGAGAAAGAGAGATTTATCTGTATCTGCTATATGCTGCTGAGAAAAATGTGAATCTTTCACTGACTACTGACGCCATAAACAACAACTGACGAGTAGCTTTCAATGACTTACCCGCTGCTGGCTGTGGGGTTTCTACAATAACCCCTGGGGAAACGAAGGACTCTGGGTGTGCAGAGTTTGGGGCTGCCACAGACCACTCTTGAGATACAACAGCCATGGGACTGAATGAGTCGCAGGCAAGCATACCTAATTGAAAAAAAAAAAAAAAACAGCTTTAAAATACACTCATCAATAGGGGGGGAAAGGCATTTGTCAATTTAAATCAGTGACATGTGTTGTCAGGAAGACAAAAAACTCAAAGACCAATAAAAACAGAGATTTACCAGGTGCCCCATACCTTTAATCCCGGCACTTGGGAGGCAAAACAAGGTGGATCTGTGAAGTGGAGACCAGTTGAGGTTGGTCTCAAACCTACAGAGATCCGCATAATCAAAGGTGTGACCCAACATATTAACACCTTTAATTAATTAGTGAGCGCATGTATGTGTGCATGTTCTTGTATACAGGTTCTGTAGAGGCCAGCATTACATCCCCTGAAGCTGCAGTAACTTGTGGTTAGGAGCCTCCCCATGTGGGTACTCGATCCAACTCTGGCCCTTTGCAAAAACAGCAAGTGCTCGCTCTTAATACCTAAGCCATCTCTGCAACCCAGGTTTGAGATAACTGTAGTAGGCAGAAGAGTAACACTGTATGCCGTAGCACCAGGAACCAGCATTTATTGGTTGCTTTCTATGCACATCATAAAGATTTAGAACACTGAAGAAACATCACTACAAATGCCAACATCAATGGAATATAGTAGACAGCACATTATTGTGAGCCTTCATTCATCTACAAAACATGATTACAATCTGCCTTTAGAAAAATGCCTAAGTTATTAGCAAGTTAGCAAATATAGGGATTATGCTCTATGTCAGACACAATATGAGATTTACTATCAGATGGTCCAAGCAATTGCCAACTACTAATGTTCTTTCTCTTTCCTCCCATGTTTCATAATTTCACATTATTCCAGATATGATGTTCCCAGTAACTCGGAGGTGGAGAAAACAGAATTAGGAATTCAAGGTCATCCTTGGAAAAGCCAGCCTAAAAAGATTTTTTAATCGTGTCAGTTATTGTATGGATCTCTACGCAATAAATAAATGATAGGTTTCACACAATAAATATAGTTTAAGGCATACCATAACTGTCTTCCAGAGGATAATTTTGTCCTATAAATGCTGAAGCATTTGTGGGTGAACTGGAGACAAAAAGCAGATCCGCAAGGCCATCATCATGGTGCACCTTAAAGGGATCTAGAATGAAAGAATCAAAGACACATACATAATGAACACAGTTAGAAAAATAATTAGCGGGCTGGAGAGATGGCTCAGCGGTTAAGAGCACTGGCTGCTGCTCTTCCAGAGGTCATGAGTTCAATTCCCAGCATCCACATGGTGGCTCACAACCATCCATAATGAAATCTGGTGCCCTCTTCTGGCCTGCAGATATACCTGCAAACAGAACACTGTATACATAATAAATAAATCTTAAAAAAAATAATAATTAGCTTTTATTTTCTGTAAATGTTGATTTGTTACATTTGTATTAATATTAAATTAAATAGCATGACTACATATAACAAAAAATAAATATTTACTAATTCATGTTATAATATATATAATATATAACAAAATATAATCCATTGTTCTCTTAAAATTTGATTGAGAGCCAGCAAATAAAAAATTTTATGAAATAGTACGCAATACTCCACTTTAAGACTCTAAAAAGGGGACTTCACTGATGGCTCAGCGGTTAAGAGTGCTGGCTGTTCTTCCAAAGAACCTGAGTTCAAATCCAAGCACCACACGGCAGTTCACAACTGTCTGTAATGGCCGGGCATGGTGGCACATGGTGGCACATGGTGGCACACGCCTTTAATCCCAGCACTCGAAGGTTCAAGGCCAACCTAGTCTACAAAGTGAGTCCAGGACAGCCAGGGCTACACAAAGAAACCCTGTCTGGAAAAACCAGAAGACTCTAAAAAGGCCAAGTGTGGTAGCTTACACCTTTAATCCTAGTACTCAGGAGGCAAAGGCAGACAGGTGGATCTCTGTGAGTTCAAACTCAGCTAGAATGTTATCTGTAGAATAAGCTCAAAATATTATTTTTCACATGTGGACATTGTGAAGAATACTGCAATCACTGAAATCAGTGTGGTGGTGAATGCTTTAACCCCCAGAGTTCTAGTACAGGCCAGCCAGGACTACATAGTGAGTTGCTGTCTATCTTTAAAAATAAAGTCATGGGACTAGAAGACAACTTTTGAGAGTCATTCTCTGGCATAAAAAAAGCATCATTATTACTGCAGTAATTTCTTTGGAAAGGATTGGGGTGTTAAGGGACTACTGAATCTTACTTTTAATGTACATAAATATGATACAATGTATTAATAATTGGTTTTGAAAAGAAAAAATTAAAGGAAATTGAATGCTTCTGAAGAAAGGATAAATATAGCGGGGTGTTATTACCCCTGTCATCCCAGCATTTTTTTTTTTTTTAAAGATTTATTTATTATGTATACAGTGTTCTGTCTGCAGGTATATCTGCAGGCCAGAAGAGGGCACCAGATTTCATTATGGATGGTAGTGAGCCACCATGTGGTTGCTGGGAATTGAACTCATGACCTCTGGAAGAGCAGCCAGTGCTCTTAACCGCTGAGCCATCTCTCCAGCCCCCATCATCCCAGCATTTTTAAACAGAACTGCCAGTGTGCACTATAGTGTGAGACCCTATCTCAAACAAACTAAAAAAAAAAAAAGACAAATAAAGATAAAGGTCGAGGTGAGTGTTTATGGGAATAATCACACTTTGGCCGTGCCTTACTGAGCTGTTTTGAAGCTGAACTGCTTCATCTTAGTAGTAGTTAGAGTCTTGTCATCATGCTCATTACCAGTTGCACACAGCCTGCACTTACCAGCCTGCTGAGCATCTAACACAACTTGAGGCTGGAAAGCAAAGCTTGCATCTTCTGGCCAGTTCTGGCTGTTCTGATAACCCTGATAGGCCAGTTTCTCTTCAAGGAAGTCAGCTGGAGACCCTTAAGATACAAATATAAAATAAATTACAGATACCACTGTTTTTCAATCTACTAGCATTTATAATATATTGCAGATAGAATATAACACAGTCACATTTAATAAATACCCTTCCAGAAAATTTTTTTGTTTCTGCTTTCTGTATTTTTCAGGCAGGGTTCTCACTACGGAGAGAACTCCTGGCTGGGCTCAAAGTCAAGAGATTCACATGTACCTCCTTCCTGGAGTGCTGAGATTAGAGGGTTAGGCCACCAAGTGCAAAAAGCGGGGCAGGAGGAAGTGGTTTTTTTTGTTGTTGTTGTTGTTGTTGTTTGGTTTTTTATTTTTTTAAGCTAGAAGGAAATGGAAAGCTACTCCATGGTCAAGAATGAAAAATTCAGTATTAAGGTAATTCTTGGGCAAGCAAGACAACTGAGTGGTAAAGATACCTGCTAGAAAAGCTGATGACCTAAGTTCCATTCCTAGGGACCCACATGATGGAAAGAGGAACCAGCTCCTGCAGGTGGCCATCAACTGACCTCACGTGTGCACCATGCACTTGCTTACAGACAAACACATACACCCTAATTTAAACAAAGGCAATTCTCAAACTAACCAATAGATACAAGGCAATTATTGAATTCTGACTTTCTGGTTAAAGTCAAATTTAGATTCAAAGCAAATAAAATTTAAATCACGTAAGTTTTAAAAGCTATCTATTTTATAATTTACACAGTTTTTTTTGTTTTTCTTAAAGTATAACCAAAACAATTTTAAGTAAAAAGTAAGTTCAAAGCTTACAGTGCCCGATTTCCAAAGTTAGTATAAGTTTACCAACTCACTTTTGTACTGAGGACACCCTAACCCTGCACCTGGCATATAATAAGCACCCAGTATTGATATTCGGAGAAGACCTCAGAAGAAAAAACAAAAAGTCCTGTTAAAGGTCAACTGACGGGCTGGAAAGATGGCTCAGTGTTAAAGGCTAGGCTCACAACCAAAAATATAAGTCAACTGGCCAGCTGAGCACAGTGGTGCACTCCTATAATCTCAGAGGCCAGCCTGGTCTACAAAGCTTTGTAGGACAGTCAGGGCTATTATTACACAGAGAAAACCTGTCTTGAAAAACCAATTTAAAAAGAAAGAAAAGAGTCAACAGGCTAATACCAACACCAGGCAAAGGCAAGTGGATTTTGTTGAGTTTAAGAACAGCTTGGTTTATACAGTGAGTACCAGGTCAGTCTGAGTTACTTAGTGAAACCCTGTCTCAAAAAAAAAAAAAAAAAGAAAGGAAGGAAGAAAAGAAATGAAAAGAAAAAAGAATCCACTGAGTATTATCAAAGATGCCAATATAACTAAAGAGTTTGTGGAGGGCAGGGAGAGACAAAGTTTCCCTCTGGAGCCTTGGCTGGGTGAGATGCAGGTCTGTGTGTAGGCAGCTTTGACTTGGACTTGCAGCCATCTTGTCTCTCTGCCCTGTAATCACAAGCGTGACTCATTTGATGCCATCACTAAAGAAGGGAGTTTTTTCCTTTTGTTAGTTTGTTTTTGTTTTTTTTGAGATAGGGTTTCTCTGTGTAGCCCAGGCTGTCCTGGAACTCACACTGTAGACCAACCTGGCCTTGAACTCACAGAGATCCACCTGCCTCTGCCTCCCCAGTGCTGGGATTAAAGGTGTGTGCTGCCACACCTGGCAATTACAGACAGCTGTGAACTGACATGTGGGTGCTGGGATTTGAACCTGGGTCTTTCAACCAGAGCTCTTCACCGCTGAGCCATCTCTCTAGCCCCTTTTGTTAATTTTTTTAAATGTGTATGAATGTTCTGCCACCATATGCACCATATGAGTTTCTGGTCAGAAGAGGGAATCAGATCCCTGGAACTTCAGTTTTGACACACAATGTAGATTCTGGAAACCAAACCCAGGACCGCTGCAAGAGCAACCTTCCTCTTAACCACTGAGCCGCCCATCTCTACAGCACAGCACATTTTTTTCACCAAGGGACATAGAGGCAATTGGACACTTCATTTACATCTATAAACATTAACTCCAGATAGATCAAAGACCTAAAAACAAAACTTACTGTTAAAAACTTGTAAAATAATCTCTATGGTGTTCAGATTATGGAAAGATATGTTGAGGCATCAACAAAAGCACTATCCAGAGTTAGCTGGGCAAAGCAGCACACAACTGTAATTCCAGCACATAAGAGGTATAGAGGTAGGAGAATCAAGAAAGCCAGACGGTGCTGTGAGACAGACAGACAGACAGACAGACAGACAGACAGACAGACACACACACACACACACACACACTCCTACTTTTCAAAGATATCACACTAAGAAAACAAAATGAAGCCAAGTTGAGAGAAAACACTTCAAGTCATAAATCTAGATGTTTGCACAGCTGTTATCTTAGCACTCTAGGTTGGGCAAGAGGATTAGGAATTGAAGGTCAGTCTTGGCTACACTGTAAGTTTGAGGCCAGACTGAAGTACATGAGAGTCCATCTCAAAGATAGATGCAGGCACGTGCAAAAATATGAGCTGGGGAGATGACCGGCTAGGTAAAGAACTTGGGATGCAAGCCTAGTGACTCAAGTTTAGGTTCTCAGAACCCACATAAAAGGTGGACTTAGCAGTACACATGCCTGGGAGCCCAGAGCTCCTAACAAAGAAATTAAAGGTAGAGATTACCCTGACTCAAAGGTGGAAGGTGAGGGCTCACACCCAACTGTCTTCTAACCTTCACATGTATGAATGAGTACACAGACACATCACGCATGGTTTCACACACACACAAAAGTTAAAAAATTATAAATTTGATAAAGGATTTATATACATAAAAGTTTAAAATCAATTATAATTAAATTATAACAATAATGGACATTTTAATAAAATATATACAGTGGGTATTATTATACATAGGAAAGCAGCTCATTATTATTAGCCCTTAGGGAAATGCAAATTAAAATGGGAATGAGGAGTCACAATATTAAATATTAAAAAGTCTATAATCAGCTAGGGTATATAACTGAATGGTACAGCACTAGTCTAGTAGGTAGAAGGCCCAACCTAAATTTAACCCCAAGCGCTGGGGGGAAGAAATGGAGTGAAGGCTGGATGAGACAGCTTAGTGGTTAAGAGGAAGAAGATACACATTTGGTTCCCAGCACCCATGCAAGGTGGCTCATAACCACCTGTAACTCCACGTCTGGGGTATCTGATACATCGGACCTCTGTGGGCATCTACAGTCACTCACCAACACTCACACTTAATCCCAGCTCTCATGAGGCAAAGGCAGACAGATCTGTGTGAGTTCAAAGCCAGCCTGGTCTACCTATGAAATTCCAGGCCAGCCAGGGCAACACAAGTGAGCCCTTGTCTCAAGAAACAAATCTTTAAAAACTAAAACCTGTGATCACTAAGGCTGACAACACCAGAAGATGTTCTGGGAATGGTTTGGTAAACTTGGAAAGTCCCTGTTAAGAATGCAAAATGAGCCGGGTGGTGATAGCACATGCCTTTGGGCCCAACATTCTGGGAGGCAGAGGCTGGTCTACAGGGCTATCTCCAGGACAGGCGGCCAAAGCTCAACTGTTTTATCTTGAAAGAAAACCAAAACCAAACAAGCAACAAACAAAAACTAAAATAAAAAGAAGGTAAAATGGCACAGGTAAATTTGGGAAGATTTGATGGTTTCCTTTTGTTGATTTCAACATTTATTTGACCATGTTTGAGAAAGAGAAAGAAGTGTATTTGTGGAGGTCAGAGGACAAGCCGCAGGAGGCTCTTCTCTTCTTGAACCATGCAGGTCCTAGGACTGAAGTTGATCAAGTTTGGCACCAACACCTTTACCTATTGAACCATCTTGCCAGATTTCCTTTCATTATTTAATAATATATTTAGGTATAATTCACATCAATAAAATTTATCATTTTAAAATGCAGGAACTATGGGCTGGAGAGATGGCTCAGCGGTTAAGAGCACTGCCTAGTGCTCTTCCAAAGGTCCTGAGTTCAATTCCCAGCAACCACATGGTGGCTCACAACCATCCACAATGTGATCTGGTGCCCTCTTCTGGAATGCAGGTGTACATGCAGATAGAGCACACATATGCATAAAATAAATAAAATAAATCTTTAAAAAAAAAAATGCAGGAACTGGGGGACTGGTATGTTGACAGAGTGAGCTGTGCCAGGTCTTTTTTTTTTTTTTTGGTTTTTCAAGACAGGGTTTCTCTGTGTAACAGCTCTGGCTGTCCTGGACTCACTTTGTAGACCAGGCTGGCCTCGAACTCACAAAGATCCGCCTGCCTCTGCCTCCCAAGTGCTGGGATTAAAGGCGTGCGCCACCACCGCCCGGCTGCTGTGCCAGGTCTTACTGTGGAACATTTTCTCCATTCCAAAGGAGAAATTCAGTAACTTGCCTTTGCCCAAGTCTACCCAGCCCTTGACATCAACTTTGTTTCTACGGACTTACTTAAATCAGATACTTAGTATCAGTAACTGATTCTTTCATTTACAGCAATGATTTCAAGGTTCTGATGTATTGTAAGTCAGAATTTCCTTCCTTTCCAAATAATATAGCCAAATGATACTCCATTGTGTGTCTTCCTCATACTTTCATCCATTCCTTAGCTGATGGTTGGTTGTTTCCACGTTTTGGCCACTATAAATAATCCATGATCACATCAAGCATATATTTTTAGATAGATTCTAGAAGTAGAATTGCAGATTCTAGAAGTAGAATTGCAGGGTCATGTTAACAGTTTTCAAGTGGAACCTTTTGAGGAGTTGTGAAACCTCTCTAAAATGGCCAAATGCTGCCGGACATTATGGTGCACACCTTTAATCCCAGCACTTGGGACACAGAGGCAGACAGATCTCTGTGAGCTTGAGGCCAGTCTGGTGGACAAAGTGAGTCCAGAACAGCCATGGATACACAGAGAAAACCTGTCTTGAAAAAAAAGAAGAAAAGAACAACAACAAAGGTCAAACGCTGCTGTGAAATTCCACAACAACACATAACTGGCTTTATTTTCACCATGTCTCCATCATGGCCTATCTATCTATTGTAGTTATCCTGGATCTTGCTGTAGTACAAAGTATTATATCCTTCTGCTATAGTTTTTCCCTTTAAATTTATTTCCTGGGAACTGGAGAGATGGCTCGGTGGTTAAGAGCTCATGCTGCTCTTCCAGCAGACCTGATACCAGTTCCAAGCATCCACATGGGGTGGCTACAATCAATCACCTGTAACTATACTTCCTTTCAATGGAATCAAAAACCTCTGGCCCCCTGAATATTCTGAAACACATGAATTCACCAGCACACAAGCAAAACACACACACTTAAAGATGAATTATTTTTTTCCTTTTTTCCTCTCCTCTTAACCACCTTTCCTTAGATCGGTACCTCCCTATAAACAAATCATGTTAAGCATCTATGGAATAGAAACAGTGGGTTTTGCTGTGCCATTTCTTTGTACCTCCACAACATACTTTAGTCATATTTATCCATCCTATCACCTCTTGTACCTTTCTCTTCTCAAATATGTCCCATCTTACTTTCATGTTTATTTATCTTCCCTAGAGTCTGAATACAATAGAGAAAGCATAGAGTGATTTTTGGAACGTAGATTGTTTTACTTATTTTATCTATATGATTATTTCCAGTTCTACTCATTTCCGGCAAACATGATTTCATTGTTTCTCATAGCTGAATGATAATCGAGTGTGTGTGACTTTCTTAGGCTTCTATATTGTGGCTATTGTGTCATAAATACAAATCACCAGGTATCTCTATTGTATGCTGACTTACTATGCATCTTTTCCTGGTTTTTTGTTTGTTTGTTTGTTTTTAGGTTTTTTTGAGATAGTTTCTTCTCAGTGTAACAGCCCTGGCTGTCCTGGAACTCACTTTGCAGACTCAAGGCTGGCTTCGAATTCACAGAAATCCTGTCTCTGCCTCTCCAATGCTGGGAATTAAAGGTGCCACCTTTACCCATGTACCGCCATGCCCATTCCTTTTTTTTTAAGATCATTTATTTATTATGTATACAGTGTTCTGTCTGCATGCACACCTGCAGGCCAGAAAAGGGCACCAGATCTCATTATAGATGGTTATTAGCCACCATGTGGTTGCTGGGAATTGAACTCAGGACCCCTGTTCCTTTTTTTTTTTTGATTTTTCGAGACAGGGTTTCTCTGTTTAACAGCTCTGGCTGTCCTGGACTAGCTTTGTAGACCAGGCTGGCCTCGAACTCACAGAGATCCGCCTGCCTCTGCCTCCCAAGTGCTGGGATTAAAGGCGTGCGCCACAACGCCCGGCTGTTGTTTCTTTTTTTTTAACCAGTCATTTATATTAGCATTTCTACAAGTCTGATAAACACAACAAATGTTGTGAAAACATATTGAATCACCCACTCACACTTTGGTTGTTCAGGTTTGGTAAGAGGAGCCTGTACATGTTTAGCCATCTTACCTGTCTATCCCTAAAGCCTCCTTCCAGGTCCACATGCCAACGGCGGAACCTGGGCCTCAGAATCTCCACAGAGCATCTCATGGCTCTACTGCTCACTGCCTCTTTATTTCAACATTCACTACTATTAGAAAACAATTTGCTGGGCAGTGGTGGCGCACGCCTTTAATCCCAGCACTTGGGAGGTAGAGGCAGGCGGATCTTTGTGAGTTCGAGGCCAGCCTGGTCTACAAAGCAAGTCCAGGACAGCCAGAGATATTCAGAGAAACCCTGTCTCGAAAAACAAAAAAAAAAAAAAAACAATTTGGTCCTGATTAACTAGTTTCATAATGGCCTTTAAAACAGTTCTCTTCGTTCACATGTGTTAGTATATACATTCACGAAGTTCTTTAAAAAGCTTAAGCAGGAGCTGGAGAGATGGTTCAGTGGTTAAGACACTGGCTGCTCTCCCGGAGGATCAGCATTCAATCCCAGCACCCACATGGCAGGCAGCTCACAACTCTCTGTAACTTCTACTCCAGGGGATCTGACACTCTCATACAGGTATATGCAGTCAAAGCACCAATGTACATAAAATAAAAATAATTTTTTAAAAAAAGCTAACCCAGGACTGGAGTCTTGGTTTAACTGTCTGACAACTTAAGGCCCAGTACTGAAGAAAAACCTAAGAGCTGCGCTGGGCGGAGGGGCGCACACTGGGATGAGCCTGTTTAACCATCTTACATGACTGTCCTAGGATTAGCACTAGGAAGACAGATCTCTGGGTTGTTGAGGCCAGTGAGTTCAGGAGAGCCAGAAACAGTAAGACCCCCCAAAAAGGGGGGGTAGGGGAAAGCCACATTTTTTTTTCACAGACTGAATGTTTTATAATACATTCATAATATGCACCAAACTTCTTGGAAAGTGGTCTGCATTTAGAATGAAAATTGTATTTTCAGATATTGTCTCTACAGTTCTTTAGAATGAAAGTGCTTTAGGAATCCAAAGGCTTGATGATTCTCCATATTTTTTTTCCTCTACAAAAAGAAACTAGAGTTGTCAATCAGAGGCGTGGGCACACTCCCCTCACAGTTCAGAGAGGACACATTCAGTGTGGTCCCTAGTCTTTCCAGAAGCCCGCTTCTGCAGCACAGCCTGAGGCAGCTCTGAGGACAAACAGCCTAACCCTGTCAGTATTATTAATGAGCAACTTGAACAGAAACTCACTCCCACATGTGCAGCAATTGCTGCTGACCTAGATTTCATTCCTTAAAACTCAGCTAAGGAGGCAAACTCCCCTGCAGGAACAAGGGCATTTGGACTAAATTTCATTTATTTTATTATTTTTTTTATTCTTAAAGACAGCATCTTACTCTATAGTCCAGGCTGGCCTCAAATTCTAACAAGCTCCCTGCCTCAAGATGCTTGAATATTGGTTGGGATTACAGATGTGAGCTAGCATGTCGAGCTTTTGGGTTTGTGTGTTTGTTTTGGGGTTTTTTTGTTTTGTTTTGTGTTGTGTTTTTGGCTTTTTCAACACAGGGTTTCTCTGTATAACAGCCCTGGCTGTCCTGGACTTGCTTTGTAGACAAGGCTGGATTTGAACTCACAGAGATCTGACTGCCTGTGCCGGCTTTTGGGTTTTTTGTTTTAACTCAGAGCCTATTTTAGGAAAAGAATAAAAAATAAAACTGTAAACAATAATTCAATTTACATGAGGAAATGGAAATGATCTGATTTCCACCATTAGATACCTTTAAAAACCTTGGTTTTTCTATTAAAGTTGACTGGTGGGCTGAAGAGATGGCTCAGAGGTTAAGAGCACTGGCTGCTCTTCCAGAGGTCCTGAGTTCAATTCCCAGCAACCACATGGTGGCTCACAACCATCTATAATGTGATCTGATGCCCTCTTCTGACATCCAGGTGTACATGCAGGTAAAGTATTAATATACATAAAATAAATAAATAAACCTTTAAAGTTGACTTGTTGGGGCCAGTGTGGTCGCTTAATGGTAAAGCTTGGAGCACAACCCTGGTGACCTGAGTAGAACTCCGGATATAAAGGGAAAGAAGAGAATTTACTCCATAAAGCTATCCTGACCTCCAGACCAGAGCTGTGACACACGTACCCCAGCCCATGCACACACAATAATATTCAAACTGCTTACAAAATGGGCCGAAGAGGTAACTCAGTGGCTAAGAGTACTTACTGCTCACACAGAGGACCCTGGTTCAGTTCCCAGAACCCACATGACAGCTCACAACTGCCTGTAACTCCAGCTCTAAGGGGTCTGGTCTCCTCTTCTGGTCTCCAAGGGCACTGCATGAATGTAGTGCACATACATATATCCAGGCAAAAAACTCATACCCATAAAATAAAAATAAAGAATTACAAAATAAAAGAGAGAAAGAGGGGCTGGAGAGATGGCTCAGCGGTTAAGAGCACTGGTTGTTCTTCTGAAAGACCTAGGTTCAAATCCCAGCACCTACATGGAAGTTCACAGCTGTCTGAAATTGCCAGGTATGGTGGCGCACGCCTTTAATCCCAGCACTGGGGGGGCAGAGGCAGGTGGATCTCTGTGAGTTCAAGGCCAGCCTGGTATAAAGAGTGAGTTCCAGGACAGCCAGGGCAACACAGAGAAACCCTGTCTCAAAAGAATGAGAGAGAGAGAATAATAGCAGGTGACAGGAAACAATTTCCATGAAACAGCATTTACCAGAAAAAGCAAGTGGCTAAATATTAGTAAATACCAATTAGTCAAATAGCTCATCTTTGTACCAAGGCCAGATTAATTCTGTATGACAACATCAGGCTCAAGTGTAGACAGACCCTGGGTTTTATTTTATTTTTGGCTGTTTGAGTCAGGATTTTCTTATGTAGCCCTGGCTGTCCTGGAACTAGCTCTGTATGTAGACCAGGCTGGCCTCTGCTAGAAATAAAGATGTATGTCACAACACCCAGATTAGACCCTGTATTTAATACAGTAGCATAAAAAAACTTAGATGCTATAGCTTCCTATACACACTGCAAATAACTTTTAAGAAATTAGTACTTGTCACTGGGTGTGGTGGAGCACACCTTTAAATCCCAGCACTTGGGAGGCAGAGGTAGATGGATCTCTGTAGAGTTTGAGTCCAGCCTGTACTCAAATTGAATCCAGAACAGCCAGGGCTCTGTTATACAAAGAAACCCTGGGGGTGGGGGGAAGAAAAGAAAAGAAATTATACCACTTCTATAAAATCAAATAATAGTTACATGGAGAAAAAAAATCCAATATTCCATCTACCAAGTATATGTGTGAAACAGATTTCGTTCATGTATTTCAACCCAAACAATGTATGATGACAGACTGAATGTAGTACCTACACATATCTTACCTGACAACTAACTGTTGTCCAGAAAATGATGTTAAATAAACAAGTAATTACAAGCAAGTGGAATTTGCAGGAGAAAAAAAATCCATCTGGAGATAATATTAAGTCACCTCTCCAGCCAGCTGACCAGCACTTTTTTTAAAAAATAGGTTTTTTTCTTTTCTTTTTTTTTTTTAAGGTTTTTTTGAGACAAGGTATCCTTGACTGTCCTGGACTCCTTATGTAGACCAGGCTGCCCTTGAACTTAGAGATCCGCCTGCCTCTGCCTCCCAAGTGCTGAGATTAAAGGCGTGCGCCACCACACCCAGCTCTTTTATAGAACTTTCTCCTCTCCTCTCTCTCTCTCTCTCTCTCTCTCTCTCTCTCTCTCTCTCTCGTCTGGGCAGTGTCTCACATATCCCATGGACTTAAACCCTGCACCCAAAAATGACTTTGAACTTGTTATAGTCCTAATGCCTCTTTCCAAGTGCTAGCGTTACAGCCGTGTGTCATGAGGGCAGTGGTCAGAGCCTGGCCTCCTGTGCAAGGCATCCACTCTGCTGCTGCTTTCCTCACTTTCTTATAGGGTTTGTCTCAGAAATACTGATAAAGAGTCTCTTCATTAAAACAAAAAAAATTCCATTAAATTTCATTTGTTGAAAATGAAATTATTGCAGATGGTGTATAACTTCTCTAAATATACAACAGGATGATTTACATTAAACTGAAGTTTCATTAAACTAAGCTGATTCATTAAATAAACTCTATTTGCCAGGTCATACAGTGTAAGACATGGGAGAATAAAAGATGTGACTACAATCAGGTCAGCAAAGCAGGCCACATAAGCCAGAACTGCCATCTGACATGATGTATAGCCATCCTAACCAGAGGGAAATAGAAACCAGCTCTTTGTTGAGACAAAACAGGAACTACAAGATTTCCTCAATGTACCAGTAATTCAGAAAGGACCCCATTTCTATTTTTACATTATGTTAAACAGGTTATTTGCTACATATTAAATATCAAAGTTAGGAAAGAAGTTAACAGGACTGGGTATAAAGTCAGAAATCTTATTTATACATAGTTATAATCAAAATTCATCTGTGGTAACCACATATGATCATTACACTTTACTTTTATACATACCCCATTTTCAATGGCTTCTATTATTTCTACCAGTCCATTCCTGAAACTACAGATAATTGGTCATTTGTGTTCTATAGTTAAAAAAAAAAACTCTCCAAAGTGGGGCAAATTATCTAAAAGCTTACTGGACCAGTGTGATTATGACACACCTTTAATCCTAAGTACTAGGAGGCAGAGGCAGGCAGATCTGTGAACTGTTGAGGTCAGCCTGGTCTATATACATAACGAGTTCTAGGAAAGTTTGGGTTGCATGGTCTAAAAATATACATAAAAAACTCTGGAACCCTATAGAACACAAAATCAAGTATGAAATTAACATGCAAATATTAACTCTCTTCTTGTTTCTGATCATCTCAGACTCTGCAGTGTCTTTGGTCAGCTGAGAACTGGCTTGGTCCCCCACCCCTTTCCCATCCCTTCTTTCTGGTAGAGGCATGTGGCCTGAGAATGACAGGGGCAGCAAAGCCAGGTATGCAGTCAGGTGGTTTTTGTTTTTTTGTTTTTTTTAAAGCCTTTAATCTGCCGGGGCCTGATTTAAAAAAAAAAAGGAATTGCAGGATGGAGCTCCTGTCTGTGTTACTCACCAGTCTCAATCTATCTCCTCACCTAGAAGGCCTAACTTGAGACAGAACTGCTTACTGTTCAGTTAGGAGACAACACACTGAAAGGCTTATCATATCACAGACCTTTCATGGTGCTGTCTCCTTACTGCCAGAATATACACATTTAGAATCCAGGAGAAAGGCAGGTGGGTTCATTCACTTATTTATTTATGCATGAACTGGATAAGGCCTCCCATATGCTAAGCACATACTCTACCTTTGCACCAACCATACCCTAAGGCCCTGCCACTCATCATTCTAAAACATAATAATCTACCAGGAAAAAAATGTTGCTTCACTCTGCTGAGTTCTACTAATTTGGAAATTTTAGTTCCCAAAGTGGAAATACATCTACCAACCACATAACTAATGATGCAATTAAATTAGAGGATGGGGACTTACTGCCAATTGGTCAACTGGGACTCTTTAGAACACTGAACTAATAGTCAGAACCCATGGGCTGAATTGACTGAGTCCAATTATAAAGGAGAAGCTACTATACAACAAAAGCTAGAAGACTCTTCTCTGGAACCCAGGGGATCCTTTGAAGCACCTCTTCACACTTCCTTGCCAAAAATAGTGGAAAACTATAAGAACCAAAACCACAATAGACTAGGGAATGAAAGTGTGAGTCATTTCATTAAGTAAATAAATTAAGTTCTGCCTGAAGAAAGGAAAATATAAAACTGGTAATTTAGAAAGCCAAGAAACAGTGGTACACATGTTTAATCCCAGCACCTGGAAGGCAGAGGTGGGTGGATCTTTGTGAGTCTGAGACCAATATGATCTACATAGGAAAATTCCAGGCAAGCAAAAAAGGTCACTGATCTCAACAATGGCCTTGTGACTAACTACACAAATGAGAACTACATGACTTGTATTTTTCTGTTTGTTTTTTGAGACAGTCCCTTTATGTCACCCTGGCTGACCTGTAACTCTCTATATAAACCATGTAGGCTTCAAACTCAGTAAGTTCTGGCACCACCTCCTGAGTGCTCTGATTACAGACAGACATGTGCCACAACACTCAGTTGAAAACTGTGACAGTTTTATTTATTTCTTCTTTCACATATGTATTTTGGGTTTTTTTGGGGGGGAAAATTTTTGTATGTCCCAGGCTAGCCTCAAATTTGTGATGTAGATGAGGATGACTCTAATCATTGTACTCCAGCACTTGCCACAGTACTAGGAATACACATGTGTGCTACATGAACCAGGTTTGTTCTGTTTGATATGTACCCCAGGCTGGTCTTGAACTTGCTATGTAGCCAAAGATGAGCTTGAACTACTCATCCTCCTGCTTCCTCAGTGCTGAGATTAGACTTAAACGACCAAAACCTGGTTTAAGTTTGTACTCTTAATCATTTTCTTCTTCCCTGTATGATGAATTATTGAAGATTAATTTATGAGTTTAGCATAGTGGTTCATGACTGTAATCTCAGCAGCGTATAGGAAGCATATACAGGACAATTTTGGAAAGTATGGGCTGAATAGCCTGGCCTATACAGAAAGCATAGTGCCAGGTTATATATGGCTACACAGTTTGTAGGAAGCAGATACAGAACAATTTCAGAAAGTATGGGCCAGTCCTGGCCTATACAGAAAGCATAGTACCAGGCTATATAGAGCTTCATAGCAAAGCTGTTTCAAAACAAAAAAATCAAAAAAACCAAGGGGCTAGGGACATAACTCAGTTGGTAAAGTGCTTGCCTAGCACAGACAACATCATAGGTTGAGTGCCCAAAACCAAATAAGCCAGATGAGGTGGTTTATGTTGCCTATGTTACTAACTCTCCATGTCAAGGGGTAGAGTGGCAGGAGGATCAAGGCCAGCATAGGCTACAGGAGACCCTGTATTTAAAAGAGCAGGAGTGATCAATGGCTCAGCTGGTGAAAGTACTTGCTTTCAAGCTTGATGATCTAAATTCAATGCCTACTGTTGGAGGAGGGTCTTGTGTACTGAGTATTCAAATGCTGAGTTGTGTGCCCAGAGAGCATGGGCATTGTCCTTATTATTGAAAGAATCTCCTGACTCAATGTTGTGTAAACATCATTTTCCATCATTCTTGATTGGTTAATAAAGAGCTGATTGGCCTATAGCTGAAGAGGAGGAGGAGGAGGAGGAGGAGGAGGAGGAGGAGGACCTTCTGATCCCAGGGAGGAGGTCCCAGATGAAGAGAGGTCTCCATGACAGGAATTCACCATGGGGAGTCTCCATGAGGTCCTGGATAGAGCAGGAGCAGCCAGAGTGAAAGGTGATGACAGGTTCTGGGGCACATCACTGGGAAGTAGGCCAAGCTAGCATAAGCAGGTTAGAATAGATAAGCATCTGCCCAGCTGTAGTACTTAATGGTCATTAATAAATGTTAGATCTCCATTTCATTATTTGGGGGCTAGAACTGGTAGTAGAAAGACCCCTACTATACTTTTACACCCTAGACTCTATGTCTTTAAAGTTCTCCTTTAAGACTTCTGCAAGTTGTCCTCTGACCTACTCAAGTATGCCAATGTACAACCCACCTCCATGAACACAAGAGAAATTTAAAATGCAATTAAAAATGTCATCAGACCCACCAGGCAATGGTGGTGGCATAACTTTAATCCCAGCACTTGAGAGGCAAAGGCAGGTGGCTCTCTGAGAGTTTGAAGGCAGCCTGGAGGACAGGCTATGTTCTGGGACCGCCAAGGCTACATAGTGAAACCCTGTCTCAAAAAGCCAAGGGGAAGCCGGGCGTGGTGGTGCACACCTTTAATCCCAGCACTCGGGAGGCAGAAGCAGGAAGATCTCTGTGAGTTTGAGGCCAGCCTGGTCTACAAAGAGAGTCCTGGTCAGCCAGGGCTGTTAGAGAAGTCCTGTCTAAAAAAACAAAAAAAAAAAAAAAAAAAAAAAAAAGCCTATTGTTACTTAAATATACTGCAACTGAGACATTGACTGTACAGTGAGCATCTCCTCCCTTGAGGGAAAAGGTCAGAGCTTGTTCATCATGTAAGGAAGGCAGAAACATACTATTGGTTTCATTGTCACACAGAGTTCAGATGTATACAGAAAAGAGAATATTGAAGCTAAGCAGTCAAAAAGGTAGATTGCCATCATCCATTACTGCATCCCAGCTCCAGATGTTTTATATCGGATCCTGTTAACATTTCCTTTGGCAGCTGAATACAGACTACACTTAGGTGCCTCTTCTTGATGCCAGTGTGCTTTCTAATTAATTCTCTTCCTTCCACGGGGTTCTTCTGGTTTGAAGAACACCAAATAGCACCCATGTAGATAAAAAAGTTTTCGTAGGCATCTTCATAGGACAAAGGACACAGCTAGTATTCCATGATGGCTTCCAGATAACTCGGTAGCAACCCACAGCCTGAAGGAACTCAGCAACATCAATGAAGCCAAGTAAGCACGGGGAGGACTAAAAATATGGTTAGAGATGACAGGGACAACAAACAAACAAAAAACCCAAAACCCCACACCAGATACATGTTTAAATTTCTGCACACTACATGAGTACCTGGTGTCCTTAGAGTTCAGATGGCATAAGATACCCAGAAAGTGTAGTTAGAGCCAGTTGTGAACCACCATGTGGGTCCTGGGAATCAAACCTAGGTCCCCTGGAAGAGCAGCCAGTGCTCTTCTGAGCCATTTCTCCAGTCCTCCCTCCACACTGGATAGTTTTAAGAATACACACTGCAGAAAGCAAATGAAACCAAGCTAGGAAACTAATTCAGGAGACCAAGGTGTAAGAAGTGGTCAGGTTCCATCGTTTTTTTTTTCTGAGAAACTAGATGTGGGTGAGAGAAATAAGACAGATGTTTCAGTCTGCTTGCTAAAAGGGCAGAGTTTGCTTTTAATGAGATAGGAGCAGATGTTTTTGTTTGGGTCTTATTCTTTTGCAGGTACCAAGGGAGGGATAATGAGCTCAGTTTAGGACATCTCAAACTTGATGTGTGAGTTCTACATCCAAATGGCAATTTCAATATCTAATCTTTATGGAAGTTATATCTGTTCTTACAAAAATGTTCTATTATGGACTAGCATTTAAACAGTATTTACATACTGATATATTTCTCTCTACAACTTGAATTTTGCAAAACTAAAATTCTGCATCCAAAGACTAACTCCACAGCTCCTAGGAGCTGCCATTTTATTTCCATTTCTATGAACTTGACTCTTCCAGGTATCTAATACAAATGTTACCATATAGAATTTGTTTTCTGTGATTGGCCTGTTTTCTTTGAAGTGCTAGGGATCTGAACCTATGATCCTGAGCATGTCAGGCAAGCATCTACCTCTATTTTACATTCCCCAGCATTTAAATGGCCCTTTTCAATTAGTATTGTCTCAATATATGCTTCATCTATGTTGGAGCCATATCAGAAGTTCATATACCACATTTTATTTATCCACTCCTGTGTCAATGGGACACCGGAGTTGCTTCCATCTTTTGGGTAATGTAAATAGTGTGTCTATAAATATGGGTGAACAAAAGATTAGTCAAGTCCCTACTTTTAGCTGTGTTGGTAAAAACTCTAAGTCAATCTTTTTTATTGTTATTTTATTTTTTGAGAAGAGATAAAATTCTCACTATGTAGCCCAGGCCAAACTCCAATTTGGTGTAATCTCTTGCTGTCTTTGATGTAATTAAGTGCTGTAATTATTTTTATAATTATTATATAATTATATAATGCCTGGGTTGTTTATTTTTGTGTTCTGTTTTGTTTTGTTTTTTAAGAGATCCATCTTCCTCTGCCTCTGAAGGGATCCCATGACCTGCTTCTGCATCCTAAGTGCTGGAAGGACAGGCACAACAAATCCATTTTTAACTAGTTTTTGTATTTGGTATAAAAGTATAACAATTTGCTGAGCATAGTGGTGCACGCCTTTAATCCCAACACTTGGGAGGCAGGGGCAGATAGATCTCTGGGTGCACGCTTTTAATCCCAACACTTGGGAGGCAGGAGCAGATGGATCTCTGGAAGTTCAAGGCCAGCCTGGTCTACAAAGTGAGTCTAGGACAGCCAGGGATACACAGAGAAAACCCTGTTTCAAAAAACCAAAACCAAAACCAAACCAAAAAAAAAAAAAAAAAGCCCAGGGCCTTAGGTAGCCCGACTAACCTTGAACTCATGGTCCTCCAGCCCCAACCTGCCAAGCACTATGATTACAGAGCTGTAATCTGTAATGCCTGGTGCCTTATCATCCCATGACCTTATGTAGTTAGTTAGCATAGGAAGTTTCACAATCAAGTTTGAAACTTTTTTTTAATTCACTTTTACTTTATATACATTAAAAGGAGTTACAGACAATTGTGAGCTGCCATGTGGGTGCTGAGAATCGAGCTCAGGTCCTCCAGAAGAGCAATCAGTGCTCTTAACCACTGAGCCATCTCTCCAGCCCCAAGTTTGAGACTTTCAACTTTGTTCTTTTTCAAGACTGTTGCTACTCAGAGTCACTTCTTGAGATTTATGTGAAATTTCATACTGAGTTTTTCTGGTTTCGCCAAAAAGATTGCTGTTTTAGGGGAAAACCACTTTCTAAAATGGCATAATAAATCTTCTAGCACTTCACTGCCATTTGGAAGCTCCTTTCAGAACTTCACAGCTGCATTTATCATTTCTGTACATCCTTCTTATACAGACTCCAGCATCTTTTTTTGTAATTCGTTTGGTGGTGGTGCTTGGGGTGTGTTTGTATGGAGGCCAGGACAACCTCAAATGTAATCACCAAGAATGCTCTCCAGCCAGGAGTGATAGACAGCACTTGTCTTTTGGGAGGCAGAGGCAGGTGGATCTCTGTGAGTTCAAGGCTAGCCTCTTCTAGAGAGTTAAGTTCCAAGACAGTCAGAGTTCGATGACATGATTGTATCTCCAAAAATTTTTCAATAAATAAAGCTCCCTACCTCCTTTGAAACAAGGTCTCCCAATGGCCTGGAACCCATCAGTTAGGCTGGCTGACCAGTGAGTTCCAGGGATATGCATCCTCAGTGGCTCTGGCCTGTTGTATGGCAAATCCTCCAAAGATAAATATTGCTTTTAGAGAAGAGGAGGCTCACAAGCCTCGGGGGGTTAAAAAGTCATACATACAGGGAGACCAAACTTGGAAGATTCTTGAAAGCTCCCATCAACAGTTGCTGAGGACTGGAGTTTTTAACCAGTCAAAGAGCAGAAAAAGACATGTTGGGTGCTGCCTACCAACTATAGGGTTGCAGGTTTCCAGAGCCATATTGTGGTGGGCTTTCTGGTGATGAAGCTAGCTACTTTTGAGTTATCCCAAAAGCTCATTGGACATTCATTACTTTGATCTGTATGAGCTTCCATCTTGAGGACATGTGTGTGTTTCCTCTGTCCAGGAAAAAAGCCTATCACACAATACCTCCACACCCAGCTTTTACATGGCTACTGACGACTGAACTCAGGTCCTCAGGCTTGTGACACAGGCACGTTACTGACTTAGCTGTCTCCCTAGTCCATGAGCTTTATTTGTTTATTTATTTTTTATTTATCTTGTCTTTTATAAATTAAAGCTAATTGTGTATGTAGAATTTCCTGAGAAGAAAACTTATTTGTGTTAGAAAACCATTAAGAAACAACAACCAGGGGCTGGAAAGGATAGGACACAGGGAGTAGACACTGTCTACACAGGATTTACAGAATCCTGTCTCAGATAAGGACATTAAAGAAGTTAAAGATGGCAAACTAGGGCTGGAGAGATGGCTCAGCCGTTAAGAGCACTGTCTACTCTTCCAAAGGACCCAGGCTCAATTCCCAGCACCCACATGGCAACTCACAACTGTCTGTAAATCAGTTCCAAGGGTTTAGATACCCTCACACCATTGCATATAAAACAAAATCAATTAAAAAAGAAAGAAAGGAAAAAAAGAAACAAACAACCACCATAACTGGGCAGTGGTGGCACACGCCTTTAATCCTAGCACTCAGGAGGCAGAGGTAGGCCGATCTCTGTAACTTCAAGACTAGCCTGGTCTACAGAGTGAATTTCAGGATATCCAGGGCTACACAGAGAAACCCTGTCTCAAAAAACCAAACAAAAACAAAAACCCACAACTTTACAAAGCATTGACTGTTAGTATGTTCCTGGTATGTCTCCAATAGTTGGCTTATATGTGAAAAAAATGAAAGAACTAAACCATTGTTTCGAAGATTTTCCAAGAACAATAAGGATGGCTTACCATGTAAATATTTAGGATTGTAATGTAACATTATATGTTTAAACTTCATTTATGACATGTCAGTTCATGGACTGTTTGTAGAACCTGTTCCTATTATTAGGCAGAGGCAGGCGGATCTCTGTAAGCTCAAGGCCAGCCTGATCTACAAAGTGAGTCCAGGACTGTCAGAGATACACAAGAGAAACCCTCTCTCGAAAAGAAAGAAAGAGAGAGAGAGAGAGAGAGAGAGAGAGAGAGGGAGGGAGGGAGGGAAGGAGGGAAGAAAGGAAGGAAGGAAGGAAGGAAGGAAGGGAGGAAGGAAGGAAGGAAGGAAGGAAGAAAAGAATTGTTCCTGTAAGACATTGTAACACACACGTGTAATCTGAGTCACAGGGAGGCTGAGGCTGAAGAACTTTTGTGCACTCAAGGCCAGGCTGGGCTATATGTAAGTATCAGACCAGACCAGCAAGGGTACCATAGACCCTTTCTCTTTTTTTTTTTTTTTTTT
>CAJQZJ010003646.1:14679377-14737506 GCA_907164525.1 Lophiomys imhausi
TGCAAGTAACTTTTATGTGAGACATACCCATAAAAAAAGTTAGCAAAACTGGATATTTAAATTCTACACTGAGAGCCAGTATGATGGCATATGCCTATAATCTCAGCACTCAGGAAGCTAAACCAAGAAGATCAACATAAATTCAAGGCCATCCTGTGCTACATAGCTAGAACCTGTCTCAAAAAACAATGAAAATCTATACTGAGACTTCCCTTTCCCACCCCATTTTGAGAAAAAAAAAATCTTGCTATGCATGACAGGATGACTTACATCTCTCAATCTTCCTGTCTACAGCTTCCTACGTGCTGGGGATTACAAGCATACACCACCATCCCTAGATTTCTTTTTAGTGTCTTTATTCAGTGAACATACTATATTTTTAAATTTTATTTATTGTACAAACATAGCTTTCTATGCTCTACATTTTATTACAGTTATTATATTAAATATTACTAAATATAACAAACTTTATTAGATAAACCCAGAAGGTATTGCAGGAACAACTGCAAATATACATTTTTATAATATGGTAGTGTAAATTAACAATATGACACAGACATTGGTTTTCAAAAGACCCTTTTGCCATTCTGCCAACTCATCAGGCTACTAACTATCAATAGTCAACTGAGCTTCATACAGCTCAGACCTGGATAAAAGAAGGGTTTGAGTGGGAATGCTTGGCAGAAGTCCATACAGCTACGGACCTGTTATGAGTGGGATCAAAAGCTTTATAAGACTGGTAACTCAGGCTTCAAAGCACCTTTAGTTGTATACTTCAATAATTAAGACCCAGTTTATAAGGCATTAATGTATGTTTATTAATTTATTTAGCACAATGACACAGTAGAATGTCCTAATATACAGACTGTTGAAAGTCTAAAATTTAAAAAGAACTAATGAAGCTGTAAGTTTGTAAAAAAATAAATAAATAGACTTTTACATCTTCATTATTGGGTGAAACAGGGGTAGAGGGACAAAATGATAACCATCACATTTAAGTAGAGAGGCCACATCTAGTCTGTGACCATCATGGTAACAGCACTTTTTCTTTTTTCAAGGAACAGGCTACTTTCTAAGTAGCTACATATGAAACATTATTGTATTGCTTTCAAAATAAAATATTCAAATGCAACAAATAAAGCTAACAAACTATATTAAATTTATTTGGCTGTTAGCAAAAAATAAAAATATTTATATAAAATTATAAAAAACACATTTAAAAATTATAAAACAAAATAAATATATCAGAATGGAAATAAAAGTGGAATAAATCAATGTCAATTATGAAGTTTGAGTGTATGCGACCATTTTCTACCTAGCATCTCTGTCACTTACAAAAACTACAGACGGGTTAAAAAGAAAAGAAAGAAAGAGCAACAGAAACATACCAAATATGATTTTTTAAAAAGTTCCCTAACCAACTTCACCCCCCCCAAAAAAAATGGGGAAAAAATGAAAAGAACCATGTTCTCTTTGATGGGGTGCTTCCCTAGAGTATCATCATCAACATCATGGAAGGTGAGCTATACCAACTTCAGCCATATGGCCTGCGGAAGGAGCACTTAGCAGAGACACAGCAGCCTTGTGATCACACCCTGTGGAAAGCAGAGCTTCAACTCCAGTCACTCCAATAACTTTCCTAAGCCTTCGAGCCATTGTGATTCTACCTTTCAAAAAGTACACTTTTGGGGCTTGTTTGTATAGACATGGTCTCACTTAGCTCAAGATAGCCTTGAACTTGCTACGTAGCTCAGGCTGGCCTCCGACTTCTCTAAATCCCTGGCTCTTCTTACCGGAGTCTGAAATGGAAATCTCAATTTTAAGCCACTACACCCAGGTTTCAAAAGTAGTCCTATGTCAGAAAATCAAAAACAATATGCATTGTAACCTTCCTTAAATATAGCACAAGTCACTTCTTTTAATCTCTAATAAGCAGTACGGAGGCTGAAATACTCTCTGTAACCAAAAGTACAGAAATAAAAAGCACAGTTCACACTCCAGTTCAGAATTCCTCTAAGACGTCAATCACGGCCTGGGATTTACCTTCTACTCCCAAAAGCCCAAATCAAAGGTCCCATAGTATTTATTCTAAATGGTTCTAAGCTTTATGTTGTTTTGTTTAATTTTATTTATTTCTTTGGAAAAACGAACAAAAAAGTACCGAGACAGAATGAGAATGCAAATTCTCATTTCACAGTAAAGGATTTTACACAAAGGTTTCATATGTGATCCACCAATTTTACTGGAATGTTGCAGAAAAAAGCACTTCAGAGCTCAACAGACCCTAATCTAGTGAGTAATCAATCTCACCAGAAGCCAGGCACACTAACATCTGCCTGTAGTCTCAGCGAGTTAAACAAAAGGAGTGCCTGAGTCAAGAAGTACAAGGGCAGCCGCAGTGGCACAGTGAGAAGGTGGGCTGCAGGGTCAGGGGCTAGTAGCATGCAGGAGGCCTTGGTTTCATTGCTCTAGAAGCTTGCTAAGCTTGCTGTGCTTCTCAAGTGTTTAAATTTGCTTCTTTTGTTATTCAGAAGAAACAGCTTTTTATCCCATGACTGCCCTCATTCCTACTGAAGTTGTCAAGAACATTAGAAATGTGTTCCAGTTTCTTTAAGTTCCCAATTCTTACTTTTAGACTTTATGGTTATGTTCAAAAAGTTTGATTTTTTAAAAAATTAATATACAATAATTGTGTTGTCAAATATTCAGAAGAATCTAAGTCTAGACAAATAGGTTTAGTTTGTGATGAAAAATAATTTAGGCCTACATTGCAAACAACAAAGACATTTAAAAAAAAAAAAAAAGACTGATTTCTGTGCACTCTGGGCTGCAGAGAGCTCAGCCAGCCTCTGAATGCTGGCATTAAAGGTACTCATCACAAATCCAGCACAAACAACAATTTCATTCAGAGAAATAATTGTTCAACTAGAAAATATTAATCCAGATTTAAAGTGGAGAGAAACACTGGTGGCCTGAAAGCCTAACCTTTGCTAAAACAAGCACAAAGAAGGAAAACAGGAGAGGCAGGAAAGGGAAACTCACTGCAGCTCGGTGGCCTCAACCCCTTTACGAAAGCACACATTCAATTCGCATTTAGCTTTACAGTATGCTGATTCATACTAAATATGGACGAAAAAAAGGAAACAGCCAACTAAAAATGTTTAAAGAAAAAATGTAAGACTGAATTAAATGAGAAAATGAATCTAAAAGAGAACAAGGAAAAGAAATGATACTTGATGACCTTTATAAAAATATTAAAATCAAAAGAATTCATTTTGCACTTTGTGCTCACAAAGGGAAAGGAGGCTCCATCAAGCCCTGCAGAACACAAGAGGCAGGTGGCTTGCTCAGGCATCAGCAGAAATAGGCCCCGAAGAACTACCCTCAGCTTCTTCTACATGGTGTCCAGGAAGGAAAAGCAAAGCTGCAAAATGCTGAAGGTTTTAGAAGTGTAACGGTGCTTAGGAAAGATCACTGGTCTGGTGTTGCGGCAGCCCCAGTGTTGAGAGACATTCTAGGCTTCTAGGAGAAGAAAAATAGAAAGGGAGGAAGAAACAGGAAGGGGAAGGAAGGGGTGGAAAAGCACAGGTCATTAGTAAACAGCAAGTTCAATACAGCAAGATGATCAAAGTCCACTCTGCTATTAGTGGAGTGGCTCTTCTCCCAGCTCTACAGACAGCATTCTGAGGGACACTGAGAGGAGAGTGCTCACAAAGGCCCTGAGCCAGATGCGAGTTAGTGACAGCCACACCAGAAGCCAGTCACAGCATGCCCCCAAACATGCACACTCTCCACCCACTCTGTCTTCCCTCCTCCAATGAGATCTGTACACTCAATGAAAACAATTTTTTTAATTTAAAGCAATTTTTTAAAAAATTTAAAATTAAAGACATTAACCTCAGAATCCAAACAATTCAGATGGAGTTTTACCTAAGGAAGTAAAGTTATCCAAAAGCAGAGAGACCTGCTTGTCTGGTGCCAATGGACAAGTCACTAAAGAGCTGGCTTCCCCCTTGTCATCAGGAAACTCTTGTATGTACTGGTGCACAGTCCTGCCCCACCCATTGTACTATTAAGATTTCTTTCTCTTTTTTTTTTGAGGGGGGGTAGGTGTAGGGAAGGGATGGTGGTTGAGACAAGGTTTCTCTGTGTAGCCCTGACTGACCTGGATTTGCTTTGTAGACCAGGCTGGCCTCGAACTCAACAGAGATCCACCTACCTCAGTCTCCTGAGTGCTGATTAAAGCATGCACCACTATCCCAGGTTATCTATTGAGATTTTTTAAAAACAGTAAGTCTCAGGGCTGGAAGGATGTCTCAGTGGCTAAGAACCCTTGCTGCTCTTCCAGGTTCCCTAAGTTTGATTCCCAGCACTCACATCAGATGATTTACAACTGCCTGGAACTGGAGCTGCAGATCTCATGCTATCTCTCCATACCCCAACACACACATAAAGAAAAAAAATTTTGAATCTTAAAAAAACAACAACAAAATCCACTAAGTCTTCTCTGGTTGGGCTTGACATCCTGTTGGAGACCACCTTAGCTTGACAGCTGTTTCCTTCCTGTGTATAAACAACACCCTCTTGTTCCAACCAGCCATTCATGTAGACCTCCTCCAACCCACCCTTCCTTTTTCCAGCACTAACTCCAGGTTAAAAATACTGGATTTATTCCTTTGCTTTTTTGTTTTGTTAAAAAAAATTATTTTTACTTTTGATAGTGTGTACAATTGTGTGTTTGTGTGTCTGTGTATGGGTTTGTGCCCGTGATTGTGGGAATACCCTAAAGTCAGAGGCAGAGGACCTGAAGTGACAAGATGCATGTTACCTACCCAACATGGCCCTGCTGGAAATTAAACCTGGGGCCCTGCAAGAGCAATAAAATTCTTAACTCTGAGCTGTATTTCCAGTCCTGTTTCGGCTTGAGAAAAACTTGGTTTTTTGTTTGTTTGGTTGGTTTTGTTTTGTTATTTTTTCCAAGACAGAGTTTCTCTGTGTAATATCATGTCCTGGACTTGATTTCTAGACCAGGCTGGCTTCAACTCACAGAGATGTACCTGGCTCTGCCTCAGAGTGCTGGGATTAAAGGCATGCACCACCACACCTGGCTGAGAAATGGACTTGTTATATGGTCCAAAGTAGCCGGCTTCAAACTGCCTGCCAAGAGTTGGAATGACAGGTGTGAGCCACCACGCCTGGCTAAATGCACTCATGTTTAAACCGCTTTTCCTTTAATCACAGGAATATTTGCATATCATATCTTTCCTTTTAAAGCAGGAGCAAAAATAATCAATACATAAAAATACAACTGAGATAGCCGGGCGGTGGTGGCGCACGCCTTTAATCCCAGCACTTGGGAGGCAGAGGCAGGCGGATCTCTGCGAGTTCGAGGCCAGCCTGGTCTACAAAGCGAGTCCAGGACAGCCAGAGCTGTTAAACAGAGAAACCCTGTCTCGAAAAACCAAAAAAAATACAACTGAGAAAATAAGGGAAAAAAGTCAATTCACAAAACTGGAAGATTACATGATACTTGTTTCTATTTTTCTAAGTACAGTATTTATGAGTTGCTAATGAAAAAGTTAATTTTCCTGGACAAAAGCCCATGCCTCTTTTCCCAGCACTAAGGAGGCAGAGGCAGGTCGATCTCTGTGAGTTTGAGGCCAGTTAATTGTACGGAGTAAAATTTACATTCACAAGAAATAAAACCTAGACTCCAATTACTTTGAAGTAAACAAGTATGTACATTTTTTAAGGGGGTGGTACTAGAAGTTGAACCTAGAAACTCATGCATGTTAAGTAACGCATATTACTAAACTATATCCCTGGGTCTTTTATTTTGAAATAAGGTTTTAATAAATTATCTAGATAGGCTTACCCTGGAATTAATTCAATAAGAAGACCTTAAACTTGTACTTCCCAAGTAGCAGGGATTACAGGTCTGAGCCAGAGCCACTAAATTCATCTTACAACATTTCCTAAGGTTAAAAAATAAAGAGTCTGGGGCTGAAGAAATGGTTAAGCAGTTAAGAGCACTGGCTGTTCTTGAAGAGTTCAGTTCCCAGCACCCACACCGTGGCTCATAACTACCTGTAATTCCACCATTTCCAAGGGATCCAGTACATTCCTCTGACATTTGTCAGGAACCTGCACACATGTATGTTCATGCAACCACATACATATAACAAATTAAATAAAACTTTTTTTAAATGAAAACTACATTTTTTTTTTCAAGACAGGGTTTCTCTGTGTTGCCCTGGCTGTCCTGGACTCACTCTGTAGACCAGGCTGGCCTCAAACTCACAGAGATCCGCCTGCCTCTGCCTCCCAAGTGCTGGGATTAAAAGCGTGTACCACAGCACCTGACATCGAACATCTTAAGGAAATTGTTATTGCTAACAAAAGGCCTTTGGAAAGATTTAGAACTCAACAACTCTATGTTGGTTAAAGGGAAGGCTTTTTTTTTTCATGGCTCAAGCATACAAAAACTGAAACAAAAAAATTACATATTGTGCTTGGCTCCAGTGTTCTGATGTGAACAAAAATGTTGCACCAGAATGAGAGTTTTCTGAGGCTAAGTACACAGTACTCTGCTTGGGCACTGAAAGCCTGACTCATTTGGGTCAACTGTGTCAGTCTGATCACAGCTGCATAATAAGTGCAATTATTAACAAAAAAAATAGTGTACGGCTCTCACACAGGCTACCTGAGATGAGTTCATATAACATAACACAGCCCATGAGGGCAAACTCCTGCTATGGCAAAAAAAATAGTGTACGGCTCTCACACAGGCTACCTGAGATGAGTTCATATAACATAACACAGCCCATGAGGGCAAACTCCTGCTACGGCTCTGCTAACTTTGCTCTCACTATAAACAAACTGGGGGTGGAGAATAGGGAGTTCATGCTGGTTATAAGAGAAAATCCTAAAGGAACTCAGTGCTTTCAAAACACTTTCAAAGCCCTAGTCTGGGCTAGAAGTTAGAATCAATTCCCAAAAGCTACACCTAAGGGGAAAGATAAACGGTGAGAAAAAAAATTGAAGACAAAACATAACAAAGCACTTTAATTTACAGTTGTGGGTTTCCTTGTTTTGTTTTGTTTTTCCAGACAGGGTTTCTCTGTGTAGCCCTGGCTGTCCTGGACTCACTTTGTAGACCAGGCTGGCCCTGAACTCAGAGATCCAGCAGCCTCTGCCTCTGCCTCCCCAGTATACAGAGCATATACAGGTTAAAGACTTGCCTATCAGAGTGTAGAAAGCAGAGAATGGCCTCTCCTATGGCAACAAGATGACTTTTTTGCATCTATAAAAGTTCTTTAAGACTGAACCAATTCTTTTTTTTTTTTTTTTTTTGTTTTTTGACAGGGGGTCTCTGTATAACAGCTCTGGCTGTCCTAGACTCACTTTGTAGACCAGGCTGGCCTCGAACTCACAGAGATCCGCCTACCTCTGCCTCCCAAGTGCTGGGATTAAAGGCGTGCGCCACCAACGCCCAGCAGAACCAATTCTTATATGGATCAAATAAACACTGAAGGACTATGAAAACAAACTCATTTTTCTCTTTCTACTGTTGAGAGAAGTCCTGGGTTTAAACACATCCACCAAGACCAGCAACGGTCTCAGAAATAATTTATATACTTCCATTAAAAATACTCAAAGGGCCTTGCCAAGATGTTTACTACAGAAACTTTCACATTGTGGAGTCCCAGAGACCACTTACCTGTGGTGTTGTTCCCTTCCATTCCATGGTCACCATTGGCTAGAAGTGATGGTTTAGAAGATGGAATACCTGCAACAATTACAAAGAATAATTACTAATTGTAGCACAAAGTAAAAATATAAGAGGCTGGAGAGATGGCTCAGCAATTAAGAGCACTCACTTCTCCTCCCCATAGGACTCGAGTTCAATTTCCAGCACCCACATAGCAGCTCCCAACCATCTGTAACTTCTGTTCCAGTGGCTCCGAAACCCTCACACAGACATACACTCAGAACATCAATGTACATAAAATAAAAGTTAATAAACTATGAAAGAAGTCACAGGCTATGGAAATTTTGCTACTCTTACTATTAGCAGTACAACACACATCAAAACTGTCAATCTTCAGAAAAAGTAAACACATTAATTCCTGTCCCACACACACCTTCAGAAGAAAGGCCTTGTTTTTTCCCCCCTCCGAGACAGGGTTTTCCCCTGTGTGTAGTCCTGGCTGTGCAGGACTCGCTTTGTAGACCAGGCTGGCCTTGAACTCACATTGATCCGCCTGCCTCTGCCTTCCACAGTGCTGGTATTAAAAGCATGTGCCACCACGCCTGGCTTCTTTCAGATTTATTTATTTTATGTATATGAGTGTTTTGCCTGTGTGTGTGTGTTTGGTGCCCAATGTGTTCAGACAAGTGAAATAGATCTCCTGAAGCTAGTTATGGATGCTTATAAAGTTGCCATGTGCGAGCACTGAGAACTAAACTAAGGGCTACTTCTAGAGCAACAACAGCTTTTAACCACAGTCATTTCTTCGTCCTGAGAAAAGCTTAAGTGTTTTTTTTGTTTGTTTGTTTGATTGGTTGGATGTTGTTAGGTTTTTGTTTTGTTGGTTTTTCAAGACAGGGTTTCTGTGTCTGACATTAATGGCTGGAACTCCCTTTGTAGAGCAGGTTAGCCTCAAACTCAGAGATCCCCCTGCCTCTGCCTCCCCAGTTCTGGAATTAAAGGCGTGAGCCACCATTCTAGCTAAGTGTTTTTTGCTTTATAAGTTGTCAAAGATTACTAACAGGTTCTATTTTTAAAAACCCACAAAGCATCTCAAGTTAAATGAGAATGTTTCACTTGAAATGCTCCAGGGGCTTAGGACACTCCTCCAATAAGAGTTCCAGGACACCATCACTACTCCTGGACCAAAGACTGCATGGAGACTAGGAGTTCTCTGTTTTGTTTTCAGACAGACTCTCATATATCCCAGTATGGTCTCAAGCTTATTGGTATAATTTATTACGCATATATATAATATATATATAATATATGCGTAATAAATACTTTATACACACACATATATATGGTGGTGCACTCGGTGTGAAGTAGAAGAAATATTAAGCTCATGATCTTTCTCAGATATAAAGTTTGAGGCAACCCAGGCCTCTGAAAATAAATAAATAAAAATGAAAAGTAGGTCAAGAGGTTTTATGTTTTTATAAATGGATATCTAACTGTTCAGCATTATTTGCTGAAAATACTATCTTGTTACTATTGAATTCCTGATGCAAATGTGCAGCTTTGTGGAAAATCAAGTGACAACGTCTGTGTCAGTCTTTTTCTGGGCTTTCTACTCTGGTAGCGGTGGGTTTCTGCTTGTCTCAGGACGCCTGTGTGCATTAAACGCAGAGCTTTGCGCTTCAGTGCTTTGCTTTTAGCAGCTAAGCATTTGACCCCAACCCTGGCTCTATTCTGCTCTTTTCCACAGATTTATAAGTTTAAGTATGTGACATTATATAAGCTTAGTAATAATTGATTTTTTTTCCTCTGAGCAGGGACTTGCTTGTTTCCCAGGCAACACCAAAAAACAAAAACAAGACAGACAGACATACAATGGTACAGAAGGTAACAGCTGTAATCTCAGTGCTGGGAAGGCAGAAAAAAGATCATTGGTCCCCAAAGCTTGCTGACTTAGTCAAATCAGCAAGCTCCAGAGCCAATGAGAGACCCGCCAATGAAAAGGACGAGGCAAGAGAAAAAGAAAGGGAAAAGAAAAGAGGATTGAAAAGAAGGCACTCAGCCTTTTCCTCTGACTTCCACATGCATGTAAATGGGTGCACAAGCACACAGACACACAATCTTTTTTCTTTTCTGTTTTTTGTTTGTTTTTCCAGACAGGGTTTCACTGTGTATCTCTGGCTGTCCTGGAACTCACTTTGTAGACCAGGCTGAACTTGAACTCACAGAGATCCACCTGCCTCTGCCTTCCAAGTGCTGGGATTAAAGGGGTGTGCCACCAGGCCCAGCCAGCCAGATAATCTTGATGAGATCTTATTACTTCACTAACAGAAAACTCAGTTTGGGGATGTACATTTTCTGAAAAGCTCTGACTAGAATTAGCACTTCAGCAATCTGCAAAGTTTGCCTGTTGACCAAAGTTTCCAGTCCAGGATAGTCTTTTCCCACAATGATACCTTCTGGGTGTATTTCACTCCTGGAGTGGGGACCAGTAACTGCTTAGAGTATACCAAGAAAAAGGTTCATGAGAGGGTTTAGACAAGATAGGCAGCAAAGAAATTCTTACAGAGAGAAAGCTTATATCCTCTGAAACATTTTATTTCAAGAAAATGGCATAGCCATCCTGTTTGGTAGCTTGTCAGACAATCCAGTCTTGGAGGTCACAAAGAATGGACTCCTCCCTTACTACCAGTTTTAGATATCCCCGCCATCAACCTAGTAACACAATAATAGTAAAAAAAAAAAAACCAAACCTCACAGGTATGTTTCATACTTTTTTTTTGTTTTTCGAGACAGGGTTTCTCTGTGTATCCTTGGCTGTCCTGGACTCACTTTGTAGACCAGGCTGGCCTCGAACTCACAAAGATCCGCCTGCCTCTGCCTCCCAAGTGCTGGGATTAACGGCGTGCGCCACCACCGCCCGGCTTCATAAATACTTTTTAAAGACAAAGGAAAATTTACAAGCTACACTACTAAAATATAAATACAGGCTTTCCCTTTAGAAGGTAACAAAGACAGTTAAGCCCCCATGTCCTTGATAACAACATTTAACTGAAAAGACTGCTCTGTTTCCTCAGAGGAGCAAAGAGAAGCAAGGTATTTTATCAGAGGACTGATTAGAAAAAAGATAAAGGCAGAGGCAGGCGGATCTCTGTGAGTCCAAGGCCAGTCTGTTCTATAATCAAGTTCCAGGACAGCCTATACTGTCTGCAAACAGTAAAAGGGTAAACAAACAACTTTCCACTAAATATGCATACATACCATGTACCCAGTTATTTGTTCACATAATGTACTGTCCTTATCCAAAGCAATGCCAGACATGTTCTACCTCACACTTGGCATAAAGACCCTCTCCTCAAACAATCAGCACTTAAGATTCATATTCCCTATCTTAAGAAAAATTCTTTTAAAATCTGTCTTGTCTTAAAATGTAAATTATTTTAAAAAATGAAATTTTACAAAAACTGTTATCATTTTTGAACAAAAAGGGGTGAAACTACTTTATAATAATAATCTGTAGTAACTAGTGTGGCAAAAGGGTAGGAAAATAGAAAATCGCATTTAAATGTTTGCAGCAAACCTTCTGTATTGTCAAACTCTTCATCAGTTAAAAAATACTAACTCAACTATCAGTATTTAATTCATGAAAGAACATAAAATGAATATAAACAGAATGCTGTGAAATTATTTAAAAATAGCAAATGTCCACAAAAAGATTCACCATAAAATAAAATGCCACTGAGAAGCCAAGGGACATGGGTGGGGGCAGGGGAGAGGAGGGTAGGAATGAAGGTTAATATGGCAAAATAAGCATTATGTAAACATATATTCTCATCCTTCTTCCACTTTTTCCTCTAGCCCTTCCACTCTCAAATAATCAGAAAATAATATGAAACCAACATCACTAGCAAATGTTAAGGGAAAGGACACAGGAAGTAGACACTGAAAGACTTTTTAAAAATCCTGTCTCAGATAAGCACATTAAAGAGGTTAAAGTTGACAAACTAAGTAAGGCTGGAGAGATGCCTCAGCCATTAAGAGCACTGGCTGTTCTTCCAAAGAACCAGAGTTCAAATCCCAACACCCGCATGGCAGTTCACAGTTGTCTGTAATTGCCAGGTGTGGTGGCGCTCACCTTTAATCCCAGGACTCAGGGGGCAGAAGCTGGGAGATCTCTGTAAATTCGAGGCTAGCCTGGTCTACAAAGTGAGTCCAGGACAATCAGGGATACATAGAGAAACCTGGTCTCAAAAAAAAAAAAAAAAAACAGATGGCACACTAAAGTACATGTCAACTTCATGATATACTAGAACAAGTATTTAAAAGCAGCAGAGGGCTGGAGAAATGCTTCATTGCTCTAATGTCCTCTAATATCCACAGGTGGCAGGCATGTACCTGGTACCCAGACATATGCAGGCACATAAAAATAAAATTAAATGAATCTTTTTAAAAAATGGTGGTGGTACATGCCTTTAATCCCAGCACTTGGGAGACAGAGGCAGGTAGATCTCTGGGGGTTCAGGTCAGCCTGGTCTACCGAGCCAGTTCCAGAATAGCCAGAGAAATCATGTCTTGAAAAAAACAAAACAAAAACCCAAAACAAAATAAAGCTGCAGTGTGATGGCACACTTGAGTGGTTAAAGAAAGAGGGCTAAGAATTCAAGGTCAGCCTCATCTAAGCAATAAGACACTACCTATAAAGAAGAAAGTGATAAAGTCTAGAAATTATCAAAGAAAAGTAGCCTTGGGGCTAGAGAAATGGCTCAGCACTTAAGAGCATCCTACTGGAAGAACTAAACTAGACTAGAGTTTATTTCCCAGCACCCACTGGGGAGGGGGGTGTAGAGGGTGGCGAATCACTGTAGGGAATTAGTAAGGGTTTCTGAAATCCAGACTCTTAAGGGGCATACAGATCAACCTGGCACTTGGCAAGCACATAGTCCTGGGCACCACTGAGAAGAAACTCTGAAAGCCCAGAGAAACTGAAAAGAGCACTGAAGAGAGCCAAAATAGTCTCTGTGTGTGTGTGTGTGTGTGTGTGTGTGTGTGTTTAAGATTTATTTATTTTATGTATGAGTGCTTTATCTGCATGCACACCTGCAGCCAGAAGAGGATATTAGACCACATTGTGGGTGATTGTGAGCCACCATGTGGTTGCTGGGAATTGAACTCAGGACCTCTGGAAGAGCAGCCAGTGCTCTTAAGCACTGAGCCATCTCTCCAGCCCTGGAGAGTACTTTTGAAGCCACAGTGCCTAGGTGGAGGGGTGTGGCTGTAAAGCCATAGAAGCTGCAAGAGCCAACAGTTACAAGAGAGCCTGAGAGACCATGCCCTATTTAAGCCACAGAGCTGCACCTGAAGGAGCCCCCATCCCGACCCAGGAGGAGAGAAGAGCACAGCAGCAGATGGCAAAGCAAAGGATGCCATCTGCCAACCCTTAGGCCATAACAGCCCTGAGGCACATCAGCAGTATGTAAGCTAAGAATTGCTGAGGAAACAGGAGACATCTGTCTATGGTCTGAGAGTTGCTGAGTGAGTGAACGAGGCACCAGGAGGCAACCAGGAGGCAAGAGAGTTCCGAGGCTGCGGCAAGGACCTCAAAAACAGGAAAGAGGTTAACCCCTGTCCCATGAGGCTGTGGCAAGGCTTTGAAGTAAAAGACTAGGTCTCACAAGGCACAACATCTGCACCGTGTATGACAGTCTCAAACAGGGCAGGTGAGGAAAGGTGGACAGCGGTGATGCTAGGCCCGGAGGAAGCTAAGCCAAGCTGAAAATGAGACTGCCATGACTATGTCGGAGCCAGTCTGCTGAATGCCGCTTGAGGTGTGCCAGCAGGTAGAAGGCTGACCAAGTTGCCATTATGGACCTGCGGTAAAGACTCTTAATATTTTTTAAAAGGGCTGAAGTAGAATTGTTTAAGTGTTTTTAGATATTAAGTTATAGGTTATGAATTTATTAGGTATTAATAAACATATTAGTATTAATAAACTGAAAATAAAATTTTTAGTTATAGGCTCACAACTGCCTATAATTCCAGTTCCAAGGAATTCAATGTTCTTCTCACCTCTGTGGATATCCACACTCATGTACACATATCCACACAAAAAAAAACACATAATTAAAAATAAATCTTAAAATATAATAGCCTCCAGTGATCTGGAAACTATGAGAATATGCAGACAAATAAAAATAAACACAAAGAATTCAAATGCTAATTAATGTGGCAGAGATGATTAGTACGTTGATGAATAGCAAAGTTGCAAAGTTTGACCCTTACTTCTCCACATTATCCAACCTTCACTCCTATTATAGTATAGCCAGCCTCCTGTAATCTCCCACATGGAAGTAGACACCGTACACTAGGCAGGAAAGGAAGCTATCTCACCAATGACTGACATCCATGCCCAGAGGATTATACACACACACTGTTAGCACTGTCACAACCTACCAAAGGCAGGCACAGGGATAGTTATCCATCACAGCATCTCTCACACAAAACTTCCAATAAAAAACTGAGAACCAGTACCACCCAGGCAAACCATGTAGACACAGCTAGGCAAGCACTCTAAGCTACACTCCCAGCACAAATAGGAGATTCTATAAAAGACACACTTCCTAAACACAGTAAATTATCTAATTAACAAATTCTTTTGGAATTTAGGTAGTTTCCAATTGTTTACATCAAGATTAAGAGTTAAAAACAGAGCTGTCAACTTCTAAAAAATGAGAATAATCTTTGAAAATACACTTTCCATAGCATATAATTCAAATTATTGGGAATATATCTTTTGTTTCTACATTCTTGGTCACTTAAATAAGCTTTCAAGATTAAAACATCTACAAAAATAGAAAATCTGGGGGCTGGAGAAATGGCTCAGCAGTTAAGAGCATTGGCTGCTCTTCCAAAGTACCTGGGTTCAAATTCCAATACCAATATGACAGTTGGAAACTGTCTATAATGGCCGGGCATGGTTGCATATGCCTTTAATAATACCAGCACTCAGGAGGCAGAGACAGAGTTCAAAGGCCAGCCTGGTCTACAGAGTGAGTTCCAGGACAGTCAAGGCTACACAGAGAAACCCTATCTCAAAAAAAAGAAAAAAGAAAAATCGATTAAGGGGCAGGCACAATGATACACACCTTTAATCCCAGCATTTAGGAGGCGTAAGCAGGTGGATTTCTTTGAATTCAAGGCCAGCCTAGTCTACAGAGCAAGTTCCAGGACTGCCAGGGGTACAGAGAGAAACCCTGTCTCAGTACAAACAACTGAAATAACTACAATAGCCAGGCCTGGCTGCACACGCCTTTAATCCCAGCACTTGGGAGGCAGAAGCAGGGCGGATCTCTGCGAGTTCGAGGCCAGCCTGGTCTACAAAGTGAGTCCAGGACAGCCAGGCTGTTACACAGAGAAACCCTGTCTCAAAAAACAAAACAAACAAAACCACAATAATAACAAAAATCTTGATTAAGAGGCTGGGAGATAGTTCAGTAGTTAGGAGTGTGTGCTGCTCTTGGAGAGGACCTAAGTTTAGAGCACAGCACCCATACTGGATCGCCAGAGGATCCAAAATCCTTTTCTTACTTGAAAAGACACTTATAAACATGCAGGCAAAACACTCAAGACACATAAAATAAAAATACATGTTGAGGGCTGGAGAGATGGCTCAGCGGTTAAGAGCACTGGCTGCTCTTCCAGAGGTCATGAGTTCAATTCCCAGCAACCACATGGTGGCTCACAACCATCCATAATGAAATCTGGTGCCCCCTTCTGGCCTGCAGATATACTTGCAGACAGAACACTGTATACATAATAAATAAATCTTAAAAAATAAAAATACCTACAAAGCGAGTCCAGGACAGCCAGAGATATTCAGAGAAACCCTGTCTCGAAAAACCAAAAAAATAAAATAAAATAAAAAAATAAATAAATAAAAAATAAAAATACATGTTGAGCTGGGCGTTGTGGCGCACACCTTTAATCCCAGCACTCGGGAGGCAGGGGCAGGTGGATCTCTGTGAGTTCGATGCCAGCCTGGTCTACAAAGTGAGTCCAGGACAGTCAAGGGTACACAGAGAAACCCTGTCTTAAAAAACAAACAAACAGCCGGGCGTGGTGGTGCACACCTTTAATCCCAGCACTTGGGAGGCAGAGGCACATGGATCTCTGTGAGTTCAAGGCCAGCCTGGTCTACAAAGTGTGTCCAGGACAGTCAAGGATACACAGAGAAACCCTGACTCGAAAAAACAAACAAAACAAACAGAAACAAAAAAACAAACAAACAAAACCCCTCCCTACCAGATTTCAGACTCACACGGGTGGCAAATAAATCTTGAAAATAAAAAGGGTAAAAAGTTGAGAAGCATTAATCCCAGCACTTGGGAGGCAGAGGCAGGCAGATCTCTGTGAGTTCGAGGCCAGCCTGGTCTACAAAGTGAGTCTAGGACAGCCAGAGCTGTTATACAGAGAAACCCTGTCTCGAAAAACCAAAAAAAAAAAAAAAAGTTGAGAAGCAGGTGGACTGTGAGGAAGAAAGCCATGAGCAACCTTCAGGCCACACAGGAAAGATTGACAACCAAATCAACAGAAGGGTATGCAATTCTGCAGTCAGACTCTTGCCAACATCACCCTCTTGTGGCAATTTTAGCTGATTGCACTACTGTCCTAGACTAATTTCTTTCTTCTTTTTTTTTTTTTCTAAAACAGATTCTCATTATGTAGCTCAGGCTGCCCTGTGTAGACCAGGAATTCCCTATATAGACCAGTCTAGGCTAGCCTGGAACTTAGAGATCCACCTGCCTCTGCCTCCCAAATGCTGAGGTAAAAAGCATGTGCCACCCCCTAACTTTGCATTCCACATGACAGCCTCAAAGAACTCCTGGAGAGCTAAGTAGAAACTGTTAACTTGAATCTCACAAATAGGACACAGAAAAGTCTAAGTGACCTGCCCACAAACTTGCTAACTACCTTGTGAATGCCAACACAGTGTGACATGCTCACTAGCGTGAGACAGTCACAGAATCTCTGTCACTAGCAGAGATTATCAATCTGCTTTGTCACAGGTGCAGGGCCAGGCACACAGTGCTCATAATGAACTCCCAGGCACTGGGCAGTTTAGGAGAAAGCAAAGGAGAGCAGTACATCCCAAGAACAAGGGCAAGTGTGATAAGCCACAAGCAGCCCACTGCACCCACTCCTGAGCTTGAAACACATCCCTCATTTTAACAGTTTCCTAGAGAATGGGTGTCATTGTGTTAATTACAAGAATTGTACTCAGAGAAAAAGAGCAACTTTCCAATCCTCATTTCATCAACTATTTTTATTTATTTAGTGTTTTGAGATGACTTTCTTGTAGCCCAGGTTAGCCTTGAATTCCCCCCACAACCACCTTGACTTCCTTATCTTCCTCCCATGGGCCAGGATCTCAAAAAATCATTGTTCTAAGAGTTCTGTTATATATGTAGCTCATTCAACTGTTCCTTCTCTCTCTTTTTTGGTTTTTCGAGACAGGGTTTGGCTGTCCCTGGACTCACTTTGTAGACCAGGCTGGCCTCGAACTCACAGAGATCTGCCTGCCTCTGCCGTCCAAATGCTGGGATTAAAGGCGTGCACCACCACCGCCCTGCTCAACTGTTCCTTCTCTATCTAGATCCAAGACAATGGTTTAAAGTTCCCGTGATTGGTCTGAGTCCACAATCAAACAAGTGAGAGCCTCCCAATACCAAGCCTGCTCCAAAAAACAAAACAAATTTAGGTGTGTACAAGTTTGAGCCCCCCAAAAAAGTTAGATGTATAGTGAGAAATAAAAATGATGAAGTACACTAGGCCTCAAGGCACATGCTTAAAATCCAATACCAAGAAAGTTGAAGCAAGAGGATCAAACAAAGTTCCAGGGTACCATAAGCTACATATTAAGACCAAAAGTAATAAGAGTCTTTAGAGCTCTTCCATAATGTCTGAAAAAAAAACATTCAAAAGGACTTACTCTGGGTTTAGAAAGATGGCTTGGCAGTTAAGAGCACTTATTGCTGTACCAGAGAATCAAAATTCAGTTCTCAGAACCCATGTAGGGCAGTTTACAACTTCCGGTAACTCCATGGGATCCAGCAACTTCTTCTGGCCTCCATGGGCACCCACACATATATAGCATAACTCATAAAAACATATAAACATAAATAAAAATTAAATAAGTTTTTTATTTTTGTCTAATTAATTAATTCAGGGGTTCTTTTATAGTCCTGGAACTTGCTCTGTAAATCAGGTTGGTCTCAAACTCAAACTCATAAAGGCATGCGCCACCACCGATTGGTTGTAAATCTTTTTCTTGAAACATTGGTTCTTAGCCAGGCATGGTGGTGCACGCCTTTAATCCCAGCACTTGGGAGGCAGAGGCAGGTGGATCTCTGTGAGTTCCAGGCCAGCCTGGTCTACAAAGAGTGTCCAGGACAGCCAGGGCTGTTAGAGAAACCCTGTCTCAACCCCCCCACCCAAAAAAAAAGAAACATTGGTTCTTGGGGCTGAAAGATAAAAAAGTGTTAAAGAGCACTTGTTGCTTTTGCAAAAGACCCAGGTTCAGTTCCAAGTACCCAAATAGGAGCTTATAACCATCCTTAACTCTAGTTCCAAGGGATCTGGCACCCTCTTCTGGCCTCTACAGACACCAGGAATGCACATAGTACACTTTATACTGGCAGCCAAAACACTCAATACACATAAAAATTAACTGAATTTTTTTTAAACTACATTTGAGGGCTAGAAAAATGGCTCAGAGGTTAAGAGCACTTGTTGCAGCCAGGCGTGGTGGCGCACACCTTTAACCCCAGCACTCCGGAAGCAGAGGCAGGTAGATCTCTGTGAGTTCAAGGCTAGCCTAGTCTACAAAGTGAGTCCAGGCCAGCCAGAGATACACAGAGAAACCTTGTCTCAAAAAAAAAAAAAAACAAAACAAAAAGAGCACTTGTTCCTCTTACAGAGAATCCAGTTTCAATTCACAGCACCTGTATATGGTGGCTCACAAACATCTGCAAGCCCAGTTCTAGCAGACTCGAGGAATGCATGTGATATACATACACCATGTGGGCAAAAACTTCACACACACATAAGCTTAAAAAAATCCTTTTCTGGTCAGGTGTGGTGGCACACACCTTTAATCCCAGCATTTGGGAGGCAGAGGCAGGCCAATCACTATGAGTTTGAGGTCAGCCTGGTCTACAAAGTGAGTCCAGGAAAGCCGGGACTACATAGTGAGACTCTGTCTTGAAAAAAACAAAACAAAAACAAATCCTTTTCTAAAATTTAGATATACATTCTCATTTTTTAATTAAAATTTTATATTATTATTTTACATGTGTGGGTGTTTTGGCTCTATCTATGTTTATGGAGCACATGTAGAGACCATGAAAGGACACTGGATACCCTGGAACTGGAGTTATATATAGTTGTGAAACAATCATGTGGGTGCTGGGAATTGAACCCAGGTCCTCTACAAGAGCAGCCAGTGTTCTTAACCACTAAGCCATCCCTCCAGTCTCTATTTAAAAAATAAAAATAAAAGTTCATTTACAATGTTCTCCAGGAAAAACACAAATATAAAATCTATCAATAATCTATAAAAACCAGACACAAATTATAAAATAAGAGCTGATCGAATAGCTCAGTGGAAAAAGACACTTGCTACTAAGCAAGACATCCTGAGTTCAGTCTTTCAGACCCTTGTGGAAGGAGTCAAGGTTTGACTCCCATACAATATCCTCTGACTTACACACACACACCATGGTACATGTATATACACAATAAACAAATATAAATTTTTGAAAACAAAATTCAAGACCAGTCTGAAGCCCTGATTCAATCCTCATCCTAAAAAACTGTCGAAGGTCTGCCCCTAGAGGCATTGTAGATGTGACTGCTATGTCATATATGCATCAGTAGGTGGCAGAGGGGAGAGAGGCTATGCCTACATTCAGTGTTCTGACCTATGAACATCTGAATGAATAGTAGCCTAACATTCCTGGGGGGGAAAAAAAGCAAGCTGGATACCAACACTACTTTGACGCCATGGAGTAGTCTGTGATGACTACCAGACCAATACCAGGCAAGCACCAGATGGGCTCCCAGGACAGGAAACAAACCAGAAACTAGAAGAACTCTGCCTGGCCCTAGATGTGGGGGTTGTGGGCGAGCCAGTCCTGAGAGAGTGAGTATGGGAGAGCCAGCCCTGCCTTCTGTCTGCTATGTGGTGGTGTTGGCTAGGGAGAGATGCCCTCCCCTCCCTTTTGCCCTCACCACCATTGGCTGACAGGAGATCTGGCCCAGGTGGGGTCATAAGAACAGGAGAGCTGTCCCTGCACCTTTGCATAGTAGAACTGGCCCTGCAAGTGGGAGCTGCAGGTCCAGAACCAGGACTTTGAGTTGGCCCACCCCAATATCTACCCCATGGATGAAATGCTGGAGTGCAAAAAGAGGCTAGTTCCACAACCCAGGACTGCAGGATATCCATGACACAGGATAGTTACAGCATATCTGAGAGGAGTTCGAGTGAGGTTCCAGTACTGATAGAGTAGAACAAAACCAAGGGCTTTGTACCAGACCAAGGAGTCATTATAATGAACATTTGCAAGCAGAATGCGTGGACAAAGGAGAATATTGTGGGACATACTAAAATACACTGCAGCTTCCACAATGAGCTGTTATTTTTTATGCTGGGACAGATTGCAAGGGTGGAGTGTGGGTCTAGGGGGAGGTGAAAGATGGGACAGAACAGGGGGAATGATGTGAAATTCACAAAATAAAATTTTTTTCAATTAAAAAAAACTGTAGAGGGATTCTAAAATTCTTCTTCTTGAGGCAAGTAAAAAAATTTTTTTTTGGTCTTTCTAAACAAGGTTTCTCTGTGTATACCTGGCTGTCCTGGACTTACTTTGTAGACCAGACTAGCCTTGAACTCACAGAGATCCACCTGCCTCTGCCTCCCAAGTGCTGGGATTAAAAGCGTGCGCCACCCCCGCCCCGCGAGGCAAGTTAATATTATACTGATAAAACCACTCAAGATGAGGTACAGCCAGGTGTTGTGGCACACACTTTTAATCCCAGCCCTCAGGAGGCAGAGCCAGGAGGACCTCTGTGAGATGGAGGTCAGCCAGGTCTACAGAGTTCCAGGACAGCCAGGACTACTGACATACACACCTTGTCTCAACAACAACCCCTACACCCCTACAAAAAAAGAGAAGCACAAAGAAACTTATTTCAACTACTTCCCTGTCCTTACCCATCTAGATCAGTTCTAGACTGTGAAAGCATCAAACAGTTACAAGAAAACAGAAATGAAAAGAAGCAGACTTCTTCAATCAAACTCTGGTGGTGATCATCATCAGTTAATGGGGTAGGAGGAGCATCTTGGCTACCATTAGCTTCTACAATAGTTAGGCCTCACCATTTCCTTCCATCCTACTGAATCTCCTTTATTTTCATGTGAGTCAGTCAAAGAACCATTGTGAACTATTTTCCATTAAGAAATCCAAATTTGAGTTCAAGGCCAGCCTGGTCTACAAAGTGAGTCCAGGACACCCTTTACTGCCTCACAGAGAAACACTGTCTCAAAAAACCAAAAAAAAAAAAAAAAAAAGAAAGAAAAGAAATCCAAATTTGGGGCTGCCAGAGATGGCTTAGTTGTTAAGAGCACTGGCTGGTCTTCCAAAGGACCGAGATTCAAATCCCAGCACCCACATGGCAGTTCCCAGCTGTCTGTAATTGCTGGGTGTGGTGGCACACGCCTTTAACCCCAGACCTGGAGAGGCAGAGGCAGGTGGATCTCTGTGAGTTCCAGGACAGCCAATGTTACACAAAGAAACTCTGTCTCATAAAAACAAAAAGATTACGTTTTCTATTCCCAGAGTATTTGGACAGAGGCTTGAGTGAGACAACATTTCATCCAAAACCTCTAGGTCTAAGGAGAAAGTGGATTCATAAAGTGAGTCCAGGACAGTCATGGATACCACAGAGAAAAGCTAAAAAAGAAAGAAAGAAAGAAAAAAATCCAAATATTTCCTTGGGGCAAATATTTCTGTGAATATTATAAGATTTTACAATCTCAATTCTTCGCCTGACAGTGTGTATGTCTCGCCGTAAAATATACACAAAGCCAACAGGTTTTCACTTAAGTCATTCCCACTTCAGCAATACAAAAAAAGACAGTGGAGAGCTGGGGCTCTGGAGAGGTCTCGGGTGGCAGTAATATGCTTGACCTGAAGCAAGGGCCTGAGTTAGAGGCTCAGACCAATGTAAATAACACATGTGGTGGCTTGAGCTTGTAACCCAGGGCTGCAAAGGGAGACAGAAACAGGCAAATGTCTAGGCTAGCCTATTTGGTGAGTTTCAAGCCAGTGAAGGACCTTCTCTCAAAAAAAATAAAAGTAACAAAAACTGGCCCAGTGAGTCACATAAGTGAGGAAAGGCACTTGCCACCAAACGTAACGACCTCAATTCAATCTCCAGAATCCACAAGGTGAAAAGAAAAATTTGCCCCTGTAAATTGACAAAGATGCTTGAAAAACCACAGTCAACACTGTCCCCTGGCCTCTGTGTGTGTGTGAAGCCTAAGCTGAATACTACTATTACATCCTCCATCCCCCAACAGCCACATGGAGCTAGCTCACTCTTGGAACCTGACAAGTAAAGCAAAAGCTTCAAATCATGAAGTTCTGATCCTGTCTTCACCTCCCAAGTTCTAGAATTCAGGTGTGTGTGCTACCATGCTAGTTCCGTGGGGTTCAAACCCAACCCAGAGCCTTATATACTGTAAGCTAAGCTACATCCCCATTCCTCTATTATATCATAGGAAATTTAATCCCTAGGGACAAACTAGGCACATATAGGACTATTGATAAATTTAATCAAACAATAAAAAAGAAAAATATATGAATTTTATATAACTCTCCTAGAAGACAGATGTAAAGGGAATACTTCCTCAACTCAGCTTCTCTCTGCTGGGCTCTTATGTGGTGCTTTGTTTTCTTTTGTTTCATTTCACTTTCAGACACACCAAGTTCACCTCAAACTTTCAATATTTCTACTTGAGACTTTAATGGCAGCCAACTCATTTTTGAAGTCTGCATGATTTCAACTCTAAAACCAAACAAAAGAGTGCAGCATGCTGACTCACAGTTACAATGCCAGCTCCATGACAGCACCCATGAATTCAACACTAAAATGGAGTAGATAGACAATGATTTTCAGGGCAGCTTGGGTTACAGAGTGAGATTTTGTCTCAAAATACCAACCAAACAGCCAAATATACATATAAACTACTAGACAATTAAAGATCAATATTCTCTTAAATATAGACACAAAAATCCACAGCCAATCAAGAGGCAGAGGCAGGCGGATCTCTGTGAGTTCAAGGCCAGCCTGGTCTACAGAGTGAGTCTAGGACAGCCTGGGGTACACAGAGAAACCCTGTCTTGGAAAAAAAATCCACAGCCAATTTCAAGAATAGAAAAGAAAACTTTAATCCTTTCTTAAAAGGTTTAACTGTGTTTTAGTCCAGATCACCCCAACAATCTGACTCCAACATAAGCTGGAATATAAGAACACATTTAATGTATTCAATTTAACAAAGCTACGTTCAAACAGTAGAAATTTTAATAGAGGAAATTACAAAGCAGGTTAGACAGCAGATGAAAAATTACAGAACACACTAGGACTAAGTCATCTCCAGCTTTATCAATGCTGATTTGATATAAGGGCACATGTCCTTGTCCTTGATTTTTTTCACCCCATTGATTTTTTGAGGCAGGGTTTTTCTGTGTAGCCCTGGCTGTCCTGGAACTCGCCCTGTACACCAGGCTGGCCTTGAACTCAGAGAGATCAGACTGCCTCTGCCTAACAAGTGCTGGGATTAAAGCCGTGCAGCATCATGCCTGGCCATTACAGACAGTGGGTGCTGGGACTGGAACCTGGGTCCTTTGAAAGAGCACTCGGTGCTCTTGAATGCTGAGTCACCTCTCCAGCCCCTGTTGTTTATTTTTACTTTGTGTGCACTGGTGTGTTGCCTGCCTGCATGTAGGTTTGAGTAGGGCTTAGATCTTGGAGCTGCGGACAGGTGCGGACACTGTGCACTGGTGTTTTGCCTGCATGTAGGTTTGAGTAGGGTTAGATCTTGGAGCTGCAGACAGGTGCGGACACTCACCTTCACCCTGGTTAGTGGCTGAGCATGGCTTCTTTTTAGACTCTGAGCTCCCGGCTTTCTCGTCACCATCAAGGAGGGGAATATACTCCCTTCTCTCCACAGTTTCTCCCACAATGTCTTCATAGGGCTCTGCCTCCAGTGTGGCAATGAAGTCTCGCTTTATCTCTCCCTCAGTCTCTGGAGGTGGCTCTGTCAATGCATCTACGAGACTGAGGTCCGCCATTCTGCAACACTGCAACTACCTGTTAGGGGCAAAGAGAAATCTCACATGAACACTGCATAGGAAAAATGAAAAGACATTTCTTGGAGCCTCTCATCAGTTGTTTTCAAGGGAACCAAAATCTAAAACTTTAGATCCAGCCAACTCCTTCTAGATCATGAGAAAATAAAAAAAGCTCAGGACTAATCACCCAAGAGGATTCACTGCTGCTGACACTGTTCTCATCTCTCCAGGGAAGAAAAGTCAAGAACTATTTTGTTCTCTTTACTTATTTGAAACAAGTCTTCTATAAGTAGCTCAAGCTAGCCTAACTCATGATGAATCTTCTGCTTTGGCCCCCAGAATACTGGGATCACAGCAATGTATCGGCAAGCCCAGCTTCTTTTTATTAATACAGAAAATAAAGCAGAAGCCAAGCAGTAGTGGCACAAGCCTTTAATTCTAGCACTTAGGAGGCAAAGGCAGGTGGGTTTGAGTTCAAGGCCAGCCTGATCTACAGCATAAGTTCTAGGACAACCGGGTCTACATAGAGAAACCCTGTATTTTAAACCACATACCCTCCCAGTGCTCCAAAAAAAAAAAAAAATTCAAAGTTATATAGCCAGCAACATTCAAATTGAGTCTTTTAGGAAAAGATTTAGTTTTACTTTATATATATAAGTATTTTGCCTGCATGTATGTTATGTGTGCCACATACATGCCTGCTAACTGTGGTGGCCAGGAGGGTGTTAGATACCCTGTGGTTACAAACATTGAGTGCTGAGAACCTAACCTAACTGGGGTTCTCTGGAGGAGGACAACAGTGCTCCTAACTACTAAGCCATCTCTCCAGCCCTTACAAAGGTTTTTAAGAACGCTTAAATATCTTTTCTATTACCCCATATGTCTTCATTTCCACATCAGGTCACAGAATGTTTTTTAAAAGAATATACTAGAGTAGATTAGAATATTTCTATGAAAGACTGCATTATTATAAGGCAAATAAAATCATTTTGTCATAAGACTAAGTGCAAAACCTTATCTTGGGCTGAGTACTGCATCATCATTCACTTGTAGCTGGCTAGGTCGTCAAATGACAACACTCAGCACTATTATGCCAACATGAAAAATAACCTGTTACAGACACCAAGATGGCTCAAGGGATAATGCACTTGCCTGCCACAAAGCCTGACAACCTGAGGTTGAGCCCCAGGTCCCAATGTGACGGTGGATAGAAGCAACTCTTCACAAAGCTGTCCTTCGATCTCTACATGTGTGCCTTGCACACAATCTCACACATACACACTAATTATGATTTTAAAACAAAATGATCTGATAATTAAATGGTTTGAGTGGAAGTGTTCTGTAGGTGGACGGAGCCATTCCCAGAGGTTATTGAATGAGAATCTTAGTGCAAGGGTGGGGCTGCCTTTCTAGATGTGGGCTAGAAGACCCACAGCCACCAAAACAATACAGGCTATTGCCACACAAGTTGACACCCATGAGAACAACACAGTGAGGCACTCCCAAAGACACCACACACTTTGATACAGGACACAGGGGGTGTGTGGGGGCCGGGGGTGGGAGTCAACCTGTAACTAAGCCGAAGTCTCTTCCCTGCTGGCAGATGTCACAGTCCCACAAAGGTACAAGCTGTCTGACGGAGAACTGCTACCAAGTCTCATTTAGCTATGGATTCCCTGTATGCTACACTACCTACCTACAAGGCAACACAACAGAGGCAGAATTGTTATAGGATTTGTGGCCCATTCCACAGGAGAAAATTCAAACCCAGTACTGTAAACCTGGTCGAAGATCTAAGGCAGATGAGGTCATAGGCTTCAGTGGGGAAGCTGCTGCTGCTGTTTTAATAGACATGCTGCACCTTTCAAATTGCCTTCTAAATATTTGGTTGGAAAGGCTTCTTTTTCTAATGAGTAGGCATTCCTGCAGAGACTCATATTGGCCAAAGTGTGAGAACAAGTCACTGTTGAATGCTCAGACCTAAATAAATAGTGCATCTGTATCAACCCCACATGACTAAGGAACATCAAGGAAGAGGAAATAGGAAGAGTGAAAGAGCTGTAGAAGAGTTCCCTCTTCTAAAGTGCTGTCTTCCAGGCATGACATAGCTATTGGCTGTTATTTTCTCTCCCCCCATCTCTCTCTTAGCTGCTGTGATTTCCTACAGCAGATCTACACAAGACTGAACCTGTTAACACTCATGATGCCACATTACTCTGACAGGATTTATACATGGTTAATGGCTGGTGGGGGGGCAGATTTTCTTCAGTGGTGTACCTCCTGGTAAAGTGTCCATGCTCCTGTAAAACTAATCTCTCATGCAAGCTCCTGGCAAGTAACACTAATCGAATTCATTGGGTCTTAAAATTTTAAACTAGCTAGGTATGGTGGCCCACATCTTTAATCCCAGAACTCAGGAGGCAGAGGCAGGCAGATCTCTGTGAGTTCGAGGCCAGCCTGGTCTACAAAGGGAATCCAGGACAGCCAGAACTGTTACACAGAGAAACCCTGTCTTGAAAAAACCAAACTTAACAACAGTATCTTCTGTTGTTCACTCTGAACACTAGACAAATTTCTAACAAGATTCCTTTAAAAGCACCAGAATTATCCTTAACAGTATAGAATTTTAACATATACATGGTAGTACCTGCCTGTAGTGCTAGCACTGGGGAGAATCAAGCAAGTGGATTCAGAATCATGGGCCAGGTTGAACTATACATCATGCTCCAGTCCATACTGGACTGCACAGTAAGACTCAAAAGACCAAAAATAAACAAAATAGGAATCTATAGTTCCAGGCATACAGAAAGAAAAGCAAGGATTGCTTAAACTCAAGCTAACAGCTAATTTAAAACCAGCCTAAGGGTGGAATGGTGGCTTGGTGGTACAGGCTGATCTTCCAGAGGACCTAGATTCACAGCACCCACACAGCAGCTCACAAACATCCATAACTCCAGCTCTGGGGTATCTGATACCCTCCTCAAAGATACACATTCAGGTAAAACACCCATATACATAAAATAAAATTTTTAATTAAAAAGAGCAGCTTTTGCACTGGAGAGGTGGCTCAGCAGTTAAGACCACTGGCTGCTCTTTCAAAGGACCCAAGTACAAATCCCAGCACCCACATGGCAGTTCAAAACTTTCTATAATGGCCAGGCACGATGGTGCACGGCTTTAATCCCAGCACTTCTTAGGCAGAGGCAGTCTGATCTCTCTGAGTTCAAGGCCAGCCTGGTGTACAGGGTGAGTTCCAGGACAGCCAGGTCTACACAGAAAAACCCTGCCTCGAAAAGCCTTTAAAAAAAATTTTTTTAAGCCGGGCGTTGGTGGCGCACGCCTTTAATCCCAGCACTTGGGAGGCAGAGGTAGGCGGATCTCTGTGAGTTCGAGGCCAGCCTGGTCTACAAAGTGAGTCTAGGACAGCCAGAGCTGTTATACAGAGAAACCCTGTCTCGAAAAACCAAAAAAAAAAAAATTTTTTTAATACAAAAAAAATTAAAAATAACAAGACACAACACAAAGAGCAGCTTCTTGCTGGGCGTGGTAGTGCACGCCTTTAATCCCAGCACTTGGGAGGCAGAGACAGGAGGATCTCAGTGAGTTCAAGGCCAGCCTGGTCTAGAGTCCAGGAGAGCCAGGGCTACACAGAGAACCCTGTCTTGAACACCACCACGCCACCCCACCCCTGCAAAAAAAAAAAAAAAATCTGCTTTTGATACTCAGTTAAAAGATGCTTCATTTCAGGGGATCCCGGTGCTACAAGAGGAGTGTAGATAGATAACTGGGTGAGTGTTTGCTTCCTCCATTCCTCCCTCCGACCCCACCACCTCTTTTCATGGCTGGTTTAAATGACACAGAATTCTGAAGCTGACACTAAGTTGTTATCCCACGACATTATGGAGAATGCTGTTACCAAAATGGATCCTTGTTCCTCAGGCTTGGAAAGAACCCAGGGCCCCAGACAGTCCCAGAGATCATTTGTAATCTAACAGGCTGAATATAGCCGGCATAGTCATGAGTTCATATTCAAAAATAAGATCTTTTTTCAGTTTGCCTGGCAAACTTTCAGCTATTAAACTATACCCTTATTTCCCAGATTTGTTTTCAATTTGTTTCCTTCAGAAACTTATTACATCTCATGCTGAATCTTCTTGTTATGACTATGTTTCTTGTTTTTATTTAACCAAAACCCGACTTCCATAGCCATGATATTTCATTCTAAGTAAACCAAATCATTAGGCAAGGTTATCTAAAAAGATCAGCTACCACCTTTTATCACTGGCTTTAGGATTCCTTAGGCACCTGAATTTCTCTTACAAATGGCAATAGACAACCTAGCAGGGTCCTATCTTAAGCAATATCTCTCTGAATAACAGCAACACTTTCCACCCCCAGGTACCTCCCTACACAATGCAAGGACTATACAGCTCTACTATAATGAACTGATGAAATTTCCAGGCTGGGCAGAGTTCTGTTCACAGACATGTGTCGTGTTCATCACTGGATTATCAACAGAGAGAGTCCATGACTACCAGAATAGCTGAGGCTGCCTGTCACCCAGCTAAGATTCCTATGTCAAACAACTCACTTGTAGAGGGTAATAGACCTTCTATTTTACTTCTAGTTAGTTTCCAAAACAAGGAGCTCCTTTTCCATTTTTACTATTTTAAACAGCCCTTCCCTTTAATATAAAAACACTGTAAGCACATGCACACATCACATTAAGACATATTGAATACTCTTGCATCACCAAGTTCAAAACTCAACTTGCTTACTTACAAGAACTATGCAGGCAACTTGATTCAGTCATGACTAAATGTAATTTGGACCTACAAACAAACACCAGCCAGCCACATTTCTGACCCAAGTAAATTTAAATATTTTTCCCCAGCAAGAATAACCACTGTTAGCCATTTGATACACAGAGCAAGTCTGCTGAAGTCTGGCTGTGTAGACCGCGAAACAAGAGATGACAATGACACAGCAGTTACATTTCTGTTGCAATCATTCTTTGGAGGCAGTACTCAATCTTATCTCAGTTATAATAAAATCAATCTTAAAATCCTGGACAATACCTAACCCTTCAAGGTTTTGAAAAAAAAAGTCTATTGTAAAAGCAACTTTTCTATTATACCTTATTTTTTAAACTTTTTTTAAAAGTTAGTAAATAACATTTAGTTATCTATTTTTATCCAAACCAAAACTTCTTTCTATCTAAAACTATCTACAGATGGGGACTGAAGAGACAGTAAGAAACTTATTCTTGAGGAGGATCTGGGTTAGATTCCCAACAGCTACATGAAAGCTTCCAACTATCTTTAATTCCAGTTCTGGAGGATCCAGCACCCCCTTCCAGACCTCTGATAGCATGGCAAGCACACAGCACACATTCATAAAATAAATCTTAGAAGGTAGAACACTCATAAAATGGTCTTTTTTTGGTTTTGGTTTTTTGTTTTGTTTTGTTTTTCCAGACAGGGTCTGGCCATTACAGACAGCTGTGAACTACCATGTGGTGCAGGGATTTGAACCCAGGTCCTTTGGAACAACAGCCACTGCTCTTAATCGCTGAGCCACCTCTCCAGCCCCAAAATGGCTTTTTAAAATAAATGAGTAAATAAATAACATCTAAAACCCTTTTTAAAAGCACTAGTTCAAATGACCTAGGATTTAATTTCTTCAATCTTAACATAACAAAAATGAGAACCAGAGGAAAACAACTCACTTATAAAAGAGGCTGGGGCTAAGGATCAAACTAAGAAGCAAGAATACCAGAAACAAGCAAAAAGACAAAATATACAAATCCTCGTGGTTGCTGGGCGTGGTGGCATACGCCCTTAATCCCAGCACTCAGGAGGCAGAGGCAGGTGGATCTCAGAGTTCAAGGCCAGCCTGGCCTACAAAGTGAGTCCAGGACAGCCAAGGATACACAGAGAAATCCTCATGGTTTCTTCTGTGTGTAATAAACACACTGGCATCACTATGCATCCAAATTCCTTTTGTATTTAAAAAGAAATTAAATGCCTGGGTGATGGTGCAAAGCCTTTAATCCCAGCACCTCAGAGGCGGAAACAGGCAGATCTCTGAATCAAAGAGGAAGGGGAAAAAAAGGAAAGGAACAGGTAAAGCAAAGAGGAAAGGAAAGGAATTACAAGAAATAACCAGGTAGCACTATCCAAAATGAACCTTTCAACAAATTAAAAAGCCGCAGGACACTAGGCATGTAAGACAGACGATACTAAAGAAAAGCAGCAGAGAGGAGCTGGGTATGATAGTGTTGGTGATTCCAGCATTCAGGAAGCCAAGGTAGGAAGACATGAGCTGAAGCCAGGCTAAGCTATATAACAAGATCCTTCTCCAAAAAGGGGGATGAGAAGGGGGCTACACATAAAAATATTGAACTGCAGCATTATTTTGTGCTAAGCAAATTTAAGAATACATTTAATACTTAAGCTTAGAAAATCTTCAATTTACCAACACATGGTGGCTCCATGAGGAAGAAAAATGTAATTTTGTACTAGTATACAAAAGAGAGGAGGGAAGGAGAAAGAAAAGGATGGAGTTGATTCTAAAGCAGCAGCTGAAACGAACTAAAGACTTTTGCTGACTCTCCAACTTAAGTGGGCAGAAGCAAAGAGAACTTTCTCCTCATTGGAATGTGTTTCTCTAGTGGTCTGAAAGTCTGGAGTGCTGACCTTTAAAAGACAATATAAAGTCTGTCCTCCCTTTTGCTTGTGGGCAGATAGACTGAACAGGCGTGGACAATCTGTGGCTCCGATGTTCAATATTCCACTGCACTTTTTTTATTTATTTTTATTTTATGTGCATTGGTGTTTTGCCTGTATGGATGTCTGCATGAGGTTGTCATATCCTGGAGTTATGGACAGTTGTGAGCTGCCATATGGTGCTGAGAATGGAACTGTGACCTCCAGAAGAGCAGCCAGTGCTCTTAACCACTGAGCCATCTCTCCAGTCCTCCACTGTACTTCTTATACGTGCACTAGGATATTTTGTTCAATAGATGAATTTTTACTCACTCAAAAGTAAAGCAGAGCATAAGGAAAAAAAAGGCAAGTTTAAGGCTCAAAGGAAGGCATAAATGAAACTATGATAGAGCCTTACAAGATGGCATATAGCTTAATCTTAATACTCTAGAAGTGAAGGAAGGAAGATCAGGATTCAAGGCTAGCCTGGTTTACCCAAAGCCAGCTTCAAAAAAATCTAGCAAAAAGAGAGAAAAATGCTATTAATCACCTGAGTGCTGTTTCCTAAAAACAGCAGGAAACACAGCTGCTTTGATTTATAAACTAACTCACTGGCAAGTAATAGCCTGAGGCCCAGGGCACAAAAGGTGCCAGCCTCATCTCAGTGTTCTGAAATCTGAGACAGTAGGACTGCTATGAGTTCATGGGCAATCTGGGAAAATAACAAGTACCAACAGCTATGACTACACAGCAAGACCCTGTCTGGGGGTGGGGGGGATTAAGAGAGAAAGGAATTGGGTGTGCCACATGTCTGCCACATAATCTCAGAACTCAGAAGCTGATGGAGAATCACTACAAGTTTGAGACCACCATGAATCCCTAATGAGACCTCATCTAAGAAAAATCTTAAAGGCACAAGAGACAGACAAAAAGCAATATACACTAGAAGATTTTAGTGACAAATGTAGAATTAAAACATTTATATATGGGACCTGGAGGTGGCTTAGTGGAAAAAGCACCTGCTGGACAAGCCTGAGGATCAGAGTTAGGATTCTCAGAATCCATGTAAAAACTAGGCAACATGCTGGAGAGATGGTTCAGAGGTTAAGAATACTGGTTGCTCTTCTAGAGGTCCTGAGTTCAATTCTCAGCAACGACATGGTGGCTCACAACAATCTATAATGAGATCTGGTGCCCTCTTCCGGACTGCAGGTGTACATGTAGACAAAACACTAAATACATAATAAATAAATCTTTAAAAAAAAAACAACACAAGCCGGGCGGTGGTGGCGCACGCCTTTAATTCCAGCACTTGGGAGGCAGAGGCAGGCGGATCTCTGTGAGTTCGAGGCCAGCCTGGTCTACAAAAGTGAGACCAGGACAGCCAGAGCTGTTACACAGAGAAACCCTGTCTCGAAAAACCAAAAAAAAAAAAAAACCACAAAAATTTACTTTAACTGTGATTGAGATGTAACTTTAATTAATAAACATATTTAAAAAAACCTAGCCAAGCATGGTGGCTACTTATAAACTTGAGTATTCACTTAGATAGAGGCAGACAGGGAATTCTTTGAGCATGCTAGCTAGACTAGCCAGAATTGGCAAGTCTAGGTTTATAGAGAGACCCTATCCTAACATGGAGGGCAATCAGGGAAGATACTCACCCACTACCAACTTTAAGCTTTATGAGCATGCTCACACACATTCAGACATGACTACACTTACACAGACTGCACAGGTTTAAAAAAATTTACATACAATCATAAAAGACACACACAGGCTACAAAAAAAAATTCTTCTAGTATTCAAAATAGTTACTTCCTACTTCCCTTGAAATGGAAGTTGTGACCATGTTGCACAGTTCTTGTATTCATTCTCAAACTCTATCTCCATAGGTTGCCCAGGTGGGCCTTAGACTTGACACCCCCTTTCCTCAGCCTCCCAAGAAGCTGTCACCTTAGTCACTGCATCACCCACATTCTATAAGGAGCTCCTTCCTGGTTCTCTTGGCTGCCAACTCACTAAATACAAAGGATCCAGTGAAGAACTCTGGACTATGAGACAGAAGGAACTGAAATTCTTCAATGAGAAGAATTCATGAGAAGGCCACAGCCAAAATAACCCAAACTATGATATAAACAGGAAATAAGCCTTTAAAGCTGGCCATATTGGTGCACACACCTAAAGTAAAGGCACTCAGGAGTCTGAGGCAAGAGGATATAAACTTTAAGAAGACTTTTCCAAGAAAGAAAAGGAGAGGAAAGAAGAAAGGAAGAAAGGGAGGAAATAATCCATCCCTTCCTAATCTATGTAACTGCTAGATATACTTTAAAAAGCCACAGTCACTACCCTAATGAATATGGATATCTTAGATCTTTCAGATCATCACTTTGCAAATAAGAAGAGTGATAAAGAACACTCCAGAATTTATACTACTTGGGCTAAGGATGTAACTCAGCTGTAGAGCACACCTGGCCATCTCCAAGGCCTAGTACTGGGATACTGCACACACTGGGCAAGCACTCTAGCTACTGAGTTACATACACCCCCAACCTTCTTTTTGATTTTTGTGGGATTTTGTGAGCCATCTCTCCACCACCCCCAAAAAAAAATTTTTTAAAGGAGTAATGTTCCTTACCTCTGGCTGAAGAGACATGTGGCTACCTGTAGGGCCTATTAGTCTATCAGTGCTCATGCTGGGTTCCAGGCTCCCTCAGTATCACAAGCACCTGTTACACATTTCAAAATCAATGCTAGCATTCTAGCCCTTCTCTTTTCCCCTACCCTTAAACTACCCCCAGCTCACAGGCTTCCCTCCCTCCAGCTATTCATTCTCCTTATAACCCTGCTATTATTGATATTCGCTTTCTCCTCCTATCACTATATTTTCTCTATTCTCTCTTCTCTCTCCTCTCCCTCGAAGATACACCTCCAGTCTGCTGACCATGTTCAGTCTACTTCTGTCTCTCTGCTCTGGACTCTGCCAGATCCCTCTGGCTGTTCTTTCATATCTACAATAAAAACCTTCCCCATGTCCAGATGGTAATTGTGCAGGTCTTTAATCCCAGCACTTGGGAGGCAGAGGCAGGTGGATCAGAATACTTCTATCTTTTTTGCTTTTTCTCCGTATAGCCCTGGCTATCCTTGAACTCACAGAGCTCCACCTGCCTCTGTCTCCCAAATGCTGAGATTAAAGGTGTGCCCCTCCACTGCCCAGCTAATACTTCTACTTTATAGAAAGGTTGATAAATATAATTTAAGAGTTGTAATATGAAAAGTTTTAACGTTATATGCCAAAACTATTGCAGTGTAGTGGCACAGGAGCTCCATGATATGTCAAGATCAGTACTAGTATCAATAAAGAGCTATAGTTTGAATCTTGAATGTCTCCAACAGCTCATAGACTTAAAGGCTTTGTCAAAAGCTCATGGCTTCAAGAGAGACGTACCAATGAAGAAGATCCTGGGACCCAGTAAGCCCCTGCCTGTCTCACTTCTCACCACCAAGAGAACTACCAGACCCCCATATGCTGTGCCACCACAGGCCCAAAGCAACAGAGCCAAGTGACCTTGAAATGAAACATCTGAACTTGTGAGTCAAAATAAATATACTTTATCTTAATTAACCTCAGACATTCTGTCACAATGACTCAGTTAACAAAAAGCAAACGCAGGAAAGCCAAAATAAATAAGTAGAAAGGGGACAGAAGAAAAGTAAGGAAACTTAATTTTTTACCTTAAACATGACATTTCAATTCCTTCCAAATGCAAGTAAAATTCAGTAGAATCGTTTAAGTGTTCTATCCCAATAAGCAACAAACACATGCAGCACCTAAGTCTTGGTCTCTAATACCATTCTCTGACAAAATGGATCCTGTACTTAGTGCTGAGGCAGGAAACACTCAAGAACCTGGGATGCCATCTAATGCCAGAAAGTTAGGACATGACTGAAAAGAAAAACTGATGGGACACAGAATTACTGTATAATGACCAAAGCTGAACAAATATGAACAACGAATTAAAAAGTAGTATTGGATCATAGTCTGTAGATTTAAAGTAATATTCCTGAGTCCAAACCAGTGTGTTTGAGTAGCAGTGACCTTCTGCAGAGTACAGCGTGAAAGGGGAGAGAGGAACCAACAAACCCCTAAGGCAGGAGATTGATATGAGCATCAACAGCGTAAGTCATGCTGATGCTATGAACCTCAACACAGTTGCCAGTGTGACTTGGCTCACCGTCTTCCTCTGAAAAACCCTAACCCATTCTAGTAAGGAATGATGAGCCAAACTCAAACTGAAGCCTGTTATTCATATCAGATCAGCACTAAGCACCTTGACAGTTTAAGAAAAATCTTAAGAATGACAAACTGATAACCTAATGAGATCATATCACAGGAAAATGGTTGTTAAAGAAAACTATCATAGTGTTTATATGCAAAAAAAATCTGGATATGGAAATAAAAGAGGGATGGGAAAGGATTTGACAGTACCCAGATGGGGAGGGGAAACAACACACAGTGATTATCAGCAAATCACATTACATGCTTGTGTGAAGTTGGCATAATGAAGTCCACTATTTTCTACACTCTCAAAAATAATTAAAAATTGAAGAAGCCATAATAAGTTATGGGAGTTGGTTAGTAATACAGCATATATTAATTATGACAAATGCGCCAGACTAATATATTACAAATAAGGGAGACCGGGTATGGAATGTATGGGAAAGTTCTACCATCTTCAGTCTCTGTAGGTTTTCTATTGCTCTAATAAAACACTGGCTAAAACCAACTTGGAAAGAAAAGGATTTGTTTTAGTTTAGTTATAGTCCGTCTTAGATGAAACCCAGGAAAGGAACTCAAGGCAGTAACTTGGAGGCAGAGAACATTGAGGACTGAATGCTGCTTACTAGCTTATTCCCAAGGCTTGCTTAGGACCGACCACCTACAGCATGGCTCACATCATGAAAATGCCTGGAAGGCAAGCCCACAGGCCAATCTGATGAAGTCAATTCCTCAAATGGGGTCCAGGTGATTCTGTCTCTAAAACCAACAAAAAAAGATATGATGGTCTATGTCCAGGTTCTAACTTCAGGTGTATCCTAAGCCCTTTATCATTCTAATCTTTCCACACGTGGCCAGAGCAGAGCACAGATGCTAAGCCAAGCACCTTTCACCTCCTTCTACATATCAGTGGTACCCTGTCAGACAGAAAAGGCACACTGCTGCACTAAGGTAACCACAAAGTGAGGCCTATTGTGGGTGTGCTTGGCCTACCAGACATAGCTTTGTCTCAACAAACAGAACACTCAACACTGCTTAGAAAAGAATGATCTCACCCTAACTCAACTGGTCAACTTTATCAAAAAGCCTTTTGTTACAAGCTGTGATAACCCAGGAAACCAGATCTATTCTCACTCTCTGGCAAGAAGTGGAAAAAAAGAACTCAGAGGGGGAAAAAGTCAATTCTCATAGTAAAACTCCTTAAAATCACTTATTTCAGAGTTTTCTCCTTTCTTTGATGTCTGGCTACAAATGAATAAAAATTTTCAGATATGTTTGTTGGTTAAAAAGAAAATCATCAGCCAGGTATGGTGGCACACGCCTTTAATCCCAGCACTCGGGAGGCAGAGACAAGCAGATCTCTGTGAGTTTGAGACCAGTCTGGTCTACAAAGTGAGTCCAGGACAGCCAAGACTCTGTTACACAGAGAAACCCTGTCTTGAAAAACAACAACAAAAAAAAAATCATCATAAAGACAAAGTGTCCTCATACTCTATTCTAAATATCAAGCCTACCTTGGGTCTGACTGATATTTTTGTTGGTTTGTTTTTTGAGACAGGGTTTCTCTGTGTAGCCCTGGCTATCCTGAGACTCACTTTGTAAACCAAGATGGCCTTAAACTCAAGAGATCCACCTGCCTCTTCAAGCACTAAGATTAAAGGAGTGCCCTACCACAACCAGGCCTGTAATCTTTTTTTTTTCTTTTCTTAAATAAGGATTTTTAAGCCTAGGCATTGTGGCAAGTACCTCCCAACATTTGAAAGGTTACGTCCAGAGGATGGTGAATTTGAAGCCTGCCTGGGCTCAAGGTCAAAGGTAGCCTGAAATACAGAGTAAAAAAAAAAATCCCTTTCTGAAAAAATGATTTTTTTAAAAGCTGTTATCCATCATTTACCATATTTGTGGGTACCCAACAAACAAAAATGTTTGCCTACTAGACTCTAAGCAAATGACTGAACCTTCAAACCTTAGCCTTGGCTATTCCTTCTGCTGCCACCATCAGTACCAGTGTCTGCTCTAAAACACTCAACACTAAAATGAAGGGCTGTCCTAGACTCTTTGGAGACCAGGCTGGCCTCAAACTCACAGAGATCTGCCTGCCCTTGCCTCCCAAATGCTGGGACTAAAGGTGTGTGTGACCAACCCAGCCAAGAGTGAATCTTGAGGCACTAGAGAAATGGCTCAGTGGTTAAGAGTACTTGTTCTTGCAGAGGACCCAGGGTCAATTACAAGCAACTACATGGTAGGAGGTTCCCAATCATCTATAACACCAGTTCCAGAGGATCTGAGGCCTTCTTTTGACCTCCACAGGCACCAAGTATATATTCTATACATGTGGTGCACTAACTCAAAACTCTCTCACACACATAAATTATTATTTCAATTTTGTTTTTGTTTTTTGAGACAAGATTTCAAGACAGGGTTTCTGTGTCACAAGCATACCTTGCTTTCCTGGAACTCATTCTGTAGACCAGGCTGGCCTCAAAATTATAGAGATCCGCCTGCCTCTGCCCCCTCCTAGGTGCTAGAATTAAAGGAGTGTGCCACCACAGTCCAGATTATTTCTTTCTTTTTTTTTTTTTTGGTTTTTCGAGACAGGGTTTCTCTGTGTAACAGTTCTGGCTGTCCTGGACTCACTTTGTAGACCAGGCTGGCCTCGAACTCACAGTGATCCACCTGCCTCTGCCTCCGCCTCCCAAGTGCTGGGATTAAAGGCATGTGCCACCACGCCTGGCTTCAAATTTTTTTAAAGAGGGAATCTTGAGACAGGTGTGCTAACACATCTTTCTCCCCACCCCCCTTCACAATGTAGCCCTGGCTGGCTCTTACAGAGATCCATCCACCTCTGCCACCATGCCCAGCATAACACAACATTTTGGGAAGCTTAGGCAGCATTTGAAAACAGAAACAAGAAGACTACAAGCTTAGGCTACATAAACAAAGGTCAGCCTGAGGCACAAATAGACTTTTTTTTTTTTTTGAGACAGGATTTCTCTCACTTTGTAGACCAGGCTGTCCTCAAACTCGAACACAGAGATCTGCCTGCCTCTGCCTCCCAAGTGCTGGGATTAACAGGACCCAAAGGCTGAAGACTGATGCTGGAATGTATGGAGAGAAAATGGGAACTGTCCAGGCAGTCATTGGTATGTTCTTTTTTAGTTTTGGAAGCTGCAGGCCCTGCACTTCCTATATAAGCAAATATATTTATCCCTCTCAGGTCTCTGAGGTGGTTGAAGAATAGACAGCTAGAGTCTCATAGTTAAATTTTGAATTGTTTAGGAATCAAGAGGGTGTTATAGATCTAAGAAGATACTCTTAAAAGTGTGTTGCAAGTTAGTATGAATGTTGAGTCACATATAGACCTTTAAACTCATGGAATTGGTTAGATAGTAGAATGTTAAAGTCAGGGGCCAAATATGTATAAACTGGACATTGGGAAGGTATACTGGGCCATTTAAATCTCATAAATGTGGCATATTTATATCTATTGTTTTGTATAATACTTACTGTTATAAGAGAAGGAACCATCTGTTGGACTGAAAGGGGAAACTTCTGGGGGGAAGAGGGTGGAAGGGCGGGATAGGAAGGGGGAATAGGGAGGGGTTTGTTACTGAGATGTAACTTGAAGAAAAAAAAAAGTATTTAAAAAAAAAAGATAATAAAAAAAAAGGTGGGCATCACCAAGAGACTTTCCTAAAATACAAAAATAGTATCCTGTTTTCCAATGTTGACCCCTTCCTTCTGAGAACACTTCTCAAGAATCTCTCTCATTGAACCTCTCCAGAAAAATCATTAAGAAGCCTCTAATATAGAGTTCTGTATACTGGATGATCCACTGTTCTCTTCAAGACTGCAGAAGAAAAGGCTTATCATAGCATGCTTATTCAGACAGAAAGCACCAGGAGGAATAGAACACTAAATCAAGAGTAGAAATCATCCTAATAATCATCCCAGATATCAAATAATTAAAAGTTTTCAGGCCAGGCGGTGGTGGCGCACGCCTTTAATCCCAGCACTTGGGAGGCAGAGGCAGGCGGATCTCTGTGAGTTCAAGGCCAACCTGGTCTACAAAGTGAGTCTGGGACAGCCAGAGCTGTTACACATAGAAACCCTGTCTCGAAAAACCAAAAAAAAAAAAAAAGTTTTCAGGGCTGAGCATGGTGGCGCACGCCTTTAATCCCAGCACTTGGGAGGCGGAGGCAGAGAGAGGCAGGCGGATCACTGTTGAGGCCAGCCTGGTCTACAAAGTGAGTCCAGGACAGCCAGAGCTGTTACACAGAGAAACCTTGTCTCGGAAAACCAAAAAAAAAAAAAGTTTTCAAATTTTTGTTTTGTTAGACAGGCTCTCCCTATGTAGCCCAGGCTGGCCTTAACTCATCATCCTCCTGCTGCTTCAGCCTTCTAAGTCCTAGGACTACAGACATGCCTGAACAGGTTTCAATCTCTGGGAAAATGATTTAAAAAAGATTTCAGAGTCCTAGTCCCAGAATCTAATGTGGTAAATGAAGGAGGGTCCCAGAGACCTGCATTTTAAAGTAGCCCAGATGGTTCTATAGTTCTAAAGTATCCTCATAATTAATTTCATTTCATCTCAAACACCATAGCTTGAACTATTCTTACAAAACTAAAGATTAGTATCTGCTCTGCACATTAGATTGTTTTTAATCTAAAAGTTGTCTGGCTTAACAATCTTCTGATAGATTTCCTCCAAAGCACTCAGCAACACACTATAATCTAACTCCTCATCACTGTGAACCATAGTGCCAGGTCATTGCTTTCTAACTGAAATGGCTTTTGAGTACCAGTCACATTTACCACACAAGTGATGTATATACTCATCAGTGTGGAATTCCTACGTATGAGTGAATCACGGGTCAGAAACAACAGCTCGAAATTTGATCTAAAAGCTTGAGCGCCACTGCTCCAACACAGCTCCATGACGTCAAGGGTAAGCCAATACAACTTTGGATCTTCAAGGTCTGCTGATGTTTTTGTTTGTGATAGTTTTACTCTTCGGCACTTGCCAGCCTGGAACTCACTATCTAGAACAAGATGGCCCTGAATTTCAAATCATTTCTCCTGTCTCTGCCTCCCAAGCACTGGGATAACCAATGTACACTATAGTGCTTAGCTCCATAAGGCTTTAATTTGAAGTTAATAAAGTACTAAACACTTAGCCGGGCAGTGGTGGCGCACGCCTTTAATCCCAGCACTTGGGAGGCAGAGGCAGGCGGATCTTTGTGAGTTCGAGGCCAGCCTGGTCTACAAAGTGAGTCCAGGACAGCCAGAGATATTCAGAGAAACCCTGTCTCGAAAAACCAAAACCAAAAAAAAAAAAAAAGTACTAAACACTTATGATAAAGAATCCAAAAATGAAATTTAAAAAATAATTAGGAGGTGGGCTCAGACGAACACTGTAATTTCAACACTCAAGAGACTCAAGTAAAGGGATCACTTACAATACACTGAAAGCTGGGGCAGGGAACAGCAAGGGAACCACACCCTGATCGCAGTTCCCAACCCCTTCTCAGGCCCTACTCTTTTCATATGTATGGGTATTTGCCTATAAGTATGTCTGGTACCCATGGAAGCCAGGAAAGGGTTGTATGCTCTGGAGCTAAGGGTACAGATCATTGTGAGCTAGTGTGTAGATAAAGGGATTAAACCCAGCTCCTCTGAAAGAGCAGCCAAGTGCTCTTAACCTAACTCGCTTCTTGCTATTATTTTATCCATACCCTCAAGGATATTTCTTTTCTTGCATTAATTTTGAAAGTCAGTTTTACTCAATAAAATATGAAAGCAAAGTTTGCTAAAGGAAACAAGTTGTGTTGTAAATACTTATACAGACTGACAATCTGAGTTTAATCCCCTGGACTCCAAGGAGAAAAAGCAGCTCAAGTCATCCTCTGACCTCCACACACAAAGTCACAAACCCAGGTTACAGCCTTAAGACTGAGAGTTGTAGTTCAGGGCAGAACTCTTGTCTAGTGTGTCTAAGGCCTTGAGTTTGACCTCCAGCACTGGATATACTTCTCTGCTGCAGATTCCATAAAAAGTTTTTGCAGGGTATGGAAGATCATGTCTTTAATCCAAGTGGAGACAGAAGCAAGCAGATCTGCGTTTGAGGCCAGATTGGTCTACATAGCAAGACTTTGTCTCAAACACCCCCCCCCAAAAAAAAAAACAATTTTTAAAATATATACAGTTTTTTTTTAAGATTTATTTATTATGTATATAGTGTTCTGTCTGCAGGTATATCTGCAGGCCAGAAGAGGGCACCAGATTTTTCATTTTGGATGGTTGTGAGCCACCATGTGGTTGCTGGGAATTGAACTCATGACCTCTGGAAGAGCAGCCAGTGCTCTTAACCACTGAGCCATCTCTCCAGCCCCAAAAATATATACATTTTTTAAACACTAAAAGACAAGCATGGTCACTTAAGTAATCCCAGCACTCAAAGAGTATGAAACAGGTGGATCACCTTAAATTTAATGCCATTTTAAACTATACATTGAGTTCCAGGAAGCTTAGTTTACTACAGTAAAAACCCTGTCTCGAAACACACATGGGGAAAGAGCTTAGTCCATAAAGTACCAAGAATTCAGGCATGATCCCCAAAACCAACAAAAAAGCTGGGGCTGGCAATAGGCCTGACATGCCTATAGTTCCAGTGCTGGGGAAGAAGAGACAGGAGAGCACCTGAAGACATGGGATGTTGATCTCTGCCTTCCATATAACCCACAACACAAACCAAGAAAAGAAAACACTGCTTGCTTCCCTATTATGTGATTTATGATAAAGCAGGGATCTTTTCTATGACTTGTCAAATGTTAATTATTAGTGCTACAGTTCTAGTCAGAGTATTTTCTTTTTTTTTCATTGTTATGTGTATTGGTGTTCTGCCTGCATTTCTGTGCAAGGGGGGCAGATTCTCTGGAACTGGAGTTACAGTTGTGGGCTACCATGTGGGTTCTGGGAATTGAACTCAGGCCCTCTGGAAGAGCAGCCAGTGCTCTTAACCTCTGAGCCATCTTTCCAGCCCCTAGTCAGAGTATCTTAATGAACTTTCAAGCAGTGCATGGCGGCGCACACCTTTAATCCCAGCACGCAGGAGGCAGAGGCAGGCACTGTGAGTTCCAGGTCAGCCTGGTCTACATAGTGAATTCCAGGATAGCCAGGCTACATAGAACAACCCTGTTCTCTAGTCTTTGAATCAATTGTGTTTTATTTTCTGGGTTTTATGTGTGTATGTGATTCTACTTATATTTAATTTGAATCTCACTTCCAAAGTTGTTATTTTTGGCTATTGCTGTACCTTTACTTTGTAACTCCTTTCAGTTACTCACCCACTTTTGTAATGTGTTGCTTTCTTCCTTCAATAGCCAGCCAGGACCTAAGCAACAATGTACAGTGCCTTGACACTGACAGGATATATTTCCAGTCTATACCACATGCTCAGCAAATAAATACTCACTATCTATAAAGTGCTTAGCTTTTTGTTTGGGGAGGAGTGTTCAAGACAGGGTTTCTCTGTGTAGCCCTGGCTGCCCTAGAACTCAACTTTGTAGACTAGGCTGGCCTTGAACTCAGAGATCCACCTGACTCTGCCTCCACGTGCTGGAATTAGAGGTGTGCACGACCACTACTCATGTGGGGGTGTCAGATCCCCTGGAACTGGAGTTACAGACAGTTGTGAGCTGCTATGTGGTGCTTGGAATTGAACCAGGATCCTTTGGAAGAGCAACCAGTGCTCCTAACCATTAAGCCATCTGTCCAACACCTCATAATCCATTTTCTAGTCACCAGAATCAGATTCCTAAAAATAAAATGTGATTCTCTTTCTCCCAAACAATCCTGCTTAAAGCCAAGAAAGAAGGGTAGGGCAGATATGGCAGAGTCCTTTTTTCAGGATGGAGAAGGCACTATGGTGGCCCAGAAAACATGTGAAAAGCCAATAGGTGGCTTGGTGCAACCTACTTAACTTGTAAAGTATCAAAAAACAACTACCTTTATTCTGTGGGGAGCATTTTTCAGTGTGCATAAGTATAGCATACATGTTTGAGTGTGTGTGTGTGTGTGTACAGATGTACACCTATGTAGGAGGCCAGAAGTCAACTTCAGGTGTTGTTCTTCAATCAGTGTCCACCTCAAATTTGTTTTGATTTTTTGTTTGTTTGTTTTTGATTTCTCAAGACAGGGTTTCTCTGTGTGTATCCCTGGCTGTCCTGGACTTGGCTTTGCAGACCAGGCTGGCCTCAAACTCAGACATCCGACTGCCTCTGCCTCCAAAGTGCTGGGATTAAAGGTGTGTACCACACCACACCCAGCTGTCCACCTTGTTTTTTGAGACAGGGTCCCTCACTAGGTTAGACTGGCTAGCCAATAAGCCTCGAAGATCATCTGTCTCCTCTGCCTCTGGAGGGCTCCTTACAAACTTGAGGTGCTGCATGTTCTTGGTTTTCAAATGAGTACCAGGATTGATCCCAGGTCCCAACACCTGCATAGCAAGTACTTTACCAAATAAGCTGCTATGTCCCCAGCCCTGTTTTTCTAAAGCTAGGTTTTCTTTTTTTTTTTTTTAATGTTTATTCACTACTTCAATAAAGCTAGGTCTTATTACAGCAGTGGCTGACTTCAAAATTGAGAGCCTTCTGCACCCACCTCACAAGTACTGGAATTACAAGTGTGTACCGCCACTCTTTGACTTAGAAGACAGCTACTATTTTAAAGAGCCAGATGTGATGATGGTTCATGCCTGTAATCCCAGCACTCTACTACAAATGTAGACCAAGCTACTGAGACTAGCTTGGTCCACATAGGAAATTTCAGGTGGGAGAGGGAGAAAGGTTAGGAGAGAGGCTGGCAGAGAGGCACAGGAGGAGGGAAGGGAAAAGTGAAAAAAATAATCAAAGGAGAAAGCATAAATAATTCTCTAAGAGATGAAAACAGGCTTTACTTTTTAATTTAATTGTATTTTTTTGGTTTTTCAAGATAGGGCTTCTCTGTGTAACAAGCCCTGGCTGTCCTGGACTCACTTTGTAGACCAGGCTGGCCTTGAACTCACAGAGATCCACCTGACTCTGCCTCCCAAGTGCTGGGACTAAAGGCATGCGCCACCACGCCCAGCAATTACATACAGCTGTAAGCTGCCATGTGGGTGCTGGGATTTAAACCAGGGTCCTTTGTGGAAGAGCAGCCAGTGCTCTTAACCACTGCAGGCTTCACTTTAAAAAGGAAACAAAGAGCTTGGAAGAGTATTCAGTAATTCAGTAGTTAAAAACATACACTGTTCTGGAAGAGGGACACTAGTTCTGTTCCCAGCACCTATATCAGTGATCCAACATCTTTGGCCTACATGAACACTATACAGTCATACACATATAACCCCACATACATACATAAATGAAAATAAGACAAATCTTAAAAGAAACTAAATTTGTGGCAAGTTGACACAATGACAATATACAGCATACAAATTAATTTTTTGAGAAGGCAGGCAGAGCTGAGGCTGGAATTTAGGTAGGGCCTTGTGTATGCTAGGTGCCCTCACTGAACTACAGTCCCAGTTCAACTCAATAAAATAACCCTGATTCCTTGGAAGGACCTTAATGGTCACCCATTTTGTTATTTCCTACTGCTGACTTACACTACAGACAAAATTTCATTTGTAATACTGGTCTCTCTTTAACTTTTGTTGAATTTGTCAATAAAAAGAAAGAAACTGGGCCAGGAAAGGGGCACATCCCTTTAATCCTAGCATTTAGGAGGCAGAGGCAGGCAGATATCTGAGTTCCAGGCCAGCATGGTCTATGGAGCAAGGTCCAAGACATCCAGGCTATACAGTGAAACTGACTCAAAAAAGAAAAGAAGAGTGGCACATGCCTTTAATCCCAGCACTGGTAGCAGAAGCAGGAGAGTCTCTGAGAGTTCAGTGCCATCCTGATCTACAAAGCAAGTCCAGAAAACCCTGTCTTGAAAAACCAAAACAAATAAACTATATATTTTTTAATTAAAAATAAACAGAATAACCCTTCAAGCCAGCCTAAATTAAACTTGTTTTATAATTTCTTAAGGACACATCACAGTTAGACCATTTGAGGATCTCAGGGTTAGAACCTACTGTTGAGTTTCAGAGCCGGGACAAGTGGCTGAGGAACCCATTTAACATGTCAAAGTGAACTGCCTTTAATCCCTGCACTGGGGTTGGGGGGGGGGGGCCGAGGCAGGCCGATCTCTGTTGGGTTCAAGGCCAGCATGGTCTACAAAATGAGTCCAGGACAGCCAGGGCTCTGTTACACAAAGAAAAAAACATATCAAAGCAGATCTAGTGTAGAAAAATGGCTAATTAAATTATTTACTAGTATTTAAATTATATTTAATTGGTTTGGAAGTTTAATCCTTAACCTGCCATTATAAATGAATACACACAGACACTGGATGGATTTTAACAAGCCTAGGCCTGGACTATACAATCTTAGCCCATCTAAACTAGCCCATAATTCTATTACCCAAATATGATCCTATATATACATATGTCCCCTGGACTGCTATTTTCCATGCTATGCGATGTTTCTGGCCAAGTGGAAAGAGGTTCTTTTCTCTAACCCATGGCCTGTGTACTCCTTGCCTGCTCCTGGCTTCTTCCCAAGACACTCTCTGTCTCAGAAGCCGGCGCACCTTAGTCCCACCTATCTCTCTTTGTCTTTGCCCAAACTCAGGCCTCAGCATTTTATTCAACCAATCAGAGACAATGTAAGTAACAGACAGCAAGCAGGACCAATTAATTAACATTTAAAATGCTTAACATCACCCCATCAATCTGGCCTCTCTCAGCATCCCTCAGTCCCTACATGTTGCAAGGTGTGGCTGGCATATCTGCCCTCTGCACTGAACTTTCCAGGCCAGGAGCTGGGCTTCCCCTCCCCAAGAGGCTCTTTCCCTAAGTAATCCAGACATTTGGGCCTGGCCCTCTCTCTCTCCTCTCTACATTTCCCTCTGTGTGTATGCACAGGCTTTCTTCCCCACCCCCTTTTTCCCTCCCCATGACAAGTTCCCTGGCCTTGTTCCTTGGGACCAGTGAATCTGCCTGAGAACTGCTTCCCAATAAACCTGCCTTTATATATTTTAATATGGCTTGAATTGGCTCATTTTGTCAGCAGAGAAAACCTATTACCTACAGCCTTCACCCAGTCTCAAGGCTGTGCTAACAGAACATCATCTATTGTATTTTCTAGCCGAAATGCTAACCACAAGTCACAAAAAAGGAGAAATTATATTTGGGAATTGTTGAGACCTGCTTTATTTAGCTCTTAGCCTATCTGCAGCCATTTTTGTCTTCAATCTCCACTTAGTTATAAGATGAAATTACTCATACTTGGTTACTTTGTTACCTTGACACTCAAGAATCCCCAACTACAGCTCCACTTGGGACCAATCAAATTAAAGGTTAGAAATACTTTGTCTAGCTAGTCAAAACAGCCATCCACTTGCTTCCTACACCTGGTTACCTGGTTGTTACCTGGATGTGGTTTGTTTCATACACAAACCTGGTTGTTAGCTGGATGTAGTTTGTTCCCTATACTGGTTACTTGTTAACTGGTTGTGGTTTTTCTTATAGAAAGCCAGCCTTGGAGCTGGGTGTGGTGGCACATGCCTTTAATCCCAGCCACTCAGAAGGCAAAGGCAGGTGGATCTCTGTGAATTTGAGGCCAGCCTGGTCTAAAGAGTAAGTTCTGGTGCTGGAGAGATGGCTCAGAGGTTAAGAGCACTGGCTGCTCTTCCAGGTCCTGAGTTCGATTCCCAGCAACCACATGGTGGCTCACAACCATCTATAATGTGATCTGGTGCCCTCTTCTTCTGGCCTGCATACATACATGCAGAACACTGTACACATTATATATATAGTGAATTCCAAGACAGTCCAGTCAGTATTGTTACAGAGAAACCCTGTCTCGAAAAACTGAAGGAAAAAAACCAAGAAGCCTGTCTTGCAGTTTGTTTCATATACCTGGTTACCTGGATATGGTTTTTCTTATAAAAAGCTGGCCTTGGAAGCAGACAGACCAACGTCAGTTAGGCTCTGGGACCTCTGGGACCCTGGTCATTCTGGCCATGATCAGTTTTGGGGTATGCTTCAATAAACCACAAACCATCAATATCTGACTGAGATAGATAACAGAAAGGTTTGCGCGACTACTTCTTGGACTACAACATTTCAAGGTTCCAGCAAGTTTGGACTCTAACATTTGGAGGTCCCATCAAGATTCGACTATTGTAGAGAGCTGCGATGTGCCGCGCCCTAAAGATGGCGCCGGTTTCCGCCTTCCACCAGCCCGATGGTGAGCGCTCTCGGTGGTAAACAAGTCCATATTTGGCTAAAACCGCTGATCTGGCTTGCTTCTGCATACGTGGGCCTCTAAGATAGCATCACGTGGCTTTACTTGATTGGCTGTTCATATAGTATTTAGCCTGTGGGTTGGGTCTGCCCGGGCATTCGGAAGACTGTTTTCAAGGGACCTGAATAAACTGCTGGAGAAGAGCTTTTGCGAGTTGCGTCATCCTTGCTGGTCGAGGGGGACGCGACAGACTATAACATATTAAGTACTTCCCAAACACTCATTTGTCTTATGTGAAACCCAAGTACACACTGATTACATTATACTTAATGAAAGAGATCTCACTTAAACACAGGTATTCTCAAATTACCCCTAATGGGATATACTTAAAAAGGAACTAGGCAACTAAGAAAAGAGTATGAATAGAAAGCATGGTAAAGGTCCAACAAGGTTTCTGTTTTTATTTTTCTGAGGCAGAATCCCACTCTGTCCCAGGCTGACCTTAAATTCCACCTTCTGCCTCTCAAGTGCTCAAATTAAGCTGTGCACCACATCTAGCTACAAGTCCTATTTGTAATGTGGGCTTCACTAGATGAGTCAGCCAACTGTGGAACTGTCCTTATTCAGAAGCAACAGGTGAATGAATGGGGATTAACACTATCATATCAATGAAGATGATGATGATATCTGAAAGTCATCATCTGGGCTTCTGTTTCTTCTAAGAAAACAGTGAGAGGAATGCTTATCTGTAATTTTTTTTTTTTTTTGGTTTTTCGAGACAGGGTTTCTCTGTGTAACAGCCCTGGCTGTCCTGGACTTGCTTTGTAGACCAGGCTGGCCTCGAACTCACAGAGATCCGCCTGCCTCTGCCTCCCAAGTGCTGGGATTAAAGGCGTGCGCCACAACGCCCGGCGCTTATCTGTAATTTTGTATACATTTTCATGGACTTACCATTCGTATTCTAGAGAGGTCTGCTCTCAGGTTTCAACTGCTATGCTATGTATGTAAAACTTCGAACTATTGAAAATTTAAGGTTATTACATCAGTTTTGAATTTGTAATGGTATTTCTGGGATCTTAGAGCAGTGTGAACCCTTTATTTGGTCAATAAACAGTGCTACAGTTGTAGCAGTTGTAGTTGTAGGGAAAAAACAGTATCACATCGGTAGTAAGCTGTCTGTTGAATATGAAATTACTATGGATCACAACCCTTCAGTAGATGGACAAAGAAAGCTCAGTGATTGTGAATGATGAATTGATCCAGAACAAGTTTGTTTTTTTTTGTTTGTTTGTTTTGGTTTGGTTTGGTTTGATTTTTTATTTTTCCAGACAGGGTTTCTTTGTGTAGCCCTAGCTGTCTTGCTCAAGAGATCTCCCTGCCTCTGCCTCCCAAGTCCTGGGAGGATTAAAGGCATACATGACCACAACCAGCTAATTCAGAACAAGCTTAATGCTGTTTTCAGCTCAGAAATCAAAGTAACTATGAAAATGGAGTGGTGTTGCCAGATGTTTGAAAGTGAAGACTTTGAAGGATCAGAGTTCAAAGTCATCTTTGGCTATATTGCTTAGTTCAAGGTTAGGTTGGGCTACATGAGATGCCAATATAAAAAAATTTTTTAAGAAGAAAACCAAAACAACAAATTCAAAGTGTTTATGTATCTCTGTGGTCAAATTGACCCAAGAAAGAACATTTGTGGACAGTTGAGGTGAGCTGAGTTGACTCAGCAAGTAAATGTCTCCCTTCCCATCAAGCCTGACAACTGGAGTTTGATTCCTGAAACCCACATGAAGAACTGACTACAATAAGTTGTCTTCTGACAACACACATCCGTGCCATACATAGTACATACAAAATAAAATGTGACTTTTTACAAAATTTTTTGTAACCTTAAACACATAAGAAAATAGTATTTAACAATAGAGAGAACTATTGATGCACACCAACAATGTAAATGAGCCCTAATGACATTATACTTAGTGGAAAAGTTCAAGGTCACTGAGATGGCTCAGCCAGTAAAAGTGCTTCTGGACAAGCCTGATAACCTGACTTCAATCCCCATGCTCTGAATGGTGGAAGGACATTCTTTATTCCTCTGACCTCCACTCACTTGTCTATTAGAGTCTAGGTATGTGTGCACGTGCCAGTCATATTTAGTTAAGCCTGCTACATCAATCTAGATAGGTAATTCTAAAAATCCCAAATATGAAATTTCTAATAAATCTAAACTTCTGAAAATATAGAAAAACAACTATGGAAAAAGGTTTAGATCATTCTGGTTTGTGTTTTGCAAATTCCAGCAAAAAACTAATGACAGGGTTCACGAAACAAACTATTAGGATCTCCTATTTCCTCCAAGAATGAACAAGAAAGCTATTATCTCAAATTTTCTTTTGAAGAGTATAATGACCCCTTTTCAAATATTAGCAAAATTTTTCATAAAAAAAAGCATTTGAGCCAGGCGTGCATGCCTACAATCAGAGCTCTTAGAAGACAGAGGCAGAAGGATCAGGAATTCAAATCTTACATACTAAGTTCAAGGCTATCCTGGGCTATGTGGTGGGAATGGTAGCTCATACTTAAAATCCCAGCACCACTACACAAAAGTTTGAAGCCAACCTAGACTACAGTGTGAGACCATGTCTTAAAATAAAAAAGCGTTTAAAAATTATATTTGTGGGCCGGGCGGTGGTGGCGCATGCCTTTAATCCCAGCACTTGGGAGGCAGAGGCAGGCAGATCTCTGTGAGTTCAAGGCCAGCCTGGTCTACAAAGCGAATCCAGAACAGCCAGAGATACACAGAGAAACCCTGTCTCGAAAAAATTAAAAAAATTATATTTGTGTATGGATGTTTTGCCTGCATGTATGTCTTTATACTATGTGCATTCAGCACCTATGGAAGAATTAGATCCTCTGGAACTATAGTTACAAATAGTTGTAAGCAGCCATGTGGGTTCTGGGAATTGAACCTGGGTCTCTGGAAGAGCAGCCAGTGCTCTTAACCAATTAGCCACCTCTCCAGCCCCAAAACTTTGTTGTTGCTGTTTTAAGACAAAATCTTACTATGCAGGCTGGCCTGGAACTCAGAGAGATCTGCCTGCCTGTGCCCTCTCCAATACCAGAGGGAGGCAATGGGACTTTTACAGGGAATGCAATTTCCACAGAAAACACTAATGTGACACCAATTCCATACATGCAAAAAGTAAAATTATTTCATTTGGATCACCAGGCAGTACCTTCCCAGCAGTTTAAAGGTTATCTCCTTAATTCTCTAATCATGTCAAGTAGTTTCAACACTACTGGTTTTGTGAATAAGGAAAGAGATTCTCAGCTCAGCCCAGACTCATAGCTATGTTGTGGTAAAACTGGAAGATGAAGTCTTCAGTATCTACCCAGCACCTATACACACTATATTGTTTGCCACTGGTAACTGCAATTTTAGTAAATTGGTCTCTCACTCAAAGAAATTCATTGTTGAAAGACACCACTGTCCTTGACTGGTATCCCTGAGTTAAACTGCTTCATTTGCCTCAGAGGCAACTCATGAAGCCTCCATTTTACCGAGCACATAAAGTTGTTCTGAATGTCCTTCATATATTTCCTTTGTCCCAATTATAAATATTATCTCACTTTAGCTTGCTAAAGAACAGCTGTCTGGGTAGCCCGCTGACACTCTTAAAATACACCCAGTCCAAAACAGCTTGCTAAAAGAGAACTTGCTAAATTGACTGGGAACTACGTAACTGTCTATATCAGAAACTCATTCTTGCTCATTCAAACTGACCTTTTATTTTAGGCATATGACTATATAATAAAAATGTCATGGTTTAAGAAAATCAGGTATGATTAAAACACTAAGGTTAACCAATTTTAATCTATTAAACAAACAACTTGCTGGGTTGTGGTGGTGCACACCTTTAGTCCCAGCACCAGAGGTAGAAGCAGACAGATCTGAGTTTGGTTCTTCTTGGGGATGAAGTTACACAGATGGTTGTCGGCCCAACAGTGGAGCTAGGAACTGAACCTGGATTCTCCCTTATGAGCAGTAAACACTTTTAACTACTGATCCATCTCTCCAGCCCTGTTTAGTTTTGGGTTGGTTTTTTTGGGGGGTAGGGGGTTGTTTTTTGTTGTTGCTATTGTCTTTTGGAGACAGGGTTTCTTTGTGTAGCCTTGCCTGTTCTAGAACTAGTACTGCAAACCAAGCTGGAGTCGAACTCATAGAGATCCACCTGCCTCTGCCTCCCAAGTACTGGGATTAAAGGAGTGTGCTACCACTGCTCCACTTGTTTCTCTGGTTTTGTATTTGTTTTTTGGTTTGTTTGGTTGGTTGTTTTTTTGTTTTTGTTTGTTTTTTTAGCTTTTCAAAACAGATGTCTCTGTGTAGCTCTGGCTGTCCAGGACTCACTTTGTAGACCAGGCTGGCCTTGAACTCAGAGAGATCTGCCTACCTCTGCATCCTGAGTGCTGGGATTAAAGGTGTGTGCCACTAAATCCAGCCTGAAACTTGATATGTATTTATCTATAAGAAGGTCTGAGCCGGGCGGTGGTGGCGCACGCCTTTAATCCCAGCACTTGGGAGGCAGAGGCAGGCGGATCTTTGCGAGTTCGAGGCCAGCCTGGTCTACAAAGCGAGTCCAGGACAGCCAGAGCTGTTAAACAGAGAAACCCTGTCTCGAAAAACCAAAAAAAAAAAAAAGAAAGTCTGAACACAGGATCAACAACCAACATAGTCTATCACATTACATAGTATTCTGGGTTCATAAAAGAACTACTTTTTCTTTCTAGGAAAGGAAAAACAAAAGCACAAGAAATAAATATTGGGGGCTGGATAGATGCCTCAGAGGTTAAGAGCACTGACTGTTCTTCCAAAGGACCCAGGTTTAAATCCCAGAACCCACCTGTCTGTAATTGATGGGTGTGGTAGCACATATCTTTAATCCCAGTACTCAGTAGGCAGAGACAGGAGGATCTCTGTGAGTTCCTAGCCTGGTCTACAAAGTGAGTCCAGGACAGCCAGAGATACCCAGAGAAATCCTGTCGGGGGGGGGGGAATCCGAGCATGGCTATGCTTGCCTGTAACCCTGGCAACTGTTGGGCAGAGATAAGCAGATTCAAAAAAAAAAAAGGCTGCTGCGCAGCCAGTCCAGCCAAAATGTAGAGTGAGCTTGAGATTCAGCAAGAGACTATCAAAATGCATGCATCACACACACAATAATAAACCTAATTCTAAATGGGCAAGGGGATTGGGAAAAAGTACAGCTCAGTAGTATAGTTTGTTTTTTTTTTTAGGATGTACTATTTTTTTATGTAGGAATATTTGGTCTATATGTATGTATGTATGTGTACTACATGACAGTCTGATGCTCCCAGAGGTCAGAACAGGGCATCAAATGCTCTGAAACTAGAGTTACGGAAGGTTATGTGGTATAGTGTTTCCCCAAGACAGGGTTTCTCTGTGTATCCTTGGCTGTCCTGAACTCACTATGTAGACCAGGCTGGCCTTGAACTCACAGAGATCCACCTGCTTCTGCTTCCCAAGTGCTGGGATTAAAAGTGTGCACCACCTTAGCTGGTATGGTATAGTTCTTAATCTAACATGTGCACAACCCCATTTGATTCAATGCATGGCAAAGAGGGGGAGGAGCAAAATTTGAATACAGAGCTGGCAAGATAGTTCAGTTGGGTAAAGGAGACTCCTACCAAGCCAGAAGCCTTTCATTCTATCCCTGAGATCCACATGGCGGAAAGAGAAGGAAAGAACTAAGTTCTGAAAGTTGTTTTTCACACTGTACACACACCACGAAATGTAGGCACGAGCAGGTACCCAAACCAAATGTTTTCATCTGAACACATTTCTCCAATTATACACAAATGGTCCATAAGCACTTTAGTCATCAGGAAACAAAAACCAATATCATGAGATGCCACTTTATATCCACTAGGATGGCTGTAATCAGAAAGATAACACCAAACATTCTGTGAGAGATACACTGTTACAGGATTACAAATGGCAAAAGAAAAGCTTGGCAGTTTCTCAAAAGGTTAAACATGGTGACCATTATAACCATAATGACAGCCAAACAAGGTTGTTCACACCTGTAATCCCAGATATTCATGGGGCTAACGTAACAGGATACCAGATTAAAGACTGGGCTTTGCAGCAAGACCATACTTAGAAGAAAAAAAAAAAACACCTTATACAAAAATATAAGCAGGGCTGGAGAGATGGCTCAGTGGTTAAGAGCACTGGCTGCTCTTCCAAAGGACCCAAGTTCAAATCCCAGCAACCAATTGGCAGTTCACAGCCCTCTATTTGCCAGGCATGGTGGTGCACACCTTTAATCCCAGCACTGGAGATGGAGAGGCAGGTGGATCTCTGTGAATTCAAGACCAGCCTGGTCTGCAAAGTGAGTCCAGAACAACAAAGGATACAAAGAGAAACCCTGTCTCAAAAAATATATATATGTATGCATATATGAATGTTTCAATAACATTATTTATAAAAGCCAAAAAGTAATAAAATGGGAAATTTATTTTTTAATTTATTAGTTTTACTTTATATACATTGGTGTGAGGGTGTCAGATCCTTTGATACTGGATTTACAGAGAGTTGTGAGGTGCCATGTGGGTGCTGGAAATTGAACCCGGGTCATTTGGAAAAACAGACAATGCTCTTAGCCACTGAGCCATCTTTCCAAGTCCCGGGAAATTTATTTTTAAATAAACTAAAAACAACTCATGTCTATTTATAAACAAATGAATTAACGTAACAAAAAAATAACCACATAATAGAATATTGGGCATAAAATGAACACAGGCTACAGCATAGATAAACTTGAAAGCGCTACACTAGCTGGCACAAATGTCATTTACTGTATAAATTCATTTATATAATAATATACATGCAGAACAGCAGTAGGAAGACTGGGGGTTGGGAGAATGGAGGAAGACTGCTTGCTAATAGGTGTGAGGCTTCTTTGAGGGATGATGAAAATGTTCTGGAAATCAGGTAGTAGTTCTGGTTACAGACCATTACGAATACACCAAAAACTACCAAATTATATGGTTTTAAATGGTGAAATTTGTTTTTTATCCAAAAATAATTTTTTAGTCTTCACTTATATATTACATCCCCACAGAAGCTTCCCCTCCTGTCCTCTCCCCTGCACCTCTCCTTTCCCCCAGATCCACCCAGCCTCCGCCTCCCCTCAGAAAAGAGCAAGCCTCCCAGGGACATGAACCAAAAACTGGATAACAAGCTACAATAAGATCAGGCACACACCATCACATCAAGGCTGAATGAGGCAATCCAGTGGGAGGAAAAGGGTCCCAACAAGTAAGCAAAAGAGTCAGGACAAGTCCCCTCAACATTGTTCAGATTTCCACTAGAACACAAAGATATATATATATATATATGCAGAGGACCTAGGTCAGACCCCCACAGCCTCCCTGATCTCTTTGAATCAGTTGCTTCTGTGGGTTAAAAGGTGAGCTTTATATCTGCATTGCATCTTCATTTTTTTAATGTCAAATGACAAATCTGTGAAGACGTATTAATGGAAACCTGAGGAGTACTTACCCCAGACTAGGATAAAGTGGTCAAAAACAACTTTCTAGCCAGGCAAGGTTCACATCTACAATTCTTGCACTCAGAAGGCAGAATCAGGGAATGCAACAAGTTTGAGGCCACGCTCAGCTCTACAGCAAGTTACAGGCCAAGCAGAGTTATGTAATAAGACTGTTTCAAAACACACAAACACAGAGACTGCAGCACAAATGGCTCAGCAGTTAGGAACACTTGTTCTTCCAAAGGACCCCATTTGGTTTCCTGTACCCACAAGGTAGCTCTCAATCACCCGTTAACTCTAGTTCCACGGGATCCAACTTCTTCAGCAGTCCCTGAACACCAGGCACATACATGAAGACAAAACCAATCATGCACGTTAAATACATTTTTTTATTTAAACATAAAAATGTTTCCTAAGGACCAGAACAGTTCAGCAGGTAAACACACTCGCTACACAAACCTAACAACTGAGTTTTAATCCCAGAACCCATGACAGAAGGAAAACTACTACTCTACCACATGCTTTATGTGCATGCTGTGTCCCCACCCCCCCCCACACACACACACCAAGTCCTCTTTACCTGAACCTCCTCCCGTAAACTCAGAGATCACTTAACCTGCCACCCAAAACAAAATACTAACTGCCCCACTTAAACATTCCTCCTGTAAGAAAATGACATGGGGCTCTCTCCTGTAGTCTCTCAAACTGTTTCTATTCCTGAAGGAAAAAGCAGGTTAAGCCAAACAACCTATCTGAAAAAGAATTTCAAACAATTTAATAAAATGGAGTTCAGGAATCACCATCAAAGGAATCCCATGCTTCAAGGGGGAAGGGCATTAAGTAGGAGATAGAACTATTACCCATATGTTGTCACACTAAAGAATCAAGACAGCTGTATGGCAGTGTATACTTTTTTGTTGTTGTTTTTTGTTTTGTTTTGTTTTTCGAGACAGGGTTTCTCTGTGTAGCCCTGACTGTCCTGGACTCACTTTGTAGACCAGGCTGGCCTCAAACTCACAAAGATCCGCCTGCCTCTGCCTCCTGAGTGCTGGGATTAAAGGTGGGCACCACCATGTCCAGCAATTAGACAGCAAAAAACAAACAAAAAAGTATGCACCAGCCAGTCGGTGGCTCCTACATTCAATCCCAGCACAGGGAGGCAGAGGCAGGCAGATCTCTTAGTTTGAGGACATTCAGGGCTCCATAGAGAAACCATGTTTCAAAAAACCAAAGAATAGAAAAGAATAGGGAAAAAAAACCCAGTTGTGGTGGTGCACACCTTTAATCCCAGCACTCAGGAGGCAGGCAGATCTTTGTCAGTTCAAAACTAGTCTGGTCTACAAAGTGAGTCCAGGACAGAGAAACTCAGTCTCAAAACACCAAAAAAAAAAAAAATTAATTAACATTTATTTATTACATCTCAATTACCACCCCCAGGGCTACAGAGAGAAACCCTGTTTCAAAAGACCAAAAAAATAAAGACAAAATTTTTAAAAAATGAAAACAGAAACCTGGTTGTGGTGGGATACACCTTTAATCCTAGCACTTGAGAAGCAGAGGCAGGCAGATCTCCAGGTTTAAGAAGACCTGGTCTACTGAGTTCCAGGACAGCCAGGAATACATAGAGAAAACTTGTGTAGAAAAAAAAAGAGAAAGAAAGGAAGAAATAAAAGGGAAACAGAAGGATCCAGAGCCAAGGCTGTCTTGGGTACATAGGGAAACCCTGTTTCAAAAAATAAAAACTTTTGCCACTGTAATAGGAAGAAAGTGATGGCAGGCTTGGTGGCATATGCCTCTAATATCAGCACCTGGGAAGTGGTAGAATGACCATGAGGCCAGTTTAGGCCAAAGTGAAATATTGCCTCAGAAAAAAATTTGGGGAAGCTTACATTTACTTCTCATTTCTGATTTTCTTACATTTTATAGAAAACTAAAACATATATCAACTACCTATGCTTAATATTAAAAAAACAAAAAACAACAACAACAAAAAACCAGTGGGAGGACTGGGAATACAGCTGAGCAGCAGAGGTTTCCCCTACCTGATGCAGAGCTTCAGCCCTTGAAAGTCTACACTAAAAGAGAACCACCAAATTCAGAAACAAGGTTAAGAAGAAATCCCAAAGCTGAATGTTGAAATCTGAGATATAACTGTTGTATTTCTAGGCAGAAAGATGGCTTGAGTCCAAGAGCTCCAGACCAGCCTGGGCAACACGAGACCAATCTCGGCGGAAAAAAAAGAAAACCCAGGTGTTTCCCTTCGGTTGTTGTCAGCAAACAATGGAAAAATGACTTTAATATAGAATATAATCTTATTTGTGTATTTGAGACTTTAGCACAGGCACACTGCTAAACATATAAATTTGTAAGTATGTTTTTAAACTTGGAAAGGGAGAATATTAGAGACACACCCCAAGCTGGGTATGATTGCATATACCTATAATCCTAGCATTTGAAAAGCTGAGGCATAGCCAATCGGTGGTGGTTTATGCCTTTAATCCCAGAATTCAGGAGGCAGAAACAGGCAGATCTGAGTTTTAGGCCAGCCTGATCTACAGAGGTTCAGGATATCTGGGGCTACACAGACAAACCTGTCTTGGGGGTTGGGGGAAGCGGGCATTAGTAGTGAATACTACTGAGGCAGAAGGTAAATCTCTGAATTTGATGCCAGTCTGGCCTACAAATGAAGTTCTAGAACAATCAGGACTGTTACACAGAGAAACCACCTGGAAAAAAACAAAATAAAAAGAACCCTGAGGCATGAGGACTGCCATGAGCTCAGTGAAGGCCATGAGCTCAGTGAAGGCCAGTTCAGACTACATAGTGAGGCTCCAGCTCAGCCTGGTTACAGAATAACCCTTATCTCAAGAAACCTGAAGAACAGGGGCTTGGGAGATGGCTCAGAGGGTAGGAACAATTGTTGCTCTAACAGAAAACCCAGGTTGGAACCAGCACTCACACAGTGGCCACTGCTATCTTAAGGGATCCAAACCACTCTCTTTACTTCCACAGACACACAGGCAAAACACTCTTATGCATAAAATAAAATAAAAATTAAATAATACAAGTCTCTAGAGGCAGAGGCAGGTGGACCTCTGGGTTCAAGGACAGCCAAAGACAGAC
>CAJQZJ010003646.1:14737906-14750943 GCA_907164525.1 Lophiomys imhausi
GGTTAAGAGCACTGGCTGCTCTTCCAGAGGTCATGAGTTCAATTCCCAGCAACCACATGGTGGCTCACAACCATCCATAATGAAATCTGGTGCCCTCTTCTGGCCTGCAGATATACCTGCAGACAGAACACTGTATACATAATAAATAAATCTTTTAAAAAATAAATAAATAAAATAAAAATAAAATAAAAACCCGGGCGTGGTGGTGCACACCTTTAATCTCAGCACTCAGGAGGCAAAGGCAGGTGGATCTCTGTGAGTTCAGGGCCAAGCTGGTCTACAAAGTGAGTCCAGGGCAGCCAAGGATACACAAAAAAAATTTTTTTTTAAATATAATAATGGGAATGCCTGATGGCTCACTCAGCAGGTAAAAGCCCTTTTTGCCAAGCCTGACTTGAGTTCAATCCCCAAAACCCAAAGGTCAGAGGACTATCTGCTCTTCCAGAGGTCCTGAGTTCAATTCCTAGCAACCACATTGTGGCTCACAACCACAATGGTGCCCTCTTCTGGACTGCAGGCATACATACTTCAATTTAGAGCATAGTATAACTAATAAATAAATCTTTAAAAAAAAAGACACACCCTTGCACTTTCCAACTTTAGCACATGTGCTGTTAACATTAGGAAAAGGCCAACTCACTAAGTTTCAAATAACTTGATTAAAATATGCCTGGGAGAATTCACTGCCCTCACTCCAATACTATCATCAACTACTTTACTGATCAGGCTACCAGGAACAATGGATGTGTTTTGGGCCAGTGGGTGATTAAGTCCAATTGTGTACAAGGCATCGATACTTTCAACACACACAGGAACTGATTCATAAATCTCTGCTGAATTTGCTTTGCATAAGCATATTCCCTTTCCTCGAGGAAAACAAAGTCCTTGGAAGATGGCAGGCACTAGTTCAAAAAAGCAACAGCTTTAATCACCTCAAGCTAAATGTGAAAGGAGATTATGACTGAAACAAAAATATCACCTTTGAAAGGAAGTGGTATGGGCCATCGAACTCTGAAAAGCTATTACCTTGACCAGTGTGATGGTCCACGCCTTTAATCCCAGCAGAGGCAGACGTATCTCTGAGTTCCAGGCCAGCCTGGTCTACATAGTGAGTTCCAGGCCAGCCAGGGTTACACAGGGAAGAAGCCCTGTCTCCAAAAACCAAAAAAAAGAAAAAGAAAAGCCATTACCTGAACACACTCCCCGGTAAGCAAAGTTACAAAGTTGCAAGTACCTGCTGCACTGTCACAGCGATGGAGTCTCTGACTTAGCAACTGTAGTGTTGTCTACAAAACACTCGGCCTGTCATAGTTAGGGCATGACAACTGTTCGCTCTAAATCCATGTGCTCAGCTTGGATTCAGGATTGATTTATAAAAATAGCTGCTGCTGCTGCTGCTGCTGGTCTTTGAATCTCTGTGCTTATGACTGGGCAGTGTTACCCTATAGGCCTAGAGCAGCTGTATTTCCCTCACCACACCCATTGCTCTGCCTACCCAGCCAAGCTGCCCGAAACCGCCCCCTCCCGCTTGTCACCCTCCCGCCCCCCTCCATCTCTGCACCATACTATTCTCCCTCCTCCTGGGCTGAGTGAGCAAATTACAAGCACAAATATCCCCTGATGCAATGCCACAACCATCCCTGGGAAAGAGCAGAGGCAGTTGCCAAAAGCGCAGCAGCAGGAAAATGGGCGGGAGACACACACTGGGAGCAAGAAACACTGCAGACAGAGGCCCTGGGGAGAAATACTATAACTGGACCAGCGGAGGGAAAGGGGGATTCCAACAGAAAGATGGGCAACACTAATCTTTCCTGAGAAGTACAGGCTACAACCTCCCTCCGGGAGGAGGCGAGTTCTGGATTCCTAAAACATAACCGGTGGGGAAAATCAGTCTCTTCCCTCAAAGCAGCAAAAGCATTTAATCTACACAATACTAGAGATAAGCAGAACCTTTCAAACACGCCCAGGAGGCAATCTCAAATTGAGCTCCGGCTGTAACAGTCGCATGCGCTAAATAAACCGCAGTCTCTGCTCTGAGTAACATTTCCGACGGCCTCTGCTAGTCCTGGTCCCTGAGCTTCCAGGCTCCCGAACCCTGAACATGACCCCTTTGCATTCCCGAAGCCAGACCCTGGACGAGCGTCCGTCTCCAAACTGTACGGGGCCCATGCACACAAGGGCTCCAGTTTTTCTCCAGTCCACCCCCCCCTCCCCAGCCGCACCCATTACCCCCGGAGAGGACTCCCGGAGGCTCGCCCCAGTTCCCACATCCACTGACGCCCCTCCCTAACCCACGAGAAACGACCCTGGCGTCCTTCTGCATCCCGAACCCCACCCAAGGCCCCAGATTGCAGCGGACACTCGATGCCAGGACTAGGCACATGTCCAGCCCGAGGCAAGCTGCTGGGCTCCACATCCTCAGACGCCGAGACAGGATCTCATCGCCCGTCTCGGCCACCCTGGTCCCCTCAGAAGGCGCCTCGGGGACTCCGAAGGTCACGCCCGCAGGCCCCCCACCGGGCCCCCCTCTGGCCGCCACCCCGACGTCCCGCAGGCGGACAGCCACCGCCCTTCCCCGCCTCCGGCGAGACCTGCGGGGTCCCCAGCCACCGCAAGAACCTGGAAGAGTGTCTCCGGGGACAGTGAGGAAGCTGACCCACGGATCCCGATCTCACCGGTACTCACCCGCCGCCGCCGAGCCCAAGCCGGAGCCGCAGGAAGCCGGGAGAGGGCAGAGAGGAGCCGGGAGCAGACGGGAGGAGCCGCAGAACGCCACAGAGCCAACGGAGGGGAGGGGCGGGGCGCAGGGAGGTGGCCGCTTCCTCGTCGCCCTCTTGAAGGACGGCACGAAGGCGGAGCATCCCCGCCTCCAGAGGGCGCCGAACCAACCAATGAGCGCCACCGAGGGGCGGGCCGAGGCGCCGCGGACCAATCCACGCCGGTCCCTGCTCCTCGACCTCTCCGTGGAAGCGGCACGAGCGACAGACCGTTGGCTAGGCGCGCGTCGGGGGTCTAGGCTGCGGCCTCCCGCCCGCGGATGCCTCAGCGAATGGCGAGCCTCAGGCCGCCTCTGTCGTTCTGAGATGGCCGCTGCTTCCTTTTCCAGCAGGGAAGATGCTGGTGTCAGGCGCACGCGGCACAGGTGCGGGTGGGCCGGAGTCAGCCCCGCCGGCCCTGACTGGAGGGCTCTGTGACGTAATCTGGGAGGGGCGCGGGGCGGGGCCTTAGGCTGGCCACTCACTGCAGGAAACCCCGAGGAAGAGCAAAGGGAGCCATTCGGGTCTGTTGCCTGAAGCCGGACTTGGGACGTGGCTGGACCAAATTGAGAAGGGACCATGGTTGCTTGCAAAGCTGATTATATAGTTTGGCGTGTATCTAGTAAAATAAGCCCATGTTTCTTGTAGTTTTCTCAACGTAGCTACTTGAAAACTTAAAACTCACCTTTGTTCGGTTTTGGTCTTTTGAGATAGTCTCGCCCCATAGCGCAGGCTGGCCTGAAATTCACTTTGTGTCACCCACCTGCCTCAAAGGGATGGCAAGCCTTCTGCCTCAGCCTTCCTAATGCTGAGATTACAGATTTGAGCTGCCACGCCCGTCTAAAATGACCTCCTCCACCGCCTTTTGAGAGAGAGAGAGAGTCACTAACATTTGATTCATATTATATCGCCCGTGGGCAGTACTGGTACAGAAGAAACTGATACCTAACCTTGGGTGCACACTCCATGTTCCACTTATGTAACACTAACTCTTTGTTAATCACAGCACTCCTACGTGGTTAATAAATATATCCCCGGTACCTTTTGTAGTTTTAGTTGTGAGCCTCACTCGCCTTTAACAGTTTAGCCGTCTCTCCAGCTCTCCTCATTCCCCTTTTTTGTTTGTTTGTTTTGTTTTTCGAGACAGGGTTTCTCTGTGTAGCCCTTGCTTTCCTGAACTCACTTTGTAGACCAGGCTGGCCTCGAACTCACAGAGATCCGCCTGCCTCTGCCTCCCAAGCGCTGGGATTAAAGGCGTGTGCCACCCTCATTCCCTTTTTATGAAGGAGGGGACAGACAACTTTAGTAACTGTATCAAACAAGCTAATATTTGGCTTAGGACTGTAACTCATGTAACCAGGTGCTAGGATCGTAAACTCACTCAGGCCTATACAGGTTATCAGGAAGACTTGGTTAGGAAGGACAGCTGTGCTTTCTAGCCTTGGGAAAGGTAAACCTCAATTTTCTCATTTATGAAAATTAGATAATAGTTACTATCAGTAGGATGCCAGTAGTAAAATACCATATGCCCCGTGAAATTTCAGCACGGCTTTACAAATTTGTAAACTTGTGGAGGACTTCTAAATCTTTCTGTATTAATGTTGTGTAAGTTTCCTCCAAGATTGGAACTTTCCATTAATCAGGAAGGTAAACAATTCAAAATAGCTTAACAAGGATCCTGAAACCAATGAAATTTACTAGGCTCCTCCCTGCCAGAGTTAGCGTCCCTCCCAGAACAGCAGAGCTAAGAGGCAAAGAAGATTCTCAGAAGAACAAAAGTTCCAAAGACTATGAGACCAGACCCAGCTGCCTGAAACAAGAAGAAACCAGCCAAGCTGCCAGGAAGAGGTTTAGACTGCAGTCACTTGGAAAGGACACTCTCCAACCTATTGAATGGTTTGCAGGCCAGGCAGTGTGCTCCAAGTTTCCCAGCTTTTGTGAGCTGTCACCCATGCTAGGGTGGTGCTTGGTGATGCTGTCTTTGAATCATTTCTGCTCCCGTAAGTAACCCCTCACTCATACTCCTTCATATTTTTATAAGTAATCCCAATAAAACTAATTGGTTCACCAAGTTGGACTTTGGTCTGTCAGGAGTTCCCTGTTTGGGGTGAGTAGACCTGTGTGTCGCATCTCCCCAGAAAAAGTTTTGTCACACAACACTCATCGAATTGACCTGTCAATGGAGATGATAACACACATGGAATCCATATTAATAACTGCTCTAACATACCTACATTGGTACTTAGCATTTCACCATAGCAACTAACCTAGTGTATCAATACACACCTTTAATCCCAGCACTTGGGAGGCAGAGGCAGGCAGAGCTCTGTGAGCTCAGGGTCAGCCTGATTTATATACCCTACTCCATACAGAAACAGGCAGATCCTGTTTCAAAAAATAAAACAATTTTTAAAAATTAAGAGAGTAAGAGTATGCCTTGGCATTGTGTGCTAAGGCAGTCAGATATCAAGTTTGAGGTCAGCTGGACTACCTCTGTTCAAGACCAGCCTGGGCTATATAATGAGGCTGTGTCTTTTTTTGTTTTAGTTTTTTTGGTTTTCAAGACACGGTTTTTCTGTATAGCAGCCTTGGCTGCCCTGGAACTCTTTGTAAACCAGGCTGGCCTCAAACTCACAAAGATCCACCTGCCTCTGCCTCCCAAGTGCTGGGATTAGCCCAGCTGACACTATCTTTAAAAAATAATAAAATAGCCAGGCGGTGGTGGTGCACGCCTTTAATCCCAGCACTTGGGAGGCAGAGGCAGGTGGATCTTTGTGAGTTCGAGGCCAGCCTGGTCTACAAAGAGAGTCCAGGACAGCCAGAGCTGTTACACAGAGAAACCCTGTCTCGAAAAAAAACAAAAAAATAATAATAAAATAATAGCTGCGCGTGGAGGCTCATGCCTTTAATCCCAGCACTTGGGAGGCAGAGGCAGGAGGATCTCTGAGTTCGAGGTCAGCCTGGTCTACAAAGTGAGTCCAGGACAGCCAGAGATACACAGAGAAACCCTGTCTCAGAAAACCAAAAAAAAAAAAATAATAATAAAATAATAATAACCCAGGTGGTAATGGTGCATACCTTTAATGCCAGCACTCAGGAGGCAAAGGCAGGCAGTCTACAGAGTTTGTTCCAGGATAGCCAGGACTACATAGAAAAACCCTGTCTGGAAAAACAAAATAATAATAGGCCAGTAGTCCGTGCTTTTAATTCCAGCATTTGGGAAGTAGGAACTGGAGGATCAGAGTTCAAGGCCAGCCTGAGATGCATGAGACCCTGATTCAAATAAACAAAAAAAGTAAAGGTTTGGTGGGAAAGACACAGAATTATAAATAGATAACCACAGAAAGACCATTAATACAACCCAGAAGCCAGGTGTGGTGGCACTCACCTTTAATCCCAGCACTTGGGAGGCAGAGGCAGGTGGATCTCTGTGAGTTCGAGAGCAGCCTCGTCTACAAAGTGAGTCCAGGACAGCTAGGACTTACACAGGATTGTCTCAAAAAAATAAACAAATAACAACAACAAATGCAACCCAGAAAAAACAAAATATCTGTTGTAGATTGCATGTCTGTTATTTAATGAACCAGAAATCTTGAGCCAAAGCCCAGATCTTATTCTCTCTCTTGCTCTAACACACATACACACATGTCAGCACACCCACATACACTCAACTCCAAGGGGAACATAAGGGAAACTAACATAGTCATTTTCCCAACAAATATTCATAGTGCTCTTTCCTGTGGAGACAAGCCACACAGTGAGGAAGCACTTTCACAAAGATACATTGAACAGATTTCCTTACTGAGTGAAGTGGTACACACTTGTAATCTCAGCACTCTGGAGGTAGAAACAGAAACTCCTCGGCTCTGTGACAAGTTTTATTTCAGTCTGCACTACATAGCAAGACCCTGTCAAGAAAGAAAGGAAGGAAGAGAGATAGAGAGATAGAAATAAATTCTGGTACAAATAACATTTTTTCATGTCAAGGCCCTGGATTTTGTCTAATGCTTAATTTACTGCCCTGACAAACACAGAAGTCCGTGTTAAAATGTTACTTTACTCCTGAAGCCTGGAGGATCCAGTCCCAAGGCCTGTCCCAGACCCCAGTTGTTTTTGAGCCCCTCTGAAGTCAGATGTCTAGGAAAACTCAACAGTGTTAGAATCCTGCATTCTTTAATAGATTCACCATGGTATGTATATGTGTACCCAAGCTAGAGCCCAGGAAATCTTTTTTTTTTTTTAAAGACAGGGTCTCGTCTCACTGTGTAGATCTGGACTATATCTCTACCGTTAGACCAGGCTGCTACCAAGCTCACAGAGATCACCCTGCCTCTGTATCCTAGATACTGGGATTAAAGGTGTATGCCATCATGCCCAGCCCAGAAATCACCCTTTTTTTGTTGCTGTTGTTTTGGTTTTTTGAGACAGGGTTTCTCTGTGTAGCCTTGGCTGTCCTGGGCTCACTTTGTAGACCAGACTGGCCTCGAACTCACAGAGATCTACTTGCCTCTGCCACCGAAATGCTGGGATTACAGGTGTGCGCCACCAGGCCCAAACATATTTTTTATTTTATTTTTTTAAATTTTTATTTACTTATTATGTATACAGTGTTCTGTCTGCAGGTATGCCTGCAGGTCAGAAAAAGGCACCTGATTTCATTGTGGATGGTTGTGAGCCACCATGTGGTTGCTGGGAATGGAATTCGGGACCTCTGGAAGAGCAGTTAGTGCTCTTAACCTCTGAGCCATCTCTCCAGCCCTATTATTTTATTTTAATGTGTATGGGTGTTTTGTTGTTGTTGTTTTATATGTATGGGTGTTTTACCTACATGTATATCTATGTATCATGTGTGTTAGGAAGGCCAGAAAAGGCCATTAGATACGCTGGAAATGTAGTTTAAAACAGTTGTGAGCCACCATGAGGGGGGTGCTGAAAATCGAACCTGGGTCCTCTGGAAGAGCAACAAACCTTTCAACTATCAAGTCACTTCTCTAGCCCCTAGGAGTCATTCTTAATTATTTTTTCTTCCTTCCTCTCAGGCTTGCCAGATGTACCTGTCCCAGAAATTGTAACAACAGCAGCTAGCTTTAGTGCTACACACTTGTAGCCCTGCACTCAGGAGCAGAAGCGGGATTAGGAGTTTCAGCCCAGCCTTGGCTATATAAACTCCTATCTTAAAATTCTGGAAGAGCCAGGCATGGTGGCGCACGCCTTTAATCCCAGCACTGGGGAGGCAGAAGCAGGTGGTTCTCTGTAAATTCAAGGCTAGCCTGGTCTACAAAGTAAGTCCAGGACAGCCAGATATACACAGAGAAACCCTGTCTCGAAAAACCAAAAAACAAAAACAAACAAAAAAAATTCTAGAAGAAAAAAAGGGGCAAAGTGGACAGGCTAGAGAGATGGTTCAGCGGTTAAGAGCACTGGCTTCTCTTCCAGAGGACAGAGGTTCAATTCCCAGCAACCACATGGCAGTTCACACATGTCTGTAACTCCAGTTCCAGAAGACACCCTCCCTCACACACACATACATGCGGGCAAAACACCAATGCACAGGAAATAAGAATAAATACTTTCTGGTTTCTCAAGACAAGGTTCCTCTGTGTAACTAGCCCTGGCAGTTCTGGACTCACTCTGTAGACCAGGCAGCCTTGTACTCACAGAGATCCTCCTGCCTCTGCCTCCCAAGTGCTGGGATTAAAGGAGTGTACCACCATGCCCAGGTAAAAATACTTTTTTAAAAAAAGATAGAAAAAAGAAACAACCCTGAAAACAATGACACTATCAGCCCCATTTCTCTTTCTTTTTTTAAAGATTTATTTATTTTTATTTTTTATGTATACAGTGTTCTGTCTGCAGGTATGCCTGCATTCCAGAAGAGGGCACTTAATTTCATTATAGATTATTGTAAGCCACCATGTGGTTGCCGGGAATTGAACTCAGGTCCTCTGGAAGAGAAGTCAGTGCTCTTAACCTCTGAACCATCTCTCCAATCTCCCCCATCTCTCTTTCATGCACACTGTCACATGTCACTCTTTGCAGCCTTCTTCTTGTCCCTGCTACAGTCCAAGCTTCAAACCTTTCTTCCCACCAGCTCCTTTTGGTGCATAGCCTCTTACATGCCTATATGACCCTGTATTTCAGCGCTCACCACATGGGTAGTAATTATTTGCAGACATATGCATCTGCCATTATAGAGTGTATCTCAAAGTCCAAGTTCATTGTTTCCCAACAACCAGTGGGAAGACTTATCCCTCTAGATTCCACTGTGTCCAGAATGCAAAGCACAGCAGCCCCTCATCTCACAGTTGGAAGACATCATAGCAGGTAGTTATCCAGTCCTATATATGAGGATCTATTCTAGCCTTTTAGAATTCACAATAAGCAGTCAGGTGGTGGTGGTCCATATCTTTAATCTTAACACTAGTAGGTTGAGACAGCCTGGTCTATAGGTCAGCCAGAGGCTACACAGAGAAGCCCTGTTTCAAAAACCAAAAATAAAATAAAAAATAGAAAAAAATTCACAATAAGCCTAGTCGTGTGGTACACATCCATGATCTAATTAATACCCTGCCAGTCTGAGACAGGCAGACAGAATGTTCAGGTGAGACCTCCTCTCAAACAAGATTATGCAGAACATGATGGTGCACACCTTTAATCCCAGCATAGGAATTAGATCTCTGAATTTTAACCCTGCCTGATCTACATAAGAAGTTCCAGGGAGCAGGGCACGGTAGCACAAGCCTTTAATCCCAGCACTCAGGAGGCAGAGGCAGGAGGATCTCTGAGTTCAAGGCCAGCCTGGTCTACAATTGAGTCCAGAACAGTCAAGAATACACAGAGAAACTCTGTCTCCAAAAACCTACAAATAAATAAATAAATAAACAAGTAAACAAACAAACAAATAAATAAATAAAAGAAGTTCCAGGTCAACCAGGGCTACATAGTGAGACACTGTCTAAAAGTTATAAATAGGATTAGGCCTGGCATGGTAACAAACACCTTTGATCCCAGCACTCAAGAGGCAGAGGCAGGCAGATCTCTGTGAGTTTTGAGACCAGCCTGGTATACAGAGTGAGTTCTAGGACAGCCAAAGCTACAGAGAAACCCTGTCTCAAAAAAAAAACAAAACAAAAAACAAAAAAATTAGGTTTTCTATGTACAATAATCAAATATCCTGTAACAATTAGTGTAACCAAAAATTTTACTAAGCTATATTTATTAATACCTAAATAGCTATTCCCAAAGAACCAACCCTAACCCTTTTGAAAGGACAACAAGCTGTAGGTCCTTGAGGGTCAGCCGTCTGTCTGCAGGCAACAAATTAGGAGTTCAGTGTCATCCTTGGTGACATAACAGATTGAAGGGACCCACAGAAAAGTGCCAGAGCCCACACTCAAACTCATTTTCTGGAATTCATTTTCCAACTCACATGATGATGCTCAAATCGCTTTCCTCCCATCCCACCACACCCCGTATCCCTTTAAAGCCAGAGACTAGCCGGGCGGTGGTGGCGCACGCCTTTAATCCCAGTACTTGGGAGGCAGAGGCAGGCGGATCTTTGTGAGTTCGAGGCCAGCCTGGTCTACAAAGTGAGTCCAGGACAGCCAAGCATACACAGAGAAACCCTGTCTCGAAAAACCAAAAAAAAAAAAAAAGCCAGAGACTGAACCTGCCTCTGCGTGTGCTAAGTAAGCATTGCCCTACCACTGAGGCACATCTCCAGCCCCTTCGTTAGCATGACAATGCAGAGAAAAGGATGCCATTAGGGTTACAATGGGTCATGCTGGGCAATGATTTAGGGGAAGCCTTGATAAAAAGACAAGTTCGTCCTGGTATGGTGGTGTATGCCTATATCCTGGCACTTATATGGTAAAAGCAGAAGGATCAGAAGTTCAAGGCCATCCTACTCCACATAATGGCTCAAGGCCGGCCTACGCTATGAGACCATGTCTAGAACAAAAATGCAGCTGTGTAGTTAAGCATGCCTTGTGATGCTGAGGCAGGAAAATTGCCTGTGAGTTCAAGAAGGAAGACACAGCAAGTTCAAGGGCAACCTGGCATTCATATCCAAACTCTTCTCAAAAAGATTCAGAGGCCAGGCATGGTGGCACACACCTTTAATCCCAGCACTCGGGAGGCAGAGGCAGGTGGATCTCTGTGAGTTCGAGGCCAACCTGGTCTACAAAGTGAGTCCAGGTCAGCCAGAGCTACACAGGGAAACCCTGTCTCGAAAAAACAAAAAAACACCAAAAAAGTTTTGTTTGTTTTCTGTTGTTTTTTTGTTTTTGTTTGTTTGTTTGCAATGAAGTTTCTCTGTGTAACCCTGGCTGTCCTGGAACTCACTCTGTAACCAAGCTGTCCTTGAATTTAGAGATTCCACCTGCCTCTGCCTTCCAAGTGTTGTGATTAAAGGCATTTGTCACCACCACTGCCCTGCATAAATGTAATTTTAAAAAAAAAGCCAGGGGCCGGGCAGTGGTGGCGCACGCCTTTAATCCCAGCACTCGGGAGGCAGAGGCAGGCGGATCTCTGTGAGTTCGAGGCCAACCTGGTCTACAAAGTGAGTCCAGGTCAGCCAGAGCTACACAGGGAAACCCTGTCTCGAAAAAAAAAAACAAAACAAAAAAAAAGAAGCCAGGGACAGTAGTTAAAACACATGACCCAGCACTTGGGAGATGCAGGTAGGAGAACCAACCATTCAAGGGCAACTTTGACTATACAGAATGGTGAGTTTGTTCCAAGAGACCAAAAAGAAAGAAAGAAAAAGAGAAGAAAAGAAAGAAAGGCAATTTACCTAGCCTTCCTCCACAAGCCCAAATGAAATAAGGTTATCATGCCTAGAGGGAGATAAGCCATTTTAAAACAGTGAGGCCAGAAGCTATAGACTGAGGATGAGGAGGAAGACAGAGAAGATGCTTATGGTGGCCTCTGGATTTCCTATAGTAGAAAACCTCTTGCTGAATTTAATGGTACAGGCCTACTATAATCTTAACTACTCAGGAGGTTGAGGCAGGAGGATTGCAAATTCAAGACCAGCCTGGATTACGTACTTTTATTAAGTCATGTTTGGTGGCAAATGTCTTTATGAAGACAGAGGAGCTAGGTGTTGTAACAGTAAATTTTTATTTATCACACATATACTTATTAATACTTAACAATTACCTAACAATTGCCTATCAAATTCCTAAATCCTACACCCAAACCTTAACTCTGAAACCTAGCACCTAAAACTTAATACAAACATTTAACATTAACCTAAGGTTTCTCAAAAGGATATTTTCCTCTGAGTGTGGATCCATATGGATAGATGGTCTTCCTACTATTCTTAGTCTTAAAGTCTGAATTTCGTTGGTAACCATCGTGGTCTTAAGACCAATTAACATATGAAAGTTTCCCAGGCGGCTCACCTATTCAGTTGCTTAGAAGTCCTGGAGCTTTGCCGCATCTAAGATCTCAGGGAGAATCCGTCTCATCTCTAGACCCAAAATGGGTCAACATCAGAGAGAGGGTGAAGCTTTCTGATAAGATTAAAGCAAGTTTCTCTGCCGGACGAGGAAAATGCTGCTGAGTGAGTCAGGAACAGGAGAGAGTGTCTCTGTCCATGTGAATCCTGCCTTAAATATCTTCCCCTGTTGGCAGAAGCTTTTGGGGACTTCCAAGTCATGCCTCCGGGCAGTGCCATTCAGATGCTTTTCGCAGGGGCTGTGAAATGATGGGAGATCTCCAGAGGGCAGGCACCTCAGGGGGCATATCCTGCCCTTAGCCCTAAGATCAAAGAGGTCCTGGTCCTTGGTGAGTTCCCAAGGACATGTCACTTCAGAAGTAAGTCTTTTATCTGCAAGTCCAGGCTTTTGCCATCCCTATGCTATTATATGCTAACACTAAACCTACCACAAGGTGTGGTGGCATACGCCTTTAATCCCAGCACTTGGGAGGCAGAGACAGGACAGTCAGGACTAACCAGAGAACCCCTGTCTTGAAAATCAAAAAAAAAAAAAAGACAGAAAGACAGAGGCAAGTGGATCTTTGTGAGTTCTAGGCCAACCTGGTCTACATTGTGAGTTCCAGTCCATTCAGAGCTAAGTAATAAAACTCTGTGCCAAAAAAAAAAAAAAAAAAAAAAAAAGGTGGGAAGGGTGGTGGTACTGGAGAGATGGCTCAAAGATTAAGAGCACTGGCTCTTCCAGATGGCCCAGGTTCAATTCCCAGCAACCACATGACAGCTCACACCTATCTATAACTCCAGTTCCAGGGGATCTGTCACCCTCCTACCAATGCGCA
>CAJQZJ010003646.1:14750953-14826542 GCA_907164525.1 Lophiomys imhausi
ACCCTCCTACCAATGCGCACACACACACACACACACACACACACACATATAGTTTGTTTGTTTTTTTGAGAAGGGTTTCTCTGTGTAATATCCCTGGCTATCCTGGACTTGCTTTGTAGACCAGGCTGGCCTCAAACTCAAACACACAGAGATCCACCTGCCTCTGCTTCCCAAGTGCTGGAATAAAATTCCATTAGATAAACAGATTCTCCTCTCTATGTGGCCAGCACCAGCCCAACTTCTATTGGTGCAAACTACCAATGGTTATCTGCATCAACTGCAATCCCAGCTAAATACACTTGGAGTAAGAGCCCTGGACTATAAGATAAGAAACTCCATCACAGATTGACATGCACCAGAACAGACTATGTAGCCTTGGGCAAGCTATTTCCAATCCCTGGGCCTCAGGTTCCTCATGTCTATCGGGGAAGTAGAACAGACGACTTCTACTTCTTGTTTTCTGAAGACTCATCAATCTCTGTGGTGGACTTCCTTTCACTTGAAATAAAGACACCTCCCTCAAGGCTCGCTGAGTGCTCTTGTTCCCCAGTGAGCTTCTGGGGAAGCTTGAATGAAAATTTATCTTCTACTAGAGTGGCCAAAAGGCAGAGAAGGTTGTTTCTACTTTTAAGATAACCATGCACTGCATCTACTACTGCTCCCGAACTTGCTATGTGATTTTCCTCACAGACGGGCACAGATGAGAGAACAGTGTGGATCTTCAAAGAATCCTCCCCAGGATTGAATGGTTTTAGAATGTTTATTATTTTTATCTATGTGTGTGGATGTGTATGTGCCTACAAGTGCCCAAGGAGACCAAGCAGGGAATCAAATTCCCTGGAGCTGGGGTTACAGAAGGTTGTGAGCCACCTGGTGTGGGTACCAGGAACCAAACTCAGTTCCTTTTCAAAAACAAAACGGGTTCTTAGTCTTCAGGTCCAAATTTTTATTTATTTATTTATTTATAGACTGGGTTTCTCCGTGTAGTCTTGGTTTTCATGAAACTTGCTCTAAAGACCAAGTTGATCTTAAACTCACAGAGATCCACCTACCTCTGCCTCCAAGTGCTGGGATTAAAGACATATGCCAGACTGGAGAGATGGCTCAGAGGTTAAGAGCACTGGCTGCTCTTCCAGAGGTCCTGAGTTCAATTCCCAGCAACCACATGGTGGCTCATAATCATCTGTAATGAGATCTGGTGCCTTCTTCTAGCCTGCAGGTATACAGGCAGACAGAACACTATATAAATAATAAATAAATAAATCTTTTTAAATAATACTAAAAAAAAAAAAGACACATGCCACTAAACTTTATATTTTTTGAGACAGGATCTCACATATCCCAGGCTGGCTTGGAACAATCTATGTTGCCAAGGATAACCTTCCTGTTTCCAATGCTGGGGCTGCAGTTATGCACTACTGTGTGTACAAGAGGCTTGAACTAAAGTTTTATGGATGTAGGCAGGTACTTTGCAAACTGAGCTACATCTCCAGCTCTTTTTTTTTTTTTTTTTTTTTGGTTTTTTCAAGACAGGGTTTCTCTGTATAACGCTCCACCTGCCTCTGCATCCCAAGTGCTGGGATTAAAGGTGTGCGCCGCCACCGCCAGGCTTCTCTAGCTCTTTTTTAAAGGCTTGGTCTTCTAGCCCAAACTAGCCTTCAGATTTCCTCCAAGCTAACAATGATCTTAATTTATATTCTTTTTTTCTGGTTTTTTGAGACAGGGTCTCTCTGTGTAACAGTACTGGCTGTCCTGGAACTCGCTTTGTAGACCAGGCTGACCTCAAACTCACAGAGCTCTGCCTGCCTCTGCCTCCAAGTGCTGGGATTAAAGGTGTGAGCCGCCTGGCTTATTTACTTATTTTTCTTTTTTTTTTTTTTTGGTTTTTCGAGACAGGGTTTCTCTGTGTATCCTTGGCTGTCCTGGACTCACTTTGTAGACCAGGCTGGCCTTGAACTCACAAAGATTCGCCTGCTTCTGCCTCCCAAGTGCTGGGATTAAAGGCGTGCGCCACCACCGCCCGGCCAATTTACTTATTTTTCAAGACAAGGTTTCTCTATGTAATAGCTCTGGCTGTCCTAGACTCACTCTGAAAACCAGTCTGGCCTCAAACTCACAGAAATCCACCTGCCTCTGCCTCCTAAATGCTGTGTGCGCCACCATGCCCAGCACATGCATACACACACACACACACACACATATATATATATATATATATATATATACATAATTTATGTTTGAGACAAGCTCTCACTATGAAGCTCTGGCTGGCCTAGAACTTACTAAGTAAACCGTGCCAGCTTCAAACTCAGAGACTGACCTGTTTCTGTCTCCTAAGTATTAATATTAAAGTATACCACTTTAATGGCCAACTATGAATTCTTTTTTTTTTTTTTTTTTTGGTTTTTTTCGAGACAGGGTTTCTCTGTTTAACAGCTCTGGCTGTCCTGGACTCGCTTTGTAGACCAGGCTGGCCTCGAACTCGCAAAGATCCGCCTGCCTCTGCCTCCCAAGTGCTGGGATTAAAGGCATGCGCCACCACCGCCCGGCCAACTATGAATTCTTGATCTTTCTATCTCCCCAGAGTCTAGACTGGGCTCAAACTCAGTATCTTCCTGCTTCAAACTCCTAAAGTGCTCAGGTCCTGGGATTACAGACATGTGCCACTATAGAGGTTTGAATAGGAATGGCCCCATAGACTCATGTGTTTGAATGCTTGACCCATAGAAAATGGTGCTATTAGGAGGTATGACCTTGTTGGAGAAAGCATGTCACTGTGGGGGCAGGCTTTGGAGTATATGCTCAAGCTGTGCCCACTGTCCCACACAGTCTCCTGCTGCCTGTGGATCAAGATGAAGAACTCTCTGCTCCACCTCCAGCACCATGTCTGCCTGCCTGCACACCACCATGACCATAATGGACTTAAACCTCTGAAAGTGTAAGCCAGCCTCAATTAAATGTTTTCCTTTATAACAGTTGCCGTAGATATGGTGTCTCTTCTCAGCAATAAAATCCTAAGACACCCACCAGCCACCACACCTGGCTAGTTTTTTTGTTGATTTGTTTTGTTGCTCTTTCATTTTTCTTTCCAGGATCTATGTCCTGGCCTCAGAGCATAACCACTGAGCTGTGACTCAAAGCCTGCTCAAGTGATGTCCTCGGGTCTTTGGCATGCCCAGCAGACACCTGGCTTCCTTCCAGTTCTTCTGTGTTCCTTTTTTTTTTTTTATTTTTCGAGACAGAGTTTCTCTGTGTAGCCCTGGCTGTCCTGGACTCGCTTTGTAGACCAGGCTGGCCTCGAACTCACAGAGATCCGCCTGCCTCTGCCTCCCGAGTGCTGGGATTAAAGGCGTGTGCCACTATGCCCGGCTCTGTGTTACATTTTTTTTTGTTTTGTTTTGTTTTTTTCGAGACAGGGTTTCTCTGTGTAGCCCTGGCTGTCCTGGACTCACTTTGTAGACCAGGCTGGCCTTGAACTTACAAAGATCCGCCTGCCTCTGCCTCCCAAGTGCTGGGATTAAAGGCGTGCGCCACCACTGCCCGGCTTCTGTGTTCCATTTTTAACTCCAATAAAAAAAAAATCTCCTGCCCCTAGAGGGATTGCAGATGTGACTGCTATGTAGTGGTATTGTTGAGGGAAAGATCCCCTCCCCTCCTTTTTGCTCTTACCACTAGTCGCAGACAGGAGAGCTGTATCTGCCCCTCACATGCTGCTGCACTCAGGAGAGCAGACTCTGCACCTAGCCTGGACAGCACAGCACAGCTGGCCCTGGCTGTGGGAGATTTGTGTGAACCAGCCTTGAATGTGAGTGTGGGAGAGCCAGCCCTGCCTTCTGTCTGGTTTTGGGTGGTATTGTCAAGGGAGAGATCCATCCACTCTCTGATGCCCTCAACATAGGTAGCAGGTGGGAGAGCTGACCCTGATGGGGTCATGAGAGGAGAACTGGTCCAGTACCTTACTTGCTGTAGCACTTAGGATAGCAGGCTCTTCACCTTACTTTGAACAAAGTAGAACTGACCCTGGATGTAGGGGTTGCAGGCCCAGAACCAGGGCTTTGAGTTGGCCCATGCCAACATCTACCCCCTGATGAACTGCTGGAGTGCATAAAGAGGCCAGTTCCACAGACCCAAAACTACAGCATCTCATGACACAGGACAATAACAGCATATCTGAGAGGAGTCCCAGTGAGGTTCCAGTATTGACAAAGTAGCAGAAGCCAGGGGCCTCTTACCAGACCAAGGAACCATTATTATGAACATTTGCAAGCAAAAAAGTGTGGACAAAATGGAATATTATGGGACACACCAAGACACACTACAACTTCCACAATGAGATTTGTGTGTGTGTGTGTGTGTGTGTGTGTGTGTGTGTGTGTGTGTGTTGGGAGAGGTTTCAAGGGTGAAGGGTGTGTCTGAGGGAGGTGGGAGATGAGAGGGAACAAGGTACATGATGTGAAATTCACAAAATAATAAAGCAATTTTTTTTAAAAAGGGAAAAAAATATCCTGGTTTCTTTTGAATTCGGACTCCAACTATCAAACCTTCCAGATTTCCAATGGATCTATTGGGTTCTTAAGCCAAAATTCAGCCCCTCTTCAATCAGTATACTTGATACTGATGAAGGACAAGAATTCTCGTCCTGGTTGTTACTACATCTTGCTCTGAGCTAGAGCTAACCTCTTTCTTGTTCAACATCTGCAATCACTAAAGAAATGACTCATGGCTGGTCAGTGGCACCTTTAATCCCAGCAGAGACAGATGAATCTCTGTGTTCAAGGCCAGTCTGGTCTACAGAGGAAGTTCCAGGACAATCAGGGCTACACAGAGAAACCCTGTCTAAAAAAAAAAAAAAAAGAAAGAAAGAAAGAAAGAAATAAAGACATGACTTGTGCTTCTTCCTCAGTACCACCTGTAAGAAGGCTGCCATCTCTTTGCGCCAATCATCTCTTGCCCTCTGGCTTCTGTTTTGTTTTTTAGGTTTTTTGAGACAGGGTTTCTCTGTGTATCCTTGACTCTCCTGGACTCACTTTGTAGACTAGACTGGCCTTGAATTCACAGAGATCCACCTGTCTCTGCCTCCCTGAGTGCTGGGATTAAAGGCATGCACCACCATGCCCGGCGCCCTCTGGCTTCTGATAAAGCCCAAGATTATCAAAAAGAGGACCAAGAAGTTCATTAGGCACTATAGCAATATGCCAAAAATAAGTGAAATTGGTGAAAACCCAGAGGTATCAATAACAGGCTTTGGAGAATATTCAAAGGCCAGATCCTGATACCCAGCATTGGTTATGGGAGCAGCAAGAAAACCAAGTTCCAAGTTCGTACTGTTTAATGGCTTCCAGAAGTTTTTGGTCCTCAATGTCAAGGAGCTGGAAGTGCTGCTGATATGCAACAAGACTGTGCTCACAACGTTTCCTCCAAGAGCCAATCTATGCCATCATAGAAAGCAGCATATCAGGCCAACAGAGTTGCCAGTCCCATCACCAGGCCGATGCAGTGAAGGAAATGATAAGATGGCTTGCATGTTGGTGCAAATTTAAAAGTGGTAGTTTTTTTTCTAACCAAGCCAGCTCCCAAATAATTGAGACAGAGGCCGGGCGTGGTGGTGCAAGCCTTTAATCCCAGCACTCGGGAGGCAGAGGCAGGTGGATCTCTGTGAGTTCAAGGCCAGCCTGGTCTACAAAGTGAGTCCAGGACAGCCAGGTCTACATGGAGAAATCCTGTCTTGAAAAAGAAATAGAGACAGAGACTATTAGATTTATTCATCAAGCTTTAAGGCACAATAACTGAGCAGATATTAATCTATTCTAATTCTGTAAACTAATCTGGCTATTCTCAGCCAAAATTCCCAAGATATTTGCATTTTAGTATTGATCTGGCTCTCTGCTTCATGTGTGTTCTCATGGTGGCTGCTCGACCCTCACTTCTGGCAAATCCTTTTTTCTTCTATCTCTCTTCCCTTCCCCTGGCTGGGATGGAAAGTCCAGCCCTACCATCTTCTCTGCCCAGTCATTAGCTGATCCGTTTGTTTGTTTGTTTGCTTGGCTGGTTGGTTGGTTTTTAATTTTTAAATTTCTTTTGGTTTTTCGAGACAGAGTTTCTCTGTGTAACAGCCCTGGGGCAAATCCTTTTTTCTTCTATCTCTCTTCCCTTCCCCTGGCTGGGATGGAAAGTCCAGCCCTACCATCTTCTCTGCCCAGTCATTAGCTGATCCATTTGTTTGTTTGTTTGGTTGGTTTTTAATTTTTAAATTTCTTATGGTTTTTCGAGACAGAGTTTCTCTGTGTAACAGCCCTGGCTATCCAGGACTCACTTTGTAGCCCAGGCTAGCCTTGAACTCACAGAGATCCACCTGCCTTTGCCTCCCAAGTACTGGGATTAAAGGCCTCCATCACCAGGCCCGGCAAATACAGACAGCTGTGAACTGCCATATGGGTGCTGGGATTTGAACCTGGGTCCTTTGGAAGAGCAGCCAGTGTTCTTAACTGCTGAGCCATCTCTCCAGCTGAACTGATCAGCTTTTTATTAACCAATCAGAGATAATTGGGGAGCAATGTTTACACAACACTGAGGCAGGAAATTCTTACAATAAACATTACAATGCTATGTCGGAATTGGAACCAGTTGTGGGGCACAGAAATCAGCATTTGAATAATACAAGGATAATCTTTACACAGTGCACAATGACATTATACCAACATTCCCCAATAAAAGGCTCTTTCTCTTACACTTGTGTATGCATTTTATTTGTGATTAAATAAAACCACAAAAACTCCAAAAGAAAAATAAAAGAAATTAGTGTTGAAGCTGGGTTATAGTTCACTGGGAGAGTACTGCCTATCATCATGCAAGAAGTGCTGGGTTCCACCCCAACCCAGAGTCTAACCTGGGGTATATGAGTATATACATTTCAGAGATAGCATGAATTGGAATACTTTGCAATCTTGTTCTAGTCCAAAGACCAAGAAGAAACTGAAAGTATTACAACATGACTGGTCCTCATAGGAAAGGGCAAGGTGGGGACTCTTCAGAGTAGAAGGGCATATATCCCAACTCCTTCCAACCGCTGCCAGTTACTAAGTACATGGGTACAGCATAGTCAGAGGAGACAGATCTTTTCCAAGAAATGCCCTAATTGGTGAGTGTAAGTAATAATTTTTTAAATTATTTATTTTTATTTTATGTACATTGGTGTTTTGACTACATGTATGTCTGTGTGAGGGTGTTGGATTGTTTGGAACAGGAGTTACAGCTCAGTTGTGAGCTGCCATGTGGGTGCTGGGAATTGAACTCGGGTCTTCTCAAAGAACAGCCAGTGCTCTTAACCGCTGAGTCATCTCTCCAGCCCATGTGTGAGTAATAATTAATTGAGCATTAAAAAAAAACTTGCCAGGCGTGGTGACATATGCCTTTAATCCCAGCACTCAGGAGGCAGAGGCAGGCGAGTCTCTATGAGTACAAGTCCAGCCTGGTCTACACAGTGAGTCCAGGGCAGCCAGGGCTACATAGAGAAACCCTGTCTCAAAAAAACAAAAACAAAACAATACAAAACTTGGGCCAGGTGGTGGTGGCAATACACACTTTAATCCCCCAACACTCAGGAGCAGAGGCAGGCGGATCTACGAGTTTGCGGCCAGTCTGATCTACCCAGTGAATACAAGTACAGTCACGGCTACAGAAAGAAATCCTGTCTCGAAAAGCCGAAAACACTTGGGCGGGTAACAGACCTGAATTCAAATTCCCATGAAAAAACCCAGGTTTGTAATCTCAGTACTGTAGGCGGAAGACACAGGAAGACCACTGGGTTTCACAACAGACCGCCTAACTCCAAGTTCACTGAGAGATCCAGACCTATTCTCAAAGAAATCGAAGTGATAGAGCAGATCACATCCATATGAACCTGCACAAACTTTTAGAGAGAGGGAGAGAGAGGGAGTGTGTGTGTGTGTGTGTGTGTGTGTGTGTGTGTGTGTGTGTGTGTGTAAAACCATGCATTCTCCTGCCTCCACCTTCAAATGGTTGGAACTGTAGGCCTATGTTACCAAGACTGACTGGGACTGTTATTTAAAAAGAAAAGTGAGTACAATTGGTTTCAGACTCAGGAGGCTGGCGGATCTCTGTGAGTTTGAGCCAAGCCTGGTCTATATAGTAAGTTCCAGGCCAGCCAGGGATACACAGTGAGATCCTGCCTGAAAAAATAAAGCAAAAACAAGAACACTATACAGCTGAACATGTATGTGGGCTGGCGGCTCTTGGACTGCCAATTTATCGTCTCTGCTGTGATCACTCCTTTCTCCCAGGTGTGGAGGCTGACATCACAGAGTCCACCAAGAGGGTGGATGCAGGCAGAACGATCCCAAACTTCAGACCCTTTGTTCAGACCTTCTGTGAGTCACTTGGAAGCCAAAAGGCAACTCTTGCCAATTCAGTGAGCTTGTGAGGAGGAGAGCTGGCAACTCCACAGAGAAGATCTGAGAAGAGGCAAAAATGGAAGGGAATCTTTACAAGGACACTTTCCTTGGCATGCACTTCCCACTTAACTTGGAACCAAACATTTGGCAGCTTGGGCAAAGTAACATATATTTAGGAAAGTACTACACATATTCATGGAATTACTGCGGGCACAGTCCGTGCTGACTCAATTAGAATTCAGTGAACTTCGAAGAGGAGCATTTCTAAAACTTTTCATTTGGAAATTATTTCAAAATTATTTGAAAAACCACAAGAATAAAAATTGCGGGGGCTGGAGAGATGGCTCAGCAGTTAAGAGGACTGGCTGCTCTTCCAAAGGACCGGAGTTCAAATCCCAGCAACCACATGGCAGTTTACAGCTGTCTAATTGCCTTGATGGGACACACCTTTAATCCCAGCACTCCAGAGGCAGAGGCAGGTGGATCTCTGTGAGTTCAAGGCCAGCCTGGTCTACAAAGTGAGTCCAGGAGAGCCAGGGCTGTTACAGAGAGAAACCCTGTCTCGAAAAAAAATTACATATCAGATGCCCAAATTTTAAATCATTGCTCCAATTTGCATAATCATCTGCTGCACACACATGCCCATTCTACATAGTCTCTTCACTTTAAGAGTTCACATAGTTCAGGCTTTTTGCCCCTAAATATTTCAAGTTATATTTCTTTGTTTTTAGATTATTTATTTATTTATTGCTTTTTTGAGACAGGGATTCTCTGTGTAGCTCTGGCTGTCCTGGACTCGCTTTGTAGACCAGGCTGGCCTTGAACTCACAGAGATCTGCCTGCCTCTGCCTCCCGAGTGCTGGGATTAAAGGTGTGCACCACTACGCCTGGCTAGATGATTTATTTTTATTTTTATGTGCATTGGTGTTTTGCCTGCATGTGAGTCTGTGTCAGATCCCCTGGGACTGGAGTTATAGAGAGTGCCATGCAGATGCTAGGAAATGAACCCAGGTCCTCCATAAGAGCAGCCAGTGCTCCTAACCACTGCGCCATCATTCCAGCCCCCAAGGAATGTTCCTTAATAATGACAACAAAGATATCAACCCCATGATATTTAAAACTGATTCTGATTCAAGATTCTATCTAGCTGGGTGTGATGGTGCACACCTTTAATCACAGCCCCAGGGAGGTAGAAGCAGGAGGATGCCTGTATGAGGCTAGCCTGGTCTACATAGAGAGTTAAAGGCCACCCAAGACTGTGTAGTTGTGTGGTTAGTGAAGTTAATGTAGAATCTCGGAGCATAGGGATTTTGGATTGGCAGAAGTTTGGGCTCAGGTGAAAGGTATTCAATTACATCCGGAGGTGATTACCATTGAAGGGTATGCCTTAAAAGCCCACCAAGAGCAGATGACATCATTAATCATGGGACCACATGACACACTGTTGTGGAGGTGTGCCTTGGAAAGCCCATCAGGGACTATGGCAATGAAATGCCAGAATTCATGGCCAAGATCATTACAACACATTACGACACAAGGGATTTAAATCAGAAGCCCACACAGCCTCAGCCTGGCCCTTCTCCTCGTCTTCCTCTGCCAACACATGCCTAGAGACCCCACTGCTCTGCAATATATCATCACCACATCACCATTTTGCACCAAACTGCCAGGAGTCCACACAAGTGGAGAAAGTAAAGACAGACCCTCCCTGGTGCTCCAGAACATTGGAAAGGTGAGCAGAAGAAACTTTTTTTTTTTTTTTGGTTTTTTCAAGACAGGGTTTCTCTGTGTAGCCCTGGCTGTCCTGGACTCACTTTGTAGACCAGGCTGTCCTCGAACTCACAAAGATCCGCCTGCCTCTGCCTCCCAAGTGCTGGGATTAAAGGCGTGCACCACCACCGCCCGGCTTTTTTTTTTTTGGTTTTTCAAGACAGGGTTTCTCTGTGTATCCCTGGCTGTCCTGGACTCACTTTATAGACCAGGTTGGCCTTGAACTCACAGAGATCTACCTGCCTCTGCTTCCCGAGTACTAGGATTAAAGGCATGTGTCACCACGCCTGGCCGGAAGAAACTTTTAATCTTGCAAACAATTGGGTCATAGGGCCGTAGAGGCAATTCTTGGCTGATTAAAAGTCTGCTCTACTTCAATGGTCGGAACAGATTAAATTTATAAACTGGCCCTAAGATCTGATGAATAAGACTCACAGATTGAAAGACTTATTGAAAACCAGTCATCTATATGGATCCACACAAAGAATTAACCTGAGAGAACTAATATCCTTTAAGAAAGTTAAGTTAGAGAGGCAGGCGTGGTGGCGCACGCCTTTAACCCCAGCATTCGGGAGGCAGAGGCAGGCGGATCTCTCTGAGTTCAAGGCCAGCCTGGTCTACAGAGTGAGTCCAGGACAGCCAGCACAGTTACACAGAGAAACCCTGTCTCGAAAAACAAACAAAAATCACAATAAACCAGACAGAAAAAGCAAATATCATGTTTGCCGGGCAGTAGTGGTGCACGCCTTTAATCCCAGCACTCGGGAGGCAGAGGCAGGCAGATCTCTGTGAGTTCAAGGCCAGCCTGGTCTACAAATTGAGTCCAGGACAGCCAGGGCTACACAGAGAAACCCTGTCTCGAAAAACCAAACAAAAAAAAAAAAAAGAAAGTTAAGTTAGTATTAAGTGTTTGTTTTTTATAGATATTAGAGTATTTTAGTCATTAAGATATTCTTAGTTGCCACGGAGCCCTTATAGGGCAATCACCACATAAGGGGGTCTCAGGGAAAAGGTGAGCGTGCTGCCCACCCAACTCTCCAGCCTTCATTCCGAAGACAAACAGATGCGACAGGGGTGATGTCTAAGCATTTCCCATTTTTAATGTTTTGTCCCCTTGCTTATATACAGAACCAAATGGGTGTTTCCACATGAGGCTACGTGGGCCAATCACATTAAAGGTCATCCTATCACACCACATAGCACAAGCCTGGTGGTAACACAGTGATCATACACTGATCATGAGCACGTAAGTCTTGCTCACCCAATCAGCTGTACCCACGATCGGGTATAGGTGACTGATAAGTATTAATAAATATATAAGTATAAATTAAAATTTTTTGTTACGTAGTTGAGATCCTGTCTCAGAAATAAACAAGAGTTCTATCTGACCAGAGCTCACCACAGCTTAGTATACCGGTGCATACCTGTAATCCTAGAACTCACAAGGCAGAGTCAGGAACATCATTGAAAGTTTGATGCCAGCCTGCTTAATGTAAAGTTCCAGGTTTATTTAGATTGCAGAGTGAGAAAATACAAGTTCTGTCTAATCAATCATCCATATTCTAATTTTGTCAGCTGACTCAATTATATAATAGCATTTCTTCTCCTCCAGATACTTAGTTTACTATGTCTGTTTTTTACGAAATATTTGTTTTTATTTTATATGTATGCCTGCCATGTATATCATAATGTGTTTTGCCTGCATGTTTATCTGTGAACTCCATGCATGCCTAATGTTTATTGAGGTGAGAAGAGGGAACTGGAACTACAAACAGCAGTTTGCTGTCATGTGGGTGCTAGGAATTAAACCCAGGTCCTTTGGAAGAACAGCATAAACACTGAGCCATGTCTCCATCCCCTGCCATGTCTCTTTAGGTTCAGCTGCTGTGGAACATTTCTTACATGTTTCATGTGTACTTGTGTGTCTCTTCTATGACCGTGACAGTGGCACTTCTCAGGGTTTTTTTTTTTGTGTGTGTGTGTGGAGGGTGTTTTGTTCTGCTTTGGTTTCAGTTTGTGTGTGTATGTGTGTGTAAGTGTTCCTGTATGTGGGGTGTTCATACACTAGCATGCATGCACACTACATGCATGCACATATGGAGACCAGAGGTCAACATCAGGTCCTCCCATCTCAATTCATCCATTCCATGCCTGACATAGTTCAGGGCTTGGCCTAAGTCTCCCCAAAGCTGAAATCGCAAGTCTGTGTCATCCTGCCTGACTGTTTTGTATCTGAACATTTTTTTTTTTAGTATGTTTGTGTTCTGTATGCATGGTATGTGTGTGTAAGTAGATACACACACCTCATGGAAGGCCAGATGAGGACATCTGGTATCTTCCTCTATACTGTGTATCTTGCCTTGGTTCTTTGACATGGCCCCTCACTGAACCCAAAGCTTACTCTTTCCAGCAGGCTGGTTTGTTAGCAGCCTCGTGAAGTCCGTTTAGCTCTCTTCCCGAAGCTGGGATTACTTCTACACAGGGCCATAGTTTTTGTTTGGTTGCTGGGGAATCTAAGCAAGGTCTCCATGTTTGCCCAGCAAACACTACTAACTAGCAAGTCATTCCCCTCAGCCATCATTTCAGCCCTTACCCCTGGCTTGTGTGTGGTGTGTGTGTGTGTGTGTGTGTCCATCTTGCATAGCAAGCACTTTATCAACTGACATTATCTCCCAGCATTTTTGTTTTGTTTGTTAATTTTATTTATTATTGTTGTTATTGTTTATGTATGTAGGATGTATGGGGACGTGAATAGACCACAGCATGCACATGGGCAGTCTATGGGCAACTTCGTAGAGTCAATTCTCTCCTTCAATATTCACCTGGGCCGGGCGGTGGTGGCGCACGCCTTTAATCCCAGCACTTGGGAGGCAGAGGCAGGCGAATCTTTGTGAGTTCGAGGCCAGCCTGGTCTACAAAGCGAGTCCAGGACAGCTAGAGACATTCAGAGAAACCCTGTCTCAAAAAACCAAAAAAATATATATATATTCACCTGGGTACTGGACAACCAACTCAAGTCATCAGGCCGTGAGAAAGCACTTTTACCTACTAAGCCATCTCACCTGCCCTTGTTTTTGAGACTTGGTTTTATGTAGCTCCAGCTGCCTTAATACTGGGTAGCCAAGGATGACCCTGAACTTCTGATTCTTCTGCCTCTGTGTACCTACTACTACGGTTACAATCTCAAGCCACCAAACTAGTTTTATGTGGTACTAGGGACTGAAGCCACAGCTTTGTAATGCTAGGCAACTGCTCTACAGCTGAGCTACATCTTTTTGGGAGCTTTATATGTTAAAAAAAAAAAAAACAGCCAAGGATGGTGGCTGTAATACCAGCTCTCCTTGGGAAATGGAGGTAGGGGGAACAGTTCAAGATTTGTACTTGGCAACATAGTGAGCTGGAGGCTAGCCTAGACTACATGAAACCCATAAAAACAACAAAAACCTTCAAGGAACTCCTCTCTCCAAGGTGTGTGGATTTACAGTCCTCTCAGCCAGTTCCTGGGCAGTGTTAACACCTGAAATGCGGCCTCCAGAAAATGAAGCTTCTGATCCAGGGACCCCAAGATCTTCAGCTTTTAACTGCAGCCAGGGATTAGGGATCAGTGTAGCTATCTCTTGACTTCTGGTGGATTGTGACTTGTAAGGACTCAGGACCATATTAGAAGCACTGACTGAGCATCCGAATGGTCAGGTTGGGCATGGAAACAGTTCAGTGGTTAGGAGCACTAGCTGCTTCTATAGAGGAGCCAGGTTGAGTTTCCAGCACACAGATGGCAATTCACAACCACCTATAACTCCAGTTCCATGGAATCTTCTTCTGGCCTTTCTGGGCACCAGGCATGTACATGTCGCATACATGTGTACATACACACATACATCCAGGCAGATTCTTATACATATAGAATAAAAGCAAGTAAAACTTCAAATGGCCAGATTGTGGTTTTGACATCTACTTGTAAATGAGCTATTAAAAACATTTTGTCCACAGCTGGGTGTGGTGGTGCACTCGTTTAATCCCAGCCCCTGGGAGGCAGAGGCTGTTGGATCTCTGAGTTTGAGGCCAGCCTGGTCTACATAGTTCCACGACAGCCAGAGGTACACAGGAGACCCTACCTCGAATTCCAACCCCTCAAAAATATGTAGTTGAGTTTGGCCTTGAACTCCTGGGATTCTCCAGCTTCTACCGCCCAAGAGCTGAGATTGCAGAAGTAAGTTTAATGTTCATCAAATAAATAAACAAATAAAGACTGGCAAGATGGTCTAAAGCAGTTTATTGCCAAGTCTGATCACCTAAGTTTGATCAACAGGCACAAACACACACACACACAGTGGAAGGAGAATTCATTCCTAAGTCGTCTTATAGCCTACACACATGCAACTAACTAAATAAATAAACAGTAATTTTTGTTTGTTTTTGGTGTTTTGAGACAGGGCTTCTCTGTGTAGTCTTGGCTGTCCTGGAACTCACTCTGTAGACCAGGCTGGCCTTGAATTTACAGAGATCCACCTGTCTCTGCCTCCTGAGTTCGGGATAAAGATATGCACCACCACACCTGGCAATTACAGACAGCTGTGAATTGCCATGTGGGTGCTGGGATTTGACCTGGGTCCTTTGGAAGAGCAGACAGTGCTCTTAACCACTGAGTCATCTCTCCAACCCACTTTATAACTCTTGCCTCTAAGTTTTCCCTGATTGGTTGCATAAAGTTGCCTATAGCCTGAGCTAGGCAAAAGAGATGGGTGGAGCTAAGGTTCTCAGGCTTTTGGAGTTGAGAAAAGTCACCAGGGACTAGGGGAGGAGGAGAAGAGAGGAGAGGAGACAGGAGATAGAGCATGAAGGAGAAGCAAATGGCAGAGAACAGCTTGGTCTGAGAATTACCTGATGGAGCAGATCTAGCCCAGAAAGGACGACTTGTAGGTAAATAACTTGGGTTATGTAGCTGAGAGATAGCTTAGATGGTTAAGATTTGCCAGGCGTCGTTGCTTAAGGCATATTAAGGAGCCTGGCGTGGTAGCACACCCTTTAATCCCAGCACTTGGGAGGCAGAGGCAGGTGGATTACAGTGAGTTCAAGACCAGCCTGGTATACAAAGCAAGTCCAGGACAGCCAGAGCTGTTACATAGAGAAACCCTGTCTCGAAAAAAAAAAAAAGAGTACCCACACACACGTACACAAATAAATTTACTAACATTTCTAGCCATGAGTGATAGCACACACCTCTAATCCCAGCATTTACTCAGGAGGCAAAGGCAGGCAAATCTCTGTGAGTTCAAGGCCAGCCTGGTCTACAGAGTGAATCCAGGACAACCAGGGCTGTTATACAGAGAAACTCAGTCTCGGGGGGGTATTTTTTAATTTTTGTTTGACAATTTCATACATGAATTCCAGGTATCTTTTTCTCATTTGTTTGTTTGTTTGTGTGTTTGCTTGAGACACAGTCTAGCTAAGTCACCTTGGCTGGCCTGGAGCTTAACACCTCTTGAGTACTGTGATTAAAGGTCTGTGCCCCCAAACCTAGTAAGGTATCCGGATTATATCTATGTGGAACCCCTCCCTTTCACTCTCCTGATCTGCAAAACAGGCTCTCTCCCATTTTCATGTCTTTTTTTTTTTTTTTTTTTAGGTTTTTCAAGACAGGGTTTCTCTGTTTCTCCTTGACTGTTCTGATTCTGGACTCACTTTGTAGACCAGACTGACCTTGAACTCACAGAGATCCACCTGCCACTGCCTCCCAAGTGCTGGGATTAAAGGCCTGCGCCACCACGCCCGCCTTTTTTTTTTTTTAACAGCCCACTGAGTGCATTAGAGCTATCTGTATACATCACATAGATGGGGGCCATAGACTGGAAAGTTAAGGAACCTATCAGTGACCACACCCCCAAAGAAAAATGGCTCCCCTCCACCAGCCAGCAGCTGCCAACAGCTTCTCAGCTAGGAGGTCAATCTTCAGAACTCACATTAAAAAAAAAAAAAAAAAAAGCTAGGTTTATAATCCTGGTACCAGAGTGGTGAAGACCAGTAATGTTTACACACACACACACACACACTCACTCAAGCACCTGCATGCACACACACATACATATGTTTATATACACATTTTTTAAAAAAGGAAAAGAGAAAAGGATAGAAAAAAAATCAGGTGTCAGGGCTAGAGAGATGGTTCAGTAGTTAAGAGCACTGGCTGCTCTTCCAGAAGACCAGGATTCAATTCCCACCATCCACGTGGCAACTCACAACTGTCTGTAACTCCAGTTCCAGACAATCTGACAGCCCCACACAGACACATGCAGGAAAAACACAAATGCACATAAAATAGAAATTATTGGGGAAAAAAAGGAAAAATCAGGTGGATAGTTGAGTGTCATTCAGTCAACCATAACCAAGGGAAGACAGAGGAAAAAAAAGTCTTCCAGCTTAAATCAGAGGAGATAAAGGAGAGGGGGTGAGTCAGGTTCAGGGAACAAGGATGTCAAAGCAGACAGATTTTTTGTTTATTTCTTTGAGGCAGGGTCTCTCTATATAGTCCTGGCTGTCAGCCTAGAATTCACTATGTAGACCAAGCCGACCCTGACTTTACAGGGCTCCACCTGCCTCTGATAGGATTCAAGACATGTGTCAGTACTCCCAGGTATATTCTCTTTTTTCAATTAAGACAGTCTTGCTATATTGGTGAACTCCTGGGCTCAAATAATCTTCATGCTTCGACCTCCTAAACACCTGGGCCCACAGTGTGGCCCACCATTCCCAGCTCTGGATTTATTAACCAGGAGACCACAGAAGGCAAATTTTATGACAGAGAAATGTTCACAATGTGATCTTCCTAGAGGCAAATCAGCAAGATAAATCTATCTGTTCTAATCTCAGTCCCTCTCCCAACACATCCTGTTCCCTTTTGTAGCTCTAGGCTGGCCTTGGATTGTCCCTCTGGCTGTTAGCCACCACTGATGCCCTCAGGGTGTCTGGAAGCCCAGTTTCCTTGCCTGGTCTTGCTACCTTCCCTAGCTTTTCCTTGCCTTCCTTAGCGGCACCCCAGGATCCTCAGGAGTAAATTGGGTGTGTTGGCCTGATCATTCTCCAGGCTTTCCTCATCCCATTGTCTTCTTCTTCAAAAAAAAAAAAAAAAAAACTAAAAACTAAAGCTGGGTATAGGAGCACACCTTTTTAATCCCAGCATTTGGGAAGCAGAGGTAGATGGATCTCTGTGAGTTGGAGGTCAGTTGGTATGCATAGTCAGTTTTTTTTGAGACAGGGTTTCTCTGTATAACAGCTCTGGTTGTCCTAGTCTCACTTTGTAGATCAGGCTGGCCTCGAACTCACAGTGATCCACCTGCCTCTGCCTCCCAAGTGCTGGGATTAAAGGCATGTGCCACCACGCCCGGCTTTACATAGTGAATTCTAAGACAGCCAAAACTACATAGTGAAACCCTGTCTCAAAAACAAAACAAAACAAAATTATTTTTTGTGTATGAGTGTTTGTCTGCATGTATGTCTGGGTACCATGTGTTTGCCTGGCACCCATGGAGGCCAGAAGAGGGTTTTCAATCCCATGGAACTGGAATTATGGAGAATTCTGAACCACCATATGGGTCTGAATACTGAACCCGGATCCTGTGGAAAATCAGCAAATGTTCTTACCATTAAGCTATCTTTCTGGCCAGGCGGTGGTGGCATACACCTTTAATCCCAGCACTTGCCTGATCTCTGTGAGTTCGACACCAGTCTGGTCTACAAAGCAAATCCAGGACAGCCAGGACTATACAGAGAAACCCTGTCTCTGAAGAAAAAAAAAAAAGCTATCTTTCTCTCTGTTATCTTACAGAGCAGAGGCTGGCCTAGAACTACATAGCTGTAAACATCTCATCTTCCCATATTCATCTGAGAGTTGGGTTACAGGCATGAGCCACCATGTCGATTTTTATGAACCGTAGGGGTTTGAACAGAGCCATGTGTCAGGCAAGCACTCTACCAGCTGACCTACTTCTCTAGTACATTTTCCAGTTTTTGAAACAAAGTCTCTGAGTCCCCTGTGTAACCCAAGCTGACCTGGAACATGTGATAATAGTTTTGGCTCTTGGGGCTGGAAAGATGGCTCACTGGTTAAGAGTACTGGCTGTTCTTCCAAAGGACCTGGGTTCAAATCCCAGCACCATATGGTAGTTCACAGCTGTCTGTAATGACTGGGTGTGGTGGCACACATCTTTAATCCCAGTACTTGGGATGCAGAGGCAGGTGGATCTCTGTGAGTTCAAGGCCAGCCTGGTCTACAAAGTGAGTCCAGGACAGCCAAGGATACACAGAAAAACCCTGTTTTGAAAAAAACAAAACAAAACAAAAAAAGAGCACTGGCTGTTCTTCCAAAGGACCCGGGTTAAAATACCAGCACCCACATGACAGTTCACAGCTGTCTGTAATTGCCAGGTGTGGTGGCACACACTTTAATCACAGCACTTGGGAGGCAGAGGCAGGAGGATCTCCGTGAGTTCGAGGCCAGCCTGGTCTACAAAGTGAGTCCAAGGCAGTCAAGGATACACAGAGAAACCCTGTCTCAAAAAAACCTAAATTAAACAAACAAATAGATAAATAAATAAAAATAAATAGTTTTGGCTCCCAAGAGCTGGATTACAGACAACCATCACCACACTTGTCAACCACCCATCTTCCTTCCTCTATCGCCGGACCACTGCAGTGTGGAGCTCCAGTTCCTGGCAAGGGCTTGGAAAAGCAGAGCCTCAGGGGATGAGTGTATGGAAGGGTTAACACTTTCCACCCTCCCCAGGTTGTAGCAATGAACAAGAGCTTGAGCTAACCAGATTTTGTGGCACACAGCTACAATTCTAGTACTCAGTACTCGGGAGGCTGAGACACAGGGTTGCTGTGAGTTCTAGGCCAGTCTGGGAGACAGTGAGACTCTGTGTCAAAAAGGGGCTTCAGGGGGAGCTTAGAAAGCACATGGCATTAGGTTCCTGTCTTGTATCCTACCTTCCACTTTCCAAAGAGCTTATACTTTTTATTTATGTGTTGGTCGGGGGCTTTTAGGGGTAGAATTCAGGTTGCTGGACTTGGCAGCAAACACCTTTACCTGCTGAACCATCTCTCTGCTCTCTGCCTCTCCAAAGATCTTTTCTGAAAAGATCACAGATTAGCCGAAGCCCTCCTTTCTCCAGAAGCTGCAACATCTCCTTTCTGATCCTCCACAGGCTCCCACAAGGAGAGTGGACAGAAAGGTCCATTATCTGAACTCTGAGCTCAAGGAAGAACTTGAAGTTTTACACACATCAGCGCCTGCCATCCTCATCATAAAGCTGTATTCATTCCTCCTCTGACAGATTAGAAACCTGGGGCTCAGAGTGGTCATGCAAGTTCTCCAAGGCCACACAGTCAGAGCCAAGAAATTTATCACCAAGATATCTTTTTTTTTTTTTTTTGGTTTTTCGAGACAGGGTTTCTCTGTTTAACAGCTCTGGCTGTCCTGGACTCGCTTTGTAGACCAGGCTGGCCTCGAACTTGCAAAGATCCGCCTGCCTCTGCCTCCCAAGTGCTGGGATTAAAGGCGTGCGCCACCACCGCCCGGCTCACCAAGATATCTTAACACGCAGTAAATCTTTGTTTTCTCAGGCCTGATTTTTTTTAGTTTTTATTAAATTTGTTGTTATTCCTGTTTTTTGAGACAGGGTTTCTCTGTGTCTCCTTGGCTGTCCTGGGACTCATTATGTAGGCCTCAAACCAGGATATCTGCCTGCCTCTGCTTCCCAAGTGCTGGGATTAAAGGTGTGCACTACACACACACACACACACACACACACACACACACACACACACACACATATACTGGTTTAAATATTTAAAATTTTTATTTTATTTCTTTTATTTTATATGTAGGAATTAATTGCTAAGGATCCAAGAATCACTGAAGGAAGACTCCAGACTCAAATAGTATACAAAAGCAAAGAGTGTTTATTCTGCAGAAACAACCAGCATTCTGGGGTCAACCATTCATACAAACTAGCAACGACTCCAAGAAAAGCTTGAAAGCTCCTTTTAAGGTACTTAGGGGAATTCTAGTTGTGGGTATGTGACCCTCATTAGAATTGGGCGGTGTCCTTGGCATGAGATACCTGTATAACCCAATCTTGAAGAAGGAAGGATTACCTTATACCCCCCCCCATTTTTTTCTTTTCCAACTTTAGCCTTTGACCAGACTCAAGATGGAAACTTTTATCTAAAATGGAGTCAGTCCAGTCCTCTCAGAATGTGTTGCCTACATGTATGTATGTGCACCAGGTGCATGCCTGGTGCCCTCAGAGGTCAGAAGAAGGGGTCAAATCCCTTGGAATTTATGGATTTAAATTAAATTATTTTGTTTACTTATGTTTATATACTTGTAAATGAAATTGTAGAAAAAAGTATGGCTAATTAAAAGATTTACCCAGTGTTTATATTATATTAATTGGTCGGTGGTGTTAATCCTTAACCAGCCATTATAAAGGAATACACACAGACACAGGATGGATTTTAACAAGCCTTGGCCTGAATTGTGCAATCCTAGCCCATCTTAGCTAGCTCATAATTCTTTTACCCAAATACATCCCTTTAGACTGCTATTCTCCATGCTAAGCTGATGTTCCAGGCCATGTGGAATGACCTTCTTTAATCTACCCCATGGTGTGTGTCAGTCTCTTCCTGCTCCTGGCTTCTCCCCCAGCTGCTTCTTCCCAAGATGCTCTCTATCCCTCAAGCCCGACCACCTTAGTCCCACCTATCTCTCTCTTTGCCCAAACTCCAGGCCTGAGCATTTATTTAACCAATCAAAGACAATTAAGTAACAGACAGCAAGCAGGACCAATCAACATTTGGAATGCTTAACACCACCCCATAACGAAATCTTTTCTTTTCTTTTTAGGTTTTTTGAGACAGGGTTTTTCTGTGTACCCTTGACTGTCCTGGGCTCACTTTGTTGACCAGGCTGGACTTGAACTCACAGAGATCCACCTGCCTCTGCCTCCAAGTGCTGGAATTAAAGGTGAGCACCACCATGCCTGACCACAAAATCTTTTCTTTTCTTTTTTAACTCAAGAGTGGTTAGCCCAGCAAGGGTTCATACTTCCTAAACCTCCCCTTCCTCTTTGTGAAGTCAGTCACAGCAGACTCTGAAACATAGTCCCCACCAATGGGATGAGATGTGTCACCACCTTCAGGGGCAAAAAAGACAAGGAGCATTTGGCCTTAGTGTGCTTGCTAGCCTGGTTTGGGTCTTGGTGCACCCTTTTTCCAAAAAGCAACTGCCTGGCTCCATTACTTGGGCTTTGTTCATGTGTTCCTTCGTGCAACACTGAGATTATTTGCTATTATGTTTAACACATTTGTGTGTATTTGAGTGTCCTTAGAGGCCAGAAGGCATCAGATTCCCTGGAGCTGAAGTTACAGGCACTTATGAGCTACCTGGCATGGGTGTTGGGAATTGAACTCATGTCCTATGTAAGAAGAGCAAGCACTGTTAACCAGTAAGCCTTTTTTTTTTTTTTTTTTTTTTTTTTTGGCTGAAAACAGATTTTATTTTCCAATATTATTTCACTTGGGACCCCTCTAGGAAATTTTTCCCAAAATGGCCACTCTCTGGTACTCAGGAAGCTTTGGCCTGGGCTCTAGACTCTGCCTTGGTCCTGAGACTTGTAGATTGCGTTAGTGCTTCCAGCTGCTTTGACATTAAATGCCAGTGTCCACCAGAAAGTAGCTCTTAATGCATTCTAATTCTGTACTTAAGTTACTTAACTTGGGGGAGGGTAACTAGAATAATAAAATCGCTCTAAAAATGTTCCTACCTCTGTTCAATTTTTAGTTGATATATCAATCTACAGAGTAAATACAACCTTCCCCCAGGTGCAAGGTTAACCTGCAGCTTCTGGCCTACAGTGTCCAGAGACAGGGATGTTGCCTGAAAAGCAAGGCTGCAGACGCAGCTCCAGGGGCCTCTGCCAATGAGGCCTTGCAACCAGTAGCAGATACATAGTGTCCAGCCGGGTCCTTGGGTCCTCTCAAGTTTCAGGAACAGGGCTCCTGTGAAGGAAACAGCCCATATTTCTGCTGGAGAATGGCTGTAGTGGTTTCCCAGGGCACAGCCTGGGTGAATAATGCCAAACTTTCCAGGCACAGATAAGTTAACCACAGTAGAGCCAAGGCGACACGCAGGGCCCTGACTATCCCCAATTGGGCCCCCATCAATGACTAGGGACAAACGAGGCCAAAGGTCTTCGAATTCCTCAAAACTCGAAGAACTGGCCTGGGAGCTAGGTTGGCACTGGTGAGTGGTCCCCCAAACATCTGGGCGAAGACCTGCATGAAGGCATGGCCAGGAGTCAGGATGCCGACAAGGGTCATAAAAGGGGTTCAGGTCTTTGTTGAGCTCCTCTGAGCGCAACATCCTCAGGGTCGCTGGTCCTGGTAACAGGAGCTCCTTGGGTACTCTCACCTGACAGTACCTGTAGATGTCGCCCACCGCGGCTTGGCCTCATTGTGACCCTTGAGGCAAGCCAGGGCCCTCGAGCAGCTCGCTGAGCAGGCCAGACCATACAGCTTGTCAGTTGGGACCGCCACCACGGCGGCCCCGGGCCCGCAGCGCCTCTGTCCAACCTGAGCACTCGGGGCTTGCTGCCCGCACGGCTCCGCACTCCGGGCGCGCGAGGACGTAGAAGGCAGCAGCTGCAGCCAGAGAGCGCTGGCCCACCGCTCAGCCCCACACATGGACAGGCGGTCGCCAATTGTTTTGTTTTTTTTTTTTTTTTGGAGACAGGGTTCCATGTAGCCCAGGCTAGCCTCAAACACAATATCCTGCTGCTGTGCTCTCCAGGGGTGGGAGTCACACAAGCATGTGCTACCATGCTTGGCTCTGCCTTTCCTTCCTGTTGCCCCAGGTCACCATCTGTCGTCATTGTTTCCAGCCTGTGTACCAGAACCTCTCCCTGTCAGGCTCCGTGGAGTATCAATTGTTTTACTTTGTTGCATCAGCTCCTCAAGCTTGTGTGGGATATTGCTGTGAGAGCAGTGCATTTTAAAAATCAGTCTGGAGGGTACGCAGAGATCGCTCGGCGGTTAAGAGCTGTTCATCCAGAGGATCCGGGTTCAATTCCCGCATGGAAGCTCACAACCATGTGCAACTCTAGTTCCAGGAGATTTGATGCCCTCTTCTTGTCTCAGAGGGTTCCAGGCATGTACAACAGGCAGGCAAAACATTCTTACACATTTAAAAAGATCTATGAGTTCTATGTCAAACTGATCTCTCTAAGAGAAGAGATCATTTTCCCTCTATCGAATGTGAGCCAGACTTCTAAAACATAGACTGCAACAGGAGCAATAGTGTATGTAGGGCTTTGGAGGTTTGGCCATAAAAGAATTACAGCTTCCTTCTGGTTTCTTTCTTTCTGATGGCTCACTCTTGGAGAAGTCAGTCGTTGTGTCATAAAGAGACTTCAGCAGCTGTGCGGAGGAGTCCCTGAGGGGAGGAAGGAGTGAGCCTCCTGGAAAGGGAATCCCCCGACTTAGTCAAGCCTTCAGACAACACATGATTGAGTCTTTCCTTTATGTGCTTGTGTGTTCTTTATTGTTGCTGTACACTCTTTGTAGAGTTTTTATTACAACTATTTGTTTTATTGTGGGGGGCATGTTTGCCTTGACTGACACGTGTGGAGGTCAAAGAACAGCTTGCAAGAGTTGGCTCTCTCTGTCCCTCTTTGGTCTTGGGGACCAAAGGCAGGTCATGAGGCCTGGTGGCAATTGCATTTTCCCCCTGAGCTACTTCTCTCTTTTTCTTCCTTCATCCCTCCTTAATGTATCTCTCTTTCTTTTTTCTTTTTTCTTCAGATAGGGGTTCTCTGTGTAGCCTTGGTTATCCTGGAACTCACTGTGTAGACCAAGCTGGGCTCACAGAGATCCACCTGCCTCTGCTTCCCAAGTGCTGGGATTAAAGGCGTGTGCCGCCACCACCACCTAGCCTTTCTTGTTTGTTTGTTTTTGTTTTTGTCTTTCTTTCTCAGTTCTATGTACTCTAGGTTGGTCTTAAACTTGCTATATACCCGAGGCTAACCTTGAACTCCTGATCTTCTTTACCTCTACTTTCAAGTATTGGAATTACAGGTATGTGCTACCATGACCATCTTAGATTCTGATAATATTAACCATGTACTATCCCTACAAGATTCTTCTTGATACGTACTTAAGAGAAATCAGTACATATATTTAAAAGGACTTGTGGGCTGAGGAATGTGACTTAGTTGGCAGAGTACTTACTTAGCATGCCCAAGGTCCCAGATTTGATCCCTAGCACCAAAGAAAACCAGGTGTGGTGGGGTACACCGGTAATCCCAGCACTCATGAGGTGGAGGCAGGAACATGACAAATTCAAGGTCATCCTTGGCTGCATACTGTGTTTGAGGCCAGTCTGGGCTCTGTTAAATTAAAAAAAAAAAAAAAAGGATGCTGGGCATGGTGTCACACGTCTTTAATCCCAGTTCTCAGGAGACAGAGGCAGGCAGATCTCTGTGAGTTCAAGGACATCCTGGTCTACAGAATGAGTCCAGGATAACCAGGGCTCTGTTACACAGAGAAACCCTGCCTCAAAAAAACAAAAAATAAGTTTAGTGGAAAAAAACTATGACAGAGATCCCCAGCTCCTAGCGGTGACCCCAAGGTCTCCAAAGAAGATAGATGGGTTACCAACGATTCCACCTATACTGTGGTAATGCTAACCACTGGGCACAACTTCCCCAGTCCCTTGCCAGCTGCCAGGACCTTTCCCAGACTGTGGACAAGCAGGGCAGTGGAGAGTTGACTTTGCCACTTTGCCTGGACAATGTAGGGTCAGTCTTCCAAGTACCTCCTCCGCCGCAGGAATTTTCCAGGCCTGGTAGCTGAAGACTGACACTGCCCCAGGACCTGAGTCCCCAACTTTCCATCAACACCACAGGAGACTAATGGGGTGGCTGTCTAGGTGATGGGCAAGTCTCTGTGATTTTAATTGATACATTGGCCATTTGGATTATACTTCCTGCTAGCATTTATCCTTCTCAGATCTCTGATGGCATTGAAGGCTAGGTTAACTGTCAGGTTGGCAGTAGCAGGCAACCAGCTCCGTCTCCTGAGGCTCCAGCCACCTTATTTGTTCATTTCATCTATAAAAATCAAGCCTTTCCCTGGGCGTGGTGGCGTACGCCTTTAATCCCAACACAGAGGCAGAGGCAGGGGGATCTCTGAGTTTGAGGCCAGCCTGGTCTACAAAGTGAATCTAGGACAGCCAGGGTTGATACACAGAGATACCCTGTCTCAAACAAACAAAAATCAAGCCTTGCTTTTTCTAGATCTACTAGATCTTCTGTTATGATGTGTAACAAGATTAATGCTAATAGAGAGCAATTAAAATCAATGTACAGTTAGGTAGTGTTAGTTGTTTTTTTCTTTTTTTTTTTGGTTTTTTTCGAGACAGGGTTTCTCTGTATAACAGCTCTGGCTGTCCTGGACTCACTCTGTAGACCAGGCTGGCCTTGAACTCACAGAGATCCGCCTGCCTCTGCCTCCCAAGTGCTGGGATTAAAGGCGTGCGCCACCACCGCCCGGCTGTGTTAGTTGTTTTTATTCAGTCTATCTATGTTCAGATATATGTTACCACTTACTACATATGAATTATAACTTTACCAAACAAATAAAACTTCAGAAGTTATGTGCCTGCTGCTCATCACAGGAAAGACAGTAGGCAGGGCAAATTCATCCCATCTCATCCAACAAAAGGCTTCATTCTGTTTGGTTTATTTATTTTTTATTAGTGTTGGTTTTTCAAGACAGGGTTTCTCTGTGCAGCCCTGGCTGTCCTTGAACTCACTCTGAGGAACAGGCTGGTCTCAGCCTCTGCCTCCCAAGTGCTGAGGTTAGAATGCATGGTAGTTTTCTTTTGTTTTTTGTTTTTTTGGGGTTTTTTTTGTTGTTGTTGTTTTTCAAGATAAGGTTTTTCTGTGTATCCCTGGCTGTCCTGGACTCACTTTGTTGACCAGATTGGCCTTGAATTCACAGAGATCTACCTGGCTCTGCCTCCAGAGTGCTGGGATTAAAGGCATGCATCACCATGTCCGGCCATTACAGACAGCTGTGAAATGTCATGTGGGTGCTGGGATTTGAACCTGTGTCATTTGGAAGAACAGCCAGTGCTGTTAACCGCTGAGCCATCTCTCCAGCCTGCATGGTGTTTTTTTGTTTTTGTTTTTTTTGCATTTATTTATTTATGTGCCCGTGTGTGTGTGCCCGTGTGTGTGTGTGTGTGTGTGTGTGTGTGTGTGCAGCTGTGCACAGTGGCATACATGTTGAGACAGACAATCTGCAGGACTCACTTCTAGCTTTCCACGGTGTAGTCCCCAGGAACTCAGGCTTATCACCCTTGGCAGCAAGCAACTTTATCCATTTATCCATTCCACTGGCCTTGGTTTTTACTTGTTGGCTTGGGTTTTGTTTTCAAGATGCCGAGTTTGCCAAATTCAACCTTTTCAAGTATTTCCTCAGTTCTTTGGATTATTTATTTATTTTTCTGGCTTTTTGTTTGTTTGTTTTTGGTTTTTGGTTTTTCAAGACAGGGTTTCTCCGTATAATAGCCCTGGCTGTCCTGGACTCACTTTGTAAACCAGGCTGGCCTCAAACTCACAGAGATCCTCCTGCCTCTGCCTCTCAAGTGCTGGAATTGAAGGTGTGTGCCACCAAACCTGGCTTTTCTAGCCTTTTAAAAGTGTCTCACCATCTAGCCCTGGCTTGCCTGTTGCAGTCCTATTTCCTCTACCTCTCAAGATCACAGGTGTATGCTGCTTTATCTGACTGGCATTTTGTTTGGTTTGTTTTGAAACAGGGTCTCTCTCTAAAGCCCTGACTAGCCTGGAAATCAGTATGTAGACCATGCTGGGCTCAAATTCACAGAGATCCACCTACTTCTGCCTCCCAAGTACTGGGATTAAAGGCATGTCCCACCATATCATGCTGGTTTGGTTTTTTGAGACGAGGTCTTACTGTGTAGCCTAGACACCGTTATTTCTTTTTTTTTTCTTTTTAATAATTTATTTAATTTTTTGTTTTTGTTTTTGTTTTTGAGACAGGGTTTCTCTGTGTAACAGCTCTGTCTGTCCTGGACTTGCTTTGTAGACCAGGCTGGCCTCAAACGCACAATGATCCGCCTGCCTCTGCCTCCCAAGTGCTGGGATTAAAGGTGTGCACCACCACGCCCAGCTCAATTTATTTAATTTTTATGTACATTTGGTGTTTGGTATACATGTATCTTTGTGTGAAGGCGTTGGATCCTCTAGAACTGGAGTTACAGACAGTTGTGAACTGCCATGTGGGTGCTGGGAATTGAACTTGGGTCCTCTGGAAGAGCAGACAATGGTCTTAACCACTGAGCCATCTCTCCAGCCCACACAGTATTTCTTTCTTTCTTTTTTTAGTTTTTTTGAGACAGGGTTTCTCTGTGTATCCCTGGATGTCCTGGACTCACTCTGTAGACCAGGCTAGCTTTGAACTCACAGAGATCTCTGCCTGCCTCTGCCTCCCAAGTGCTGGAATGAAAGGAATCACGCTCAGCCAGACACAGCATTTCTATTTAATCCTCCTGCCTCAACCTCTCCAGTGTTGTGTGGGCCACTACATCTACTCTAAGTTTGGTTTTTTGTTTTTGAGACAGGGTTTCTCTGTGTATCGATGGACTCACTCTGTGGACCAGGCTGGCCTTGAACTCACAGAGATCCATCTGCTTATGTGCCTCCCAAGTGCTGGGACTAAAGGTGAGCGCCACCACACCCTGGCTAAGTTTCTTTTTGATCTTAGAGTAATAACTGGGGGGTCTTTAACCTGTTCCTGAAGCTAGGCTATATCAGAGCCTTTGTTCTTTGATGAAATGTGACTGCCAGAGACACTGAGTTGATGGCATGCTCTACTGTACCCAGGTCTTCAGGTTTGGTTTGGTTTTTTCAAAACAGGCCCAAAGTTATTGCTTTGTTTGTTTGTTCTTTTTTTTTTTTTCAGTACAAATCTCCTTACACCTTTTTTTTTTTTTTTTTTTTTTTGGTTTTTCGAGACAGGGTTTCTCTGAATATCTCTGGCTGTCCTGGACTCACTTTGTAGACCAGGCTGGCCTCGAACTCACAAAGATCCGCCTGCCTCTGCCTCCCAAGTGCTGGGATTAAAGGCGTGCGCCACCACCGCCCGGCACACCTTTTTTTTTTAAATGATGGCCTACTGAGTTTAATTAAGGTCACTTCCAGAGCTTGGGTGGGCAACAGAAAATAACTCCTCCCCCTGCATTAACTAGCTCCTTGGGTAGGGCTGAATCCTCTTTTTGGCCTAAGCAGACTAGAGAAGATGAATGAAGATGAACTAAAAGTCAAGATTACAGCTGGGCAGGTGAGACTCCTGCATCAAGATAGGCCACACCTGTCCCTGGCCAAGCCAGTTGGGTAAAAGCCACCTCTGGGCTCTTTTCCAGGCACACATCACCCCAGATCCCAGCCAGAGATGAACACGATATCAGTGGGGAATCCCGGACACTCAGCGCTGGGATCCAGGACCCAGCCTGCAGAGAGAGATGAACAGCCGAGTTTGGCTCTCAAGGTCACCCAGGTGAGAAAAATAGTGCCCAGGGGCTTGTTTATGCAGCAAAGCTCGGTCCTAGAGAACTTGGAACCGAGCAGTGCGTTTTCTACCTGCCCAGACCTAATCTACAACACCCTAATATCTATAAAACAAACACTTAACTCTAACCTAAAGTTTCTTAAAAGGATATTCTCTTAGATTAACTTTTGGCGTGGATCCATATGGGTGGTTGATTTCTGTCAAATCTTTCACTCTTATAATCTGTGAATCTCATTTGTCAGATCTTTTTTTTTTTTTTTGGTTTTTCGAGACAGGGTTTCTCTGAATATCTCTGGCTGTCCTGGGCTCGCTTTGTAGACCAGGCTGGCCTCGAACTCACAAAGATCCACCTGCCTCTGCCTCCCAAGTGCTGGGATTAAAGGCGTGCGCCACCACCGCCCGGCTCTTTTTTTTTTTTTTTTTGGTTTTTCGAGACAGGGTTTCTCTGTTTAACAGCTCTGGCTGTCCTGTACTCGCTTTGTAGACCAGGCTGGCCTCGAACTCGCAAAGATCCGCCTACCTCTGCCTCCCAAGTGCTGGGATTAAAGGCGTGTGCCACCACCGCCCGGCCTCATTTGTCAGATTTTAAGGCAGTTTATAAGGACCATTGGAGTGGGGCGGCTCTTATGAGAATTGTCTCTTCAGTCCTAGGACTTATTAGATGAAAGTTCATTAGGCTCACCATTCAGATGCTTTGGGCCTCCAAGGGTCTCGCTCCAGTGCTCAGTCCAATCCTGGCATTTTGGCTGTCTGATGCTTTGGAAATCCAAAGTCTGCACAGCTTTCCGAGTTGGACCAAAATGGTCCAAGTCTGCCAAAAGGCGTATTTTATCACGCTCTCCACCTACGTGGATCACTGAAGTCTCTGGGTGGGTGAAGCAGGAGTGACGTGAAGCCTCTTGGCAAGATGAGGAAGAAGGCAGAGGTGAGGCTGTGTGCACTCATGATTTAAATCCTTTGTGTCCTAATGCAGTGAAAAGGTGTAGGTGTTAACTCCAGCCTCCCATTGCCATGGTTCTTGGCGGGCTTATGCAGGGTGCGCCCCTGTCCAAAGTCACATGATTTGCCTTTTGGTGGGCTTTCCAAAGAACGTCCTTCAATGTCGATCATATCCGGATGTAACTGGATCCACTCATATCTTTTCTTTTTTTTTTTTTAGGTTTTTCGAGACAGGGTTTCTCTGTGTATCCTTGCCTGTCCTGAACTCACTTTGTAGACCAGGCTGGCCTTGAACTCACAGAGATCCATCTGCTTATGCCTCCCAAGTGCTGGGATTAAAGGCATGCGCCACCACGCCTGGCCCACTCATATCTTTTTACCTGAGAGGCCTGTCTTTTTGTTATTCCAAAATCCCTATGCTCAATTTCTCTAATCCCACCACATTCTACAGAATGAGTTCCAGGACAGCCAGGGCTGTTACACAGAGAAACTCTTGTCTCAGAAAACCTAAAGTAAATAAATAATGTGCTCTTAACCACTGACCCTCTCCCCAGTCCCATCTTGTGCTTAGAGTTCAGCAGAAGTATGACGGACAGGAGGCACTCCAGGTAACATGCTACATGACTGAAGCCATGAACGGAAATGTGGACAGTCTCAAGTCCCAGATGGTTCAATGGGTGGGACTCTGGGTCCTGAACCAATAGGAGGATGGGGGAATGTGAGACGACTTGGCCTATATGGAGAGAGAGAATTTTTCATGACTTTGAAAACCAGTCTTGTGCCAAGTCAGCATATCAGCTGTTTCCACCCTGCCTCTACGCTCTGATCCTTTCTTCTGGATTATATATTTAAAACTGCTGTGTTCCTCCTAGTCTCTTGCATTTGCAACAGACAGAGCCAACTCCCCAACTCCGGCAGGTTGTCCTCTGACCCCTGATACCTACTCTGTGGCATATGTGTGCATTCATCCATGTCCACACATGCACACATCCATGCCACATACACACACAAAATAAAACTAAATAAACAAATGTAAAACAAACACACACACATGCACAGCAAAGGTGGGACAAGCAGGTTGTGGCAACCTCTTTGAGGACGGCTCAAACCACCCCACCCGTCGTGAAAGAGGGAAGGTGACCCTGCATAGGGCAGGCCAGCATTCAGGCAGGAGGTCCCAGACGGGTAGGTTCAACTTCTCAAGCAGCTTCGTGAGGGAGAAAACCTCCCCTCTGAGCAGCAGGGCAAACCTGGGGCAAGACCTGTTTGGAAGGGTCCACTGTAGCAGAACTGGTGTCTGCAGGCCTTGCAGACATTATGTCATCTGGAAACCACAATCCCGCCCTCCTGGGTCCCAGAGGCCCTCCTTATCCTTGGCCAGGATCCCTGAGTCCCGAGCTCTCTATGTCCCCAATCAGGCTCCCAAGGAACCTCTTGGGCTTCTGTCCAAGTGCTACTTCTAATTTCCCACTCCCCCATCCCTCGGGAGTAAACAATATAATCTTAAACAAAGGCGGTTGCTTGGGCCTTGAGGAAAACACTGAGCCATGGTGAGTATGTTGCTCATGTTTATTTCTTTCTGCCCACGCTTTGTCCCCAGATAAAACCTGAAGGCACTGTGTTTACTGTAATCCTCCCTCCCTGTGCCTCCCAGTACTGTGGATGCTGAGCACATCAAGGTAGTGGAGCATGTGTGCTTCAAACAAATGTGGAGAGTCCATCTTGGCCCCATGTAACCCCTTTTTAGTTTTTGGCTTTATTGGTACTATGTAGCCCAGGCTGGCCTCAAGCTTCTAGGCTTTATGGGTCTCAAATGTTAGGATTACAGGCGTGAGTCAACAGAGTCGCCATATGCAGGATTTTTTTGTTTTGAAGGAGATTTTGCTTGTTTGTTTGCGGCAACCTCTCCTATAGCTCAGGCTGTTCTTCAACTTGCTGTGCAAACCAGATTGGACTTGAACTCCTAATCCTCGAGCCTGTATGTCCCACTCCCTTAAGTGCCAGATCTACAGTCATAGTCCACCTCATCAAGCTTCTATTCCTTTTTTTTTTTTTTTTGAGACAGGGTTTCTCTGTGTATCTCTGGCTGTCCTGGACTCACTTTGTAGACCAGGCTGGCCTTGAACTCGCAAAGATTCACCTGCCTCTGCCTCCCAAGTGCTGGGATTAAAGGCGTGCGCCACCACCGCCCACCCAGGCTTCTATTCTATCTTGTTTTGTTTTGTTTTCGACACAAGGATTCTCTGTGCAACATGGCTGTTCTGGACTGGCTTTGTAGTTCAAGGCTGGCCTTGAACTCACAGAGATCCACCTGCCTCTGCTTCCCGAGTGCTGGGATTAAAGAGGTGTGCCACCACACCCGGCTGGTAATTTTTTTTTTTTTTTTTGGTTTTTCGAGACAAGGTTTCTCTGTGTAGCCCTGGCTGTCCTGGACTCACTTTGTAGACCAGGCTGGCCTCGAACTCACAAAGATCCACCTGCCTCTGCCTCCCAAGTGCTGGGATTAAAGGCGTGCGCCACCACCGCCCGGCTCAGCTGGTAATTTTTTAATGACATTTTTTTTTAATGTACATTGGTGTTCTGCCTGCCTGTATGTGTGTTTGAGGATGTCAGATTCCCTGGAACTGGAGTTACAGATGGTTCTGAGCTGCCAAGTGGATGCTGGGAACTGAACCCAGCTCCTCTTCAAAAGCAACAAGTGATCTTGATTAACCTCTGAGCCATCTCTCCAGACCAAGGTTTATATTTCTAATAAACTAAGTACTGGTCCAGGCTCAGCACTTAGAGATCACTGTGTTAGGTTTGTTTGTTGTTTATTTTAAAAGACAGGGTTTCTCTGTGTAGCCCCAGATGTCCCAGAACTGTCTGGAGACCAGGCTGATCTCCAACCCAGAGATCCCCTGGTCTCTGCCTCCCCAGTTTTGGAAGCAAAGGCGTGTGCTACCCCTGCCTGGGTTGACTAGTGTCAGGAATGTGAACTGTCCTGGGCCTTCACTGTTGGCAGAAAGTGGAAGGGTGTCACATGGGCAGGTTACTCCCAACATGATGCTCAACAAGGCCCTGTGATTCATGGACTAAATGTGAAGGATTTCACATATTCTTATTTATTTTTTTAAGATTTATTTATTTATTATATATAGTCTTCTCTCTGCATGTATGCCTGCACTCCAGAAGACGGCACCAGATCTCATATGGTTGGTTTTATGAGCCACCATGTGGTTGTTGGGAATTGAAATCAAGACCTCTGGAAGAGCAGCCAGCAGAAGCGCTCTTAGACTCTGAACCATCTCTCCTATTTAGTTATTTTCTGTGTATTGGTGTTTTGTGTACATTCTCTGCAATCCTGTGTATGTCCTCAAAGGCCAGAATAGGGTGTTGAATCTCCTGAAACTTGAGATAGAGATGGTGGTTAGCCACTATGTGGGTGCTGGGAATTGAACCTGGGCCCCCCTGCAAAAGCAGTCAGTGTTCTTAACCACTGCACAGTTCTCTAGTCCCCAACTGGGATGAGTTTTAATGAAGTTATAAACATGTACAACCATCATCAGCATCCCACCACACTCTCAGACTTCACTTAAGCTCACATGTGACCAACCCACTGCATACTGTGAGCTCCAGCAGCGTCTACTGTGCTTCCTGCCTCGGAGATTTGCCAGCTCTAAAAATTTCATGTACCCAGAGCCACACATACCACATAAAGAGTTTTGTGTCAGTGTTGAGGAAATGGCTTGGTGGTTAAGAACACTTGTTGCTCTTGCAGAGGACCATGGTGTAATTCTTAGCAACCACATAGTCACTCACAGCCATCCATAATTCCAGTTCCAGGGAATCCAGTTCCAGGGGATCCAGTACCCTCTTCTAGTCTCTTTAGGTATCAGGCATGTAAATAGTACATCTACAAGTAGGCAAAACACTCAGACACTTTTTAAAAACTTTTGTGAGCTATGTGGTGGGGGAGAACACTTTTAATCTCAGCACTTGGGAGGCAGAAGCAGGCAAATCTCTGTGAGTTCGAGGCTAGGCTGGTCTACAGAGTGAGTTCCAGGACAATCAAGGGTACACTGAGAGACCCTTGATGATTGTCTTATCCACCCACCAGTGACAGACATTTGAGTTGTTTCCAGTTCATTTATTATAAATAAAACTACTGTTGTTGAATGGGATGTGGTGGCACTAACATGTAATTCAAGCATTAGGGAGGTAGAAGCAGAAAGATCAGGAATTCAAGGCCCTCTTCAGCTACATAATGAGTTCAAGAACAGCCTGGCCACACGGAACTCTGTCTCAAAAAACCAGCAACTGCATAGCTCCTATACTAACCTCAGATCCTCTAAAGTAGACTCCATAGAGATAAAAAGCCTATAAATGCCAGTATTTAGAAGATGGAAACAGGAGGGCCAGAAGTTCCAGGTCATGCTCAAAGAGAAGAGGGTAGGCAGATGGGAGCTGTTAGCTTCTCCATTAGCAGCTAACCCGGAAACTGACCCTCAGAGCTTTGCTAACACTGTTGTCACTGCTGAAGTATTACACTGGGGTTTAAAGCTGTGATTAGATGGTTTTGCCTTTCAGTTAGATGAAATTTCCGAGAGCGGCAACAGCATTGACCCATATGAGCCTGTCATCCCTCTGAGCATCCCTAGGCCTGCACTGTTCCTCTGCTCCAAAAATAGCATCCTGTCTACGTGCATGGCCAGAGACAAACCCAGGACCCAAAATTCAGCTTTCTTCTGTAGCTCTCTGTTTCACTGCCGGTTTTTGGCTTCCCCCGTCAGTATGACTTTGGGTCTAAAATACCTGGACCTCTGTTGCTCTCATGTTGCAGGTATATCCTGGGGCTGTGGAGAGAGTGTTTTTGTTCATTCACTAGATTTGTGTGGGAGGGGGGTACTTTAGACAGGCTCTCGGTATGCGGCCCTGGCTATCCTGACACTTGATATGTAGAACAAGCTGTCCTTGAACCCACAGAGCTCTATTTGCCTCTGCCTTAGGCACCCTGGGATTGCATGTATGTGTCACAGTGGCCAGTTATTCTTTCTCTTGTATTTTATTATTTTTGATATTTCGATATGGTCTCAATATATAGCTTAGGCTGGCCTCAAACTTGTGATTCTCCTGCCTCATCTTCCTAACTGCTGAGATTATAGATGTGGGTTACCACACTCAGCTCTATTTTATGTTTGAGTTCTTCTTTAAGGGATTGCGGAAGGACATAAGACAGGCCCACTCAAGTAGATTCTGTATACAAACACATTCCTTTGTAAGGGCTCAAAGAAGCCAATGGAACAAATACCCTTTGCTTCAAGCCAGGGGACACTTCTTTTCTTTAGTACAGTGAGTGGCCTTCTCCCATGAGCAGCAGCTCCTGGGCTCAAAGCATACATGGTGCCACTTAGTAGAGAAGGTTCTGATGTCATGTCTAAGTTCTGGGTTTATGTTCCCATGCAGACTGCAGTAAGCCATGCTCTAGGGCTCCTGAGCTCAGTTTGGAGGGAAGCTCTCCACCCTGCCTGTTCCCTGGGACAGGGATAACAAGGAGGACCCTGCAGCTCAGCCTTATTTATTTTTTTATTTTTTAGATTTTTCAAGATAGGGTTTCTCTCTATAACAGTCCTGGCTGTCCTGGAACTCACTGTGTAGACCAGGCTGGCCTTGAACTCACAGGGATCTGCCTGCCTCTGCCTCCTGAGTTCTGGGATTAAAGACATGCGCCACCACGCAAAGTGCAGCTCAGCCTTTAAGATGAAATCTCCCACAGCACCAGTCCCATCACCCAAATGCTATTCTTTGAATTAAAGCTGGTGATTAGGGAATTTTGCTTTTGAGTTTTTACAAAATTACAAGTTGTGGGTCCAGAAAGGGCATACACATAAATCCCAGCACTCAGAGACAGATGCAGCTGGGGTCTCTGTGAGTTTGAAACCAACCTGGTCTACATATCTACATAAGGAGTTCCAATCTACACAGGGAAACTGTCTCAAAAAAAGAAGAAAAGGGGCTGGAGAGGTGGCTCAGAGGTTAAGAGCACTGGCTGTTCTTCCCAAGGTCCTGAGTTCAATTCCCAGCAACCACATGGTGGCTCACAGCCATCTACATTGAGATCTGCCTGGGCATATATGTAGAGCAAATACTGTATACATAATAAATAAATAAATAAATAAATAAATAAATAAATAAATAAATGTTTAAAAAAAAAAAGGAAGAAAAGAAGCTGGGCGGTGGTGGCGCACGCCTTTAATCCCAGCACTTGGGAGGCACAGGCAGGAGGATCTTTGTGAGTTCGAGGCCAGCCTGGTCTACAAAGTGAGTCCAGAACAGCCAGGGATACACAGAGAAACCCTGTCTTGAAAAACCAAAAAAAAAAAAGAAGAAAAGAAAACATCCATTTTATTTAATTTATGTGTGTGTGTATGATGTACACCTGTCTGTGTGCATGTGCATGCTTAGAGGTCACAGGATAATTTGGGAAGTTCTCTCCTTCCAGGCTGTGGTTTCTGGGCTCTATTACCTGCCATCTTGCTGGACTTGTTTGTTTTGAAACATGATCTTTTTTTAATTAATTATTTATTTATTATGCAGTATTTGCTCTACATATATGCCCGGGCAGCCGATCTCAATGTAGATGGCTGTGAGCCACCATGTGGTTGCTGGGAATTGAACTCAGGACCTTTGGAAGAATAGCCAGTGCTCTTAACCTCTGAGCCACCTCTCCAGCCCTTGAAACATGATCTTAACAAAGCCTGGAACTCAACACGTAATAGAGGATAACTTTGAACACCTGATCCCCTGCTTCTACTTCCCAAATACTAGGATTACACACATGTGCCGCCATAACCTGCTGCCTTTCAATTACTTTTTCCATCAGGTGACAATACGGGGCATTTCGGGGAAGCAGCCTTTCAGAGGCAATCACTCTCCACTTGCTCCCTGATGAACAAGTCAGACACTGGCCCTATACCAGAGTGCAAACATTTTTTTTTTTTTGGTTTTTTTCAAGACAGGGTTTCTCTGTATAACAGCTCTGGCTGTCCTAGACTCACTTTGTAGACCAGGCTGGCCTCGAACTCACAGAGATCCGCCTACCTCTGCCTCCCAAGTGCTGGGATTAAAGGCATGCACCACCAACGCCCCGCGCAAACATTTTTTTTTAAGATTTATTCATTATGTATCCAATGCTGTGTATTGAAGTATGTGTGCCTACACACCAGAAGAGGGCACCAGATCTCATAGATGGTTGTGAGCCACCATGTGGTTGCTGGGAATTGAACTCAGGACCTCTGGAAGAACAGCCAGTGCTCTTAACCTTTGAGCCATCTCTCCAGCTCCAAACTACATTTTTTTTTTTTTTTGGTTTTTCGAGACAGGGTTTCTCTGTTTAACAGCTCTGGCTGTCCTGGAATCGCTTTGTAGACCAGGCTGGCCTCGAACTCGCAAAGATCCGCCTGCCTCTGCCTCCCAAGTGCTGGGATTAAAGGCGTGCGCCACCACCGCCCGGCTCAAACTACATTTTTTATAGTAACAGCAGAGGCTGAAATTATCCTGAAGCCTGGCTCAGTGGTAGAATGAATGTTTAGCATGCTCCAGGTCCTGGGTTCAAGGCCCAGCACCAAATCCTCAATACCTAGGTGTTGAGTGTGGAAAGACTATAACCAGTGGTCAAGAATAAAGACTGAACGCCTTTAGTCCCAGCCCTTGGGAGGCAGAGGCAGGAGGATCTCTGTGAGTTCGAGGCCAGCCTGGTCTACAGAGTGAGTCCAGGACAGCCAGGACTACACAGAGAAACCCTGTCTGGAAAACAAAACAAACAAAAACCCCAAAGGAATAAAGGCTGGGTATATGTGGGCTTCTGCTAGTTCTTGGCAAATTTAGCATCTCAAATCAGTTTCTAGTTCATAGAACAAGTGTCATCTCGTGCTACCACTGAGGAAGCACAGCTGATAATAAATATGCCCAAAGTGACAGATAATTCTCCATTTATTTATTTATTTTTAATTTTTGTTTTGTTTTGGAATTCACTATGTAGACCTAGCCTCAAGTTCATAGAGATCTGTCTGCTTCTGGCTCCTAGTCCAGGGATTAAACGTATGCACCACTATGCCCACCCTCTCTTGGTGGTTGTTGGTTTTTGTTTTGTTTGTTTTTCTTTCTTTTAATAATTTATTTTTATTTTATGTACACTGGTGTTTTGACTGCATAAGTCTCTGTGGGGGTGTCAGATCCACTGGAGCAGGAATTATAGACAGTTGTGAGAGACATGTGGGTGCTGGGAATTGAACCCCGGGTTCTCTGGAAGAGCAGCCAGTGCTCTTAACTGCTGAGCCATATCGCCAGCCCTTATTTTTGTTTTCTGAGAAAGGGTTTCTCTGTGTAGCCTTGGCTGTCCTAGAACTATCTCTGTAGACCAGGCTTGCCTCAGACTCACAAAGATCTGCCTGCCTCTTCCTGAGTGCTGGGATTAAAGGCATGCCCTACCACACCACTGCTGATTAAGTAATTATTTAATTGTGTTGCTATGTGTCAAACTTTGGGCCTCATGTCTGATGCACACATGACCTGTCCCTGAAGTATAGCCCCAACCTACTTATTTCTTCAACATCTCAAGGTGGTAAATTATTTTTTAATTATGTATAAGTATGTGAGTGCAGGTGCCCATGGAGGCCAGAGGCATCAGATTCCCTGGTGGTTGGAGTCACCTAATGTGAGTGCTAGGAACTGAACTTGGGTCCTCTGCAAGTGCAGCAAATGCTTTCTGTTTTTGAGACAGGGTCTCACTGTGTATACTTGGCTGTCCCGGACTTGTTTTGTAGACACCTGGCTGCAGCAAATGCTGTTAACCACAGAGTCATCTCTCTAGCCCTGTTCTTTTTTTTTTTTTTTTTTTTTTGGTTTTTCAAGACAGGGTTTCTCTGTGTATCTCTGGCTCTCCTGGACTCTGCTTTGTGGACCAGGCTGGCCTCAAACTCACAGAGATCTGCCTGCCTATGCCTTCCGAGTGCTGGAATTAAAGGCGTGTGCCACCACGCCCGTCCAGCCCTGTTCTTAAAAGCATTGTAATTCCAAGTTTATGTGTAGAGTCTTACTCCATCTCCTTGTCCTAAAATCCCATTTATTATATTGTCTTCAGATAGAGAGCATATCAATTGTAAACTGATGCAGTTTACTATTGCATGCACCTGGACTCGCTCTGTAGACCAGGCTGGCCTCAAACTCAGAGATCCTCCTGCCTCTGCATCCCAAGTGCTGGGATTAAAGGGGTGTGCCACTGTGCCTGGCCTCATTTTTATTTCTAGTAATGTCCACTGTTGGGTTTTTCTTTTTTTTTTTTTTTTTTTTTGGTTTTTCGAGGCAGGGTTTCTCTGTGTATCTCTGGCTGTTCTGGACTCGCTCTGTAGACCAGGCTGGCCTCGAACTCAGAGATCTGCCTGCCTCTGCCTCCCAAGTGCTGGGATTAAAGGCATGTGCCACCACCGCCCGGCCACTCTTGGGTTTTTGTTTGTTTGTAGTTTTGGTTTCGAGATAGGGTCTCATATAGCCTAGGCTAGCTTTACCTTAAACTTGTTATGTAGGGAAGGCTAGCCTTGAACTCCTGGTCCTCCCATCTCCACTTCCAGACTGATAGGATGACAGGTGTCCTGTGTGTCCCCCTTTGCCCAGTGTCAGTCACTCTTGGCCTGTTCGTTTGTCCCTTTGCTTAGTCAACAGAAACTTCCAAGTGCTAACCGTATGCCAGAATTTAGGAAATGCAGCAGGAAGAAACAGAAGTGAAGATATGTTCTGTGCTTGGCCTTCTTGAAGCTCTTTCACAAGCATGGCCTTGCTGGCTACCCCACATCCTTCAAGGCAGGAAAAAGAAGACAGGATCTTCATATGTGATTATACAATCATAGTACCAAGTAAAAAGTGCCCAGCCACACTCAGCCTCAGGCCCTCTGACATGGAATCCAGTTCATTTTACAGGACACCTCCTGCTAGAGAAGGGGGTGATTAATAAATGAGTAAGCTTGGGCCCCTCCCTGCGAGGCTCCCTAATGGAGGCTCTGGAGACAATGAACACCTCCCTCACTGTAGCTTGTCCCTAAGCACTCCATTAGAGCTGCTTGTTTTTGCAGCTGCCTCCTCTCCTCACAGGATCCTGGAAGGCAGAGGTTGCCCTGAGACGTCTAGGAGTTTTCTTTTTTTTTCTTTTTTTTTTTTTTTTTGGTTTTTCGAGACAGGGTTTCTCTGTGTAGCCCTGGCTGTCCTGGACTCACTTTGTAGACCAGGCTGGCCTCGAACTCACAAAGATCCGCCTGCCTCTGCCTCCCAAGTGCTGGGATTAAAGGCGTGTGCCACCACTGCCCGGCTAGGAGTTTTCTCAGAATGGGTATCTCAGTAATGCTGATGTACATCCAGGAGCTTAGTCGCCGCAGCAGAACAGGGAGTGTCAAGACACTGGTAGAGTTCCAGCTACAAAGAGGCAGGAAACAAAGCCTACCTTCTGTCTGGAGGAAGTGAGAGTCTGAGAGGACAGGAGCTAAACAGAGCCCTAAATGTGCTCTGTGCTGGTCAGAATGTGTGCACAGGGAGATCAGTATGCATGGATCCCAAAATAAAGGCAAGATTATGAAATCCACCTAGGAGGGTCTCTTTCCTTAGTGGACTCGGGGCAAAGGTCTAAGACTTCTGATGGCCAAAGTTGCCCAGACAAATTCCTGGTCAGGAAGGCCTGTGAGAGCCCAGCAAGGTGGTTCAATGGGTAAAAGGTGCTGGCTGCCAAGTGAACCCTTGGGCCCCATATGGTAAAAGGAGGGCTGACTCCTGCAAGCTATCATCTGACCTCCACAGTGGCACTGTGGCATGCCCCACAATAAACAAATGTAAAACTTTTTTTTTTTTTTTTTTTTTTTTGGTTTTTCGAGACAGAGTTTCTCTGTGTATTGTTGGCTGTCCTGGACTCACTTTGTAGACCAGGCTGGCCTCGAACTCACAAAGATCCGCCTGCCTCTGCCTCCCAAGTGCTGGGATTAAAGGCGTGCGCCACCACCGCCCGGCAAATGTAAAACTTTTAAAAAAGATTTATTTACCCGGATAATGGTGGCACATGCATTTAATCCCATCAAAGGCAAGGCTGAGGCAGGCAGATCTTTGAGTTTGAGGCTGCCTTGGTCTACAGCTAGATCCAGGAGTGTTTACTTTTTGTGTATAAATTTTTCCCTGAATGAGTGCCAGAAAAGGGTGTCAGATCCCCCGGAAGTAGACTTAGAGATGTTTGTAAACTGTTATGTGGGTGCTGGGAATAGAACCTGGGTCCTTTGCAAGAGCAGTAACTTCTCTTAACCTCTAAGTTATCTCCCACCTATCACAACCTCACTCCTCCCCCACACCAGCCCAAGATGAGACAAAGAGTTTCTCTGTGTAGCCCTGGCTGTTCTGGAACTTACTCTGTAGATCAGGTTGGCCTTGAACTCACAGAGATCTGCCTGCCTCTGATTTCTGATTATTAAATGCATGTGCATGCCCAGCATTTTTTTTTAATAAAAAGAAGACTTTGGCCGGGCATGGTGGCGCATGCCTTTAGTCCCAGCACTCAGGGAGGCAGAGGCAGGTGGATCTCTGTGAGTTCAAGGCCAGCCTGGTCTACAAAGTGAGTCCAGGACAGCCAGAGATACATAGAGTAATCCTGTCTCGAAAAGCCTAATAAATAAATAAAAAGACTTTGAGTTGCCCCTGGACAGTGACCTCACCCTATACAGGCATAGAGACACATGACCTTGCAGCCCTGCCCTGACAGAGTGTGGGCAGGATTCACTGTGAGCCAACCACTCTCAGGCACACAGGAGCCTCTGTGCCCAGAGGCAGTCTGTGGTTTGCTCAGAGACATCAACTTTGGGAGTGTCCTCAAGCCCAAGAGTGAACATTCCAACAAACAGTGTGCAGTTCAGCTGCAGGTTCTATGGGATGCTGCTTTTTTCCAAATGCTGATACCTTTTCTGTTTGTTTTTAGAGACAGGCTCTCTCTGCGTATCATGGAACTCTTTGTTTTTAAATATTTTTATTTATTATGTATACAGTGTTCTGTCTGCAGGTATATCTGCAGGCCAGAAGAGGGCACCAGATCCCATTATAGATGGTTGTGAGCCACCATGTGGTTGCTGGGAATCAAACTCAGGACCTCTGGAAGAACAGCCAGTGCTCTTAACCTCTGAGCCATCTCTCCAGCCCGCTGGAACTCTTTGTAAACCAGGCTGGCCTGGAACTCACAGAGATCCTCCTGCCTCTGTCTCCGGAGCGTTGGGGTTAAAGGCGTGTGCCACCACACCCGACTGGCTGGCAAACTCTGATATCTTCAAAAGTGCACAGCGTCTCTACCCAGCACTGTTCCTCTGAAGTACACTTTGTAGAAGCAGGCAGAAAGCCAGATCTGGCAGCACAAGCCTTGGGAGGTGGATAGAGGAGGAACAGGAGTTCAAGGTCATCTTCCACTACACACAGAGCTCCTGGCCAGGCAGAGCTAGATGAAGCCCTTGGGTAGAAGAAAGAGATAGGGAGAGAGGGAAGGAGGGAGGGAGAGAAATGGAGATAGAGACAGACACAGAGAGAAGGATATATAATAACTGTATACATGGCTAGCTGTGGTGGCCTGCAATCCTAGCAACTTAAGAGGCTGAGGAAGGGGAATCATGAGTTTGAGGTCAGTCTAGGCTGAATAACAAAACCTTGTCTTCAAACTAATTAAATATTTCACTGATCTTAACCAAAATGCAGACAGGTGATTGGTTAGATTAAATAAATAAATGTATGGCTAAGATGCTGAGAAAGCAAGGAAAAGGGTTCCAGATGCCATCCAGGGTGTCTCTGTAGGAGGACTGACCTGTGCACAAAAGCCTGGCAAGTTAGTCCTGCTAAGAGGAGGGAGAGGTGTCTCACACGAGGGAACAGCATGTGCAAGGATACTGAGCTGTCAACAGACAAGTGGCTGAGGAATGCTGAGACATCTGGCTGGACCAGGGGATGGACAGGGAGACAGGAAGTGAGGCAAAAGGGAACACAAGCCCTTGCTGTGACCTTCAGGCAGAGACTAAACAGCTTGGGAGCTTGAGAAAGCTTTGAATTTGGAAGAGAAATCAACATTTGGGATGAGAAATAAAACTGCAGGAGGTATGGGAACATTGCTCAAAGACTGGCCAGGGTGAGCGAGGCTCTGCACACAGCAGTGTAGGAAAACAAACCTTTTCAGGTTGAGGAGGCAGCTCCAGAGATACAGTGATGCCCACAAAGTGAGAGGACTGGACTTTGGATCCCTAGAATCCAAATACAGCCAGATGTTGCTCTGTGTGTCTGCAATCCCAAATCAAGATGGTGCACAAAGCCAGAAGACTCCCAGGAAGCTTGAGGTAGAAAACAAGGACCAGCTGGGCATGGTGGCGCACCCCTTTAATCCCAGCACTTGGGAGGCAGAGGAAGGTGGTTCCCTGTGAGTTCAAGACCAGCCTGGTCTACAGAATGAGTCCAGGACAGCCAGGGCTACACAGAGAAACCCTGTCTCAAAAAAACCAGTAAATTCAATACCTCTAAGCCACATGGTAGATATACAAAGATAGAGAGAGGTACATACACAGGAAAATATTATTTGTATTATTATTATGGAAGAGCACAGAATGCTGGGATTAAAGATGTATACCACCACCCCTCAAACTTTAAGGCCAAAAAAAAAAATAACCCAACAACAAAAGCCAAATTAACAAAACCTTAGTTGTGTGACACATAAGAATAACCCCCTCCCTTTTTATTTTGAGACAGGGTTTCATGTCTCAGCCTGGCCTCAAATTCCCAGTATAGCCAAGGCTAGCCTTGAACTTCTGATCTTTCTGCCCCACCTCCCTAGTAGTGGGATTTCAGGAATGCACCACCACAGTGGGGCTCAAGCCCAAGGCTTCATGTATGAAGAAAGCAGCACTCTCATTTAAACTATATCCTCAGCCTTCTCTCTCCTCTGGGAGATGAGATCTCACACCACAGGCCAGAATGGCCTGGGACTTGCAATGATTTTTTTTGGTTTCTGCCTCCCTGGAATGACAGGCATATAACACCCATGGTATCCAGCTGTTTTAACTTTGACCAACACCAACATCTGCAGAAATTATCAACCCTCTTATCTCTGGCTCCCCAGAGTTATTTGATTCCATCCACTTCCCCTTAGGGTGAGTTCTTTAGAAATCTTCTCAGTTCAATGAGCCTCTGAGGGGGAACTCCTGCTGGAATAGACATCTGGATGATACAGGGAGGAGTAGAGGAGGGATGGAATGAAGTCATTGAGTCATTGTCTGGGAGGAATGTCAGTCAGCTCTGTGCTCTGCCTATCAACTCCCAGGGTCTTGTTTCTTCATCTGGGACAATTCTCATCAGCTCTGTGAGGTGGTGGGGGTGTGTGCTTACAATCCCAGCACTTAGAAAATTAAGGCAGGAGGATCACCATTGGTTCCAGGCTAAACTGGGATTCACAGTAAGATCCTATTTCAGAAAACTAAACAAAAACACATGGCTGGGGCTGTAGGACAGTTGGTAGAGTGCTGGCTTAGTGTGCAGGAAGCCCCGGGTTCCATTCCTTGCACCACCCTAGCCACCAGCACACAGTTGCAATCCCAGCACTTCAGGAGGAACAGGCAGGATGACCAAAAGTCCAAGGTCAGTTTGAGGCCAGCCTAAACTCTGTGATACCCTGTTTCAAGGCAAAACCAAAAAGGAGATGGCATTATGTTACTCGGTATGTTAAAAAATGGAAGGTGGGCTGGGCCTGGTGTCGCATGCCTTTAATCCCAGCACTCGGGAGGCAGAGGCAGGCGGATCTCTGTGAGTTCAAGGCCAACCTGGTCTACAGAGTGAGTCCAGGACAGCCAGTACTGTTACCCAGAGAAACCCTGTCTTGAAAAGCCAAAAAAAAAAAAAAAAAAAGGAAAGAAAAATGGAAGGTTGTTCTCATTCCTGTCTCAGCAGGTTTCTATGACTAGGTGGTGGGTGGCAGGAGAGGGTGGAGGGAGGAAAGCCAGTGGAAAACCAGCTTTGTCAGCCAGAATATAGAATAGACCAGGCTGGAGGCTGGGCGGTCACTGTGTGCCTCAGCCTGGGCTGGCCAGTTATGGTGAATCACAGCCTGTCCTCATGGCCTGTTTGTCCATGAGGAGGACTCACTGAAGTGTTTTTGTAGCTATCTTGATTTTTGTTTGTTGTTTTGCAGATACGTGAGTTGAATCAGACACTGAGCTAACCCTGAGTGCTGGACTCATCTCGACTATGTTTTGAGATTTTTTTGTACTTACTGGAATGGCACTAAGTACCTACATTTATCACATCATTTAATTCTCTAGCCATTCCATTATTTATCTGCATATTAGGGATAAATCTGAAGTTTCTATCCAGCCATCCTCTCATCTGCTCAACTGCTCACCAAATCCTGGGGCCATGAGATAGTTGCCTGTGTTTTGGGTCATCCCCCACCTGTCAGCACATCTGGACCTTCTGAGCCAGCCAGATGTCTAGGCAGACCTTAAGGCTCACAGGCCAGACACCGCACCCTATTTCAGCCCAGCGTGACTAGCTTCCCTACCATGGCATGCAGTTTGGCATGCTGTCAAGGCCTGCCATTCTTCCTGCACACCGTTGTTTGGACATTGACAAATGCCAGGCAGGTGATGTATGTTGGTTACCACCAGCTTTACCCATTTTACCCACTGGTGCAGGGTATGTATGAGGCAGGGAGCAGCAAGCTGTGCCCCAAGATCAGGAGAGCAGAACATGGGTTTCAGCTGAATTAGGGCACAAACCTACCTAGAACTGGGAATCAGGACAACAAAATGCTGGGGCATGGTCAGCTGGGTCTGGGAATAAACATGACATTCAGGGGACATGAGTAGGCAGGAGGTAGCATTTGCCCAGATAGTTTCTCTACCATGTCAAAGTTGGGTCAAGTGATGTCCAACCTCTTGGTGTATTCCAAATTTTCTTATGAGGACCCAGCAGGAAGGAGAGGAAAGGAAAGTGGGTCTTCCAGCCAGAAGTTAGAAAATTAAGTCTCATGGGGGTTTACTGCTGGGGTTATCCAGAGATAATCACTGTACTCAAAATAACTGAAGGCTGCTGGGCATAGTGATGCACGCCTTAATCCCAGCACTCAGGAGGCAGGTCTCTGAGTTCAAGGCCAGCCTGGTCTACAAATCGAGTTCCAGGACAGCCAGTACTGTTACACAGAGAAACCCTGTCTCAGAAAACCAAAACCAGGGCTAGAGAGATGGCTCAGCAGTTAAGAGCACTGGCTGCTCTTCCAAAGGTCCTGAGTTCAATTCCCAGCACCCACATGGTGGCTCATAACCATCTATAGTGTGATCCTCCTCTGACATGCAGGTATACTTGGAGATAGAGCATATATATTAAATAAATAAATCTTTATAAAAAACTTCCCTTCCGCCGGGCGGTGGTGGCGCACGCCTTTAATCCCAGCACTTGGGAGGCAGAGGCAGGCGGATCTTTGTGAGTTCGAGGCCAGCCTGGTCTACAAAGTGAGTCCAGGACAGCCAAGGATACACAGAGAAACCCTGTCTCGAAAAACCAAAAAAAAAAAAAAAAAAAAAAAAAAACTTCCCTTCCATACTGTATGGGTCAGGCAAGAAGCAAGCCCACCAGCAAAGATTTTCGAAAGGCAATTTGAGAGCAGGAGAAAGTTAGGAAAGAGTCTGGTACCTGGAACTGGAGAGCAAAGGTCTACTCCCACTTCCCCCATTTGTTAATGAATAACCAGAAGGAACTCAATCCCTACTGGAGCATGGGTATTCCCATTCATAAAATGTGGGCAGTCCACATCAGCAACAATACCAAACCAACAATCAGTGGCTATGCAAAAGTCCTAGGAAACAAAACCAAACCCCAAGTAAGTTGTTTAATGTGGATCTTCTTAAACTTATCTGGACTAGTGTTTCTCTTTTTTTTTTTTTTTGGTTTTTCGAGACAGGGTTTCTCTGAATATCTCTGGCTGTCCTGGACTCGCTTTGTAGACCAGGCTGGCCTCGAACTCACAAAGATCCGCCTGCCTCTGCCTCCCAAGTGCTGGGATTAAAGGCGTGCGCCACCACCACCCGGCAAGTGTTTCTCTTTTTAAGGAGTTATTTATTTTGTTTTTCAAGACAGGGCTTCTCTGTGCTGGGATTAAAGGCTTGAGATAACACACCCAGCTAGGATTTTTTTTTAATTCTAAAAAAATTAGAATATGCTTTAGAGAAAGAAAACAGCATATATTTATCTCAAAACATACTTGCCCCAAATTCTAAATCCTGTCTCAGCCTCCCAAGTAGTTTGGAGTTAGACACTGAAAAGATTAAAGTGGGGACTAGTAAAATGGCTCAGGAGTTAAGAACATTGGGTGCTCTTACACAGGACCTGGGTTCAAGTCCCAATACCAGCGTGGCAGCTCACACTGACTCCAGCTCCAGGGATCTGACACCTTCACACAAACATGCATGCACACAAAACACCAATGCACATAAACTAAAAAATAAACAATAGGAAAAGGTTGAAATGGATCCCACTCATGTCATTCAAATAAACTATAAGGGCCAGGCTTCATCTTTTCCTTTCTGGGAGGAGTTGGAAGACACTGAAGAGGGGACTAACCTGGGGCACCATCGCCATCTAGTGGCTATCGCGTACCTAACTTACATATCAGAAGACAAAGGAGATTCATGAGGGGAGGAGACCCAGTGGGAGAGCTTCCCAAGGTCACAGGAAGGGACTGTTTGTGCTGTTCTAAGAGACCTTGCTCAGCTAAGAGCTCTGGATTTCTAGGAGTGCCTGCCTACCCATGAGCACAGAGCTAAGGATCCCAGTTCACCCATCGTGGCTTGTCTGCTCAGTTTCTACCTTAGTGTGGGCAGTCTGACTCCCAGTCAATACTCCTTATGGCCTACAGTGTGGTGTGTCCCTCTCCCAAACCCCGGCCATTTGCTTCCTAGCATTCAGCTTGTCTGGCTCATCTGATATTCTACATCTGCCCTGGTTTGCTTGACATGAGTTAATTGTTTCCAGCCTGATTATTTCCCTACAGTATTCCTCACATCCACCCCAGCCATCTAGGCCCCTGGCCAGTCCATTTCGCAGACCCACCCAGGTACACAGCACTCCCTCCCAATGTTTCCTTTGAAATATCAAGCACAGAAAAGATGGGAGCTGTCAGGATAAAGACCTCCTCTATACCTTTACCAACTTTCTATCCTCCTGCTCTCCCAACTCCTGTGACTGCCCAGGGACTAGCATGTGTACTGAACAAGCTAGAGGTACTCTACCACTGAGCTACACCCCAGGCCCATAAATCTTTTTGAGATAAAGTCTTGCTAAGGGGGGGGGGGGGGGGGGGGCTTGAACTATGTTGGCTGGTAAGTAGTTGATGAAATGTACATACAAAAAAATTTAACTTTCTTGGTGTGGGGCCAGGTGTGGTGGTGCACACCCTTAATCCCAGCACTCAAAAAGGAGAGGCAGGTGGATCTCTGTGAGTTCAAGGCCAGTCTGGTCTACAGAGTGAGTACAGTACGGCCAGGGCTGTTACACCAAGAAACCTTGTCTCAAAAATCTAACAAAAAGAGAAAATGGTTTTGAGATAGGGTCTCATCATGTGACTCTGGCTGGCCTGGAAGTTAAGAGGTCTACCTACCTATACCCGGTCGCAGAGATTAAAGGTATACATTGCTCTACCTAAAGTAAAAGCTCCTGCCCATTTTATCTTGGCAATCAGAGTATATTTTTGATCTTTAGTGATAACTGGGGATTGTTTGTCATTCCTGAAAGCAAACTACCTTTTTTGTTTTATGTAGACAGGGCTTCTCCATAAAACCCTGCCTGTACTGTCTCTGTAGATCAGGCTGACCTTGAACTCAGAGATTTACTTGCCTCTGCCTCTGAGGTGCTGGGGTTAAAGATGTGCGGCACTACCAGGCAGCCAAATTATTTCTTTATACTCCAGAAGAAATATGGCTGCCTTGGTTTTAGTCAGGTGACCTTACAAACTCCCGTTTTAGTGTACTAGGAACTAGGCAGAGAACGTGGGCTCAAGATCACTTTTATTTGCAGAGCCCGTAACAGTTGGTTAACAAGCTGGCTGAGCTGGTACAATCCTTCAAGGTATTCAACTAACAGTCTCTACAAACCAGATCAGAGACCAACTGGGACATATTTCAACACACTGGGGAAGAGGCTGTTCATTCCCTTGCTCTCCACATATTTTCCAACAAGATTTGTTTTATAGCCAAACAACTCTAACCCATAACAAAGTCGTCTTCAATCACTGATTCCCTCCCCACCCCCAGAATAGAAAGCAGAGGTAAGAGGGGAGACGTTTCCTGGCTAGACCCCAATGGAGCAAAGATAGCAAGTAGGCTGGTGCCTGAGGATACTGATGGACAGGCACCAAAACAGGCTGCGCAGAAACAATGCAGCCCAGCTCCTCAGATGGGAGGTATCCCCGAGAGCCTCACTACCACGGGGTTAGATAAGGGGGTAACTGGTGTGATTCATCACTCCCTGCCCTCAAATTAAAACATGATAAACCCAGAACATTTTACTTCAAAATTTACCACTCCTTCTGAGAAATTCTAGTTATCTGAAGGCCAGGACTCACTCCTTCCACCTAATGGCCTGGGCTTCCGGCCCCCTTCTCACCCTTGGGTGCCCATCCAACACTGATTTGATACTCCTTGACTCAAAAATTGATTTAAAAAAAAAAAAAAGACATCCAGTGGGCATGCTCCTCCCTCACCTGTGGACTCCATTCATCCATGCCTCTCCACTCCCACCTTGGGGTACCCACACTCCAGCATCCCAGTATTGGCCTGGAGAAGGCCTGACGGATGCTGCCCAAAGTGCTTTCCTGTGACTCCAACACCAGCCACTAGTATGGGGACCTGGAGAGGAGTGGAGACAAGACTTTCCCCCAAAGACATCACAAAGAACAGAGGTAGGTCTGGGAAGGTTAGCTTATGTCCTGTAGCCAAGCCTGGATCTGGTGCAGGCTCTTACCAGCATCTCAGTCCTTGACTTTGAGTAGCAGCAATCCCAGTCCACAGCGCCTCCTAGGGGTGACTGAGCTCCAGCACTGTCCATAACTAAAACAACAGATTTGCCTTTTCTTATCCCTGCCCCATTTTTTTTTTTTTTAAAGTAGAGGTAGTTCCTAGGATGATACTCTACCTAGAATGGCAGTATTTTGACTTAATGAAGCAGTAAAGTATAAGTCTTAAGGAATTTTTAAAAATAATAAAATAATTGATGAAGCTGAATAAATTAAAGTTACGGGCCATCCATGAGGACCTTTCCCTTCCAGCCTATCTTTGGTATCTGGCCAGCTGCACTTGCTTCTCTCCCCTCACGACAGGAGGCCAGGGTCTGCCCAAGAAGGCCCCAGCTACTTCTTCAGGAATACTCAGAGCAGCTTGACCCGGTGCTCTAGAGCACAGACTCCAGTCTGTGCTGTGGCGTGTCCAGCTTTGGCAGACAGTCCTGACAGGGAAGGAGTCTGACAGGATGGAAGAAAGGGTGGAACAGTAGGATGCCCTGGACTCCAACCTGGGAGTGTAGGAGACAGGCTCAAGATGTGGAAGCCACAGGCCTTTTTCCACATACAGCACAGCTGGTCCTTTGCTTACTGCTCTGCAGCAAAGGGAAAGGGGAGGGGCAGAGGGAAGCTCAGGCAGCTGCCACGAGGCTTCAGAGCTTCTTCAGACGACTGTACATCTCTCTTTTGCTCTTTTCTCCCGCCCAGGTCCGGCTCTTGGTGCGGAACTTTTTCAGGTCTTCTTTAAAGTCTTCATGGTGCATTGGTCGGTAGCTGGGAGGTTCACAGTGAGACTAAAGGAACAGGAGAGGACAAGGTCAAGACACACCCGCCTCACATAATCTGGCTTCTTCTAAGCCTAGAGCTGTGAGAGGCTTGTAATAAACAAGGGCCAGTGAGTTCTACAGGAGCCTGGCACTTAGCAGATCCTTATCTTGTCCCCAGACCCCTGGCAAGCAAAGCAGCCACAATCAAGGCATGGGGATGCGGAGACATGAGTCTCACCTGGCATTTCAGAAAGAACTCCTTGTATCCCCCCTTCAGGACATACAGCTCTGGGTAGTGGAGTTTGGGGTACTCATTGCCAAGTCTATCTCTTTCTCTCACATAGCGGCACCTAGTGAAGAGGAATGAAGGAAAATGTGAGGTCACCCTTCAGTATAGGGAGGGGACAACAGTCAGTAAGAACAGGTGGTGGTCCAGGCACTCCTCCCACCTGTCTCCGTAACAACACTGCCGCTGACACCACCTGCAGCTATGGCTCTCCACTCCTAAGGCCCCCCCATTCAGTTCTTTCTCTCTAAATAGAATTCTGCCTCCTACTTCCTGGGAGTAATGAAAGCTCTTGTCTCACTCTCCCCTCTGCCCGAACCTTGCAGAAGCTGTAGTTTTTACTGTCCTACACTGTGTGCTGACCCCCATGCTAATCTCCTTGGTCCTCTTCCCAGGAGCTTCCACCTTTGACCTCATTTTGAAGGACTTCTGAATATTTTGTACAATTCTAAGTATTTGTTGTGCTTGTCTGCCTTCTATCTACTCTGAAATGTGACCTCCACAAAGACAGGGTTTTGATTTTGTGTTATATTGTTATTGCTAAAATTTCCCCAGTGCTTAGAAGAATATCTGACATATGAAGAATCTGGGAATGGGAATCCCTCTGCTATTTCCACTCATGCTGAGTATTCAGGTCCTGCTCAAAGGTTCCATTCTCATGTGCTAAAGGTGGGGGTGCTTTTGTGACAGGATATCATTGTCACTATGTAGTCCAGACTGCCCTTAAATTCTCAGAGTTCCACTTGCCTCTGGCTGAGTGCTAGAATTACACGCCTGTGTCATCATATCTGGCCTTGAACCCAGGACCTCACAAATACCAGAGAAGTGCTCTATCTGACCTGAACCACACTCCTAGCCTATCAGTAAATTAGTTTTTTTTTTTTAAAGATTTATATATTATTAGTTTGTTTTTTTTGAGACAGGGTTTCATGTAGCTCAGGCTGAGGTTGGACTTGAACTCTTTTTTTTTTTTTTTTTTTTTTTGTTTTTTCGAGACAGGGTTTCTCTGTGTATCCTTGGCTGTCCTGGACTCACTTTGTAGACCAGGCTGGCCTCGAACTCACAAAGATCCGCCTGCCTCTGCCTCCCAAGTGCTGGGATTAAAGGCGTGCGCCACCACCGCCCGGCTGGACTTGAACTCTTGATCCTCTTGCCTTAGCTTCTCCAGGGCTGGGATAAGACATGTACTACCTACCAGTCAGGCGTGGTGGCGCACACCTTTAATCTCAGCACTTGGGAGGCACAGGCAGGTGGATCTCTGTTGAGTTCAAGGCTAGCCTGATCTACAAAAGTGTGCCTAAGACAGCCAAGGCTACACAGAGAAAACCTGTCTCAAAAGACCCCCAAAAGACATGTACTACCACACCACATTTTGTTTTAGATTATCACTATCATACTAAAATTTGCAGAGTAAGACCTTTACATTTTGCTGATTTTTTCGTAAGAAACAACTGCTTGATATTTAAAGGATGTTATATGGGACCAATAAGTAGAACTAAATACATTGGGGGAAACTGGGAGACCCAAAGTCTAAATCAACTAATAAGCCAATTGGAAAGAGACTGAACCCGTGGTGACGTTACAAAGTTAACACTGGCATCATCAATACTGGACAAATCTGACAATCATTGCAACTAAAATTTCAAGGTTAAGTCCATAAACTACATTCAAGAAATGTTTGGGCCGGGTGGTGGTGGCACACACCTTTAATCCCAGTACTCAGGGGGCAGAGGCAGGTGGATCTCTGTGATTTTGAGGCAAGCCTGGTCTACAAAGTGAGTCCAGGACAGTCAGGGCTACACAGAGAAACCCTGTCTCAAAAAAAAAAAAAAAAAAAAAAAAAAGAAATATGTTTGGGCTAGGCTGTGGTGATGTAGGCCTTTATTCCCAGCACTCTGGAGGAAGAGGCAGAAGCAGGTGGATATCCGTGAGTTCAAGGTCAGCCTGGTATATAAAGTGAGTTCCAGGACAGCCAGGGCTACACAGAGAAACCCTATCTTGAACCCCACCTCCCACCAAAAGGAAAGAAAACTGTTTGGGACTGGGTAAAGGTATTTAACAACCTCAGTTTGATCCCAGAAAGCCACATGGTAGAACAGACTCCATCAAGTTGTCTTCTGAACTCTACATACACACTCTAAAAATCAATCCCAGCATTTGGGAGGCAGAGGCATGTGGATCTGTGAGTTTGAATCTAGCCTGGTCTACAGAGTGAGTTCCAGAACAGCCAGGGATATAGAGAAACCCTTTTTTGGAGACACCTAAGGGGGCGGGGAAGCTGTTTGCAAGACAGATCATTAGAGATATGTACAATAAAGGAAAACTATGTTATTAAAGGAATTATAGTTTTCACAAAAGTCACTGAGGAGGGCTGGAGAGATGGCTCAGTGGTTAAGAGCACTGCCTGCTCTTCCACAGGTCCTGAATTCAATTCCCAGCAAGCACATGGTGGCTCATAACCATCTACATTCAGATCTGATGCCCTCTTCTGGCTGCAGGTGTACATGCAGATAGAGCACTCATACATAAAATAAATAAATCTTTAAAAAACAAAACAAACAAACAAACAAAAAAACACCGGGCATGGTGGCGCACACCTCTAATCCCAGCACTAGGGAGGCAGAGTCAGGTGGATCTCTGTGAGTTCAAGGCCAGCCTGGTCTAAAAAGTTGAGTCCAGGACAGTCAGGTATATACACAGAAAAATCCTGTCTCAAAAACCTAAAAAAAAAAAAAAAAAAAAAAAAAGTCACTGAGGGGCTGGAGTGACTTGTGTGACAAGATGCTGGTTGTCCTATCATTATGATGTGCCCCTAGTGAAAAAAGCACACACTGCCACTCTCCACTATCATGAAGCCTCTGCCCCAAAGCTTATTCTTTGTGGTACTCACATTCGAGGGCCTCTCTCAGAAGAAAACTCACAGTGGAATACGACAATGACGCGCTTGCCATCAGTAGGTACAATAGGTTTCTTGAGTAAGAACTCCTCCACCTCTTCTTCCATGTGCAAATTCACGGCACCCTGTGAAGACACCAGATACTCTAAGCACACTTAAGTAAGGACGCAGCAGGTCTCATGATCCAGCAGACCACCTGCTTTTGGTATCTCAATGAGGCTTTCTCTGTAGGTCTATATTCTTTGTTCATTCATCAACACATGAAAACTGGAAATGGTCACTTCTAAACATCACTTCATAAAGCTAGAAGCCAACCCCACCTCATGGCATTTAAACACTGCTTTATAAGGTAATACTAATGTGGTGTGACCAGCTCCTTTTTTTTCTAGAAACATGTGCTCCACCAACATGTCCATCCATAAGGTAGGTAGCTTGATTGAATTGATTGAACAGCAGAGGCCTGGTATAGACATCAGGGCATGTTGCCAGACTGGCTTCTTCTGGTCAGGAGCCCTGGGGTGCTCAAACATCTAAGTATTTCAAATGGTATGGAACACTTTGTGGCCACACTGAATAGTTTAGACATCAGAGATGCCACCTAGAAATGTCCTGAAACAGAATAGTATGAGGGAGTGGAACTGGTGGGAAAATTCATTCAATTCCTATCTACTGGCTTGTTTTAAATCCTCACCATCCCACCTCTAAGCCTCCCAAGATAATAAGTCTCAAGAATCCGAACCTTGATGTGACCTCCTTCATATTCATATGGGTATCGGCAGTCAATGATAACAAACTCTTTAATGAGATTGGCAAACTTGCCATTCAAAACAGATGCCATCTATGAAGAGAAAGGGGTGAGGGTGTGTGTCACTGTTGGCTGTCAGGTAACAAGATTCTAACTCCCCATAGAGCAATGGGTTCCACAAGCCTGACTTACAATTTCTGGAGAAATATATTTCAAATCCTGATGCTTCCCAGAGACTGTATGGAAGAGATAACCCTTTAAAGGAAACAGAAGATATTTAGAGAACTGTGAACACTTACAAATGCAAAGTTTACCCTGCTGCCCAGCTGGTAGGAAGCAGCTCAAAAACAAAACCAGGGGGCTGGAGAGATGGCTCAGCAGTTAAGAGCACTGACTGCTCTTCCAGAGGACCTGGGTTCAAATCCCAGCACCCACATGGCACCTCACAGCTGTCTGTAACTCCTGTTCCAAACAATCTGATGAAAAACATGTAGTCAAAACACCAATGTACATAAAATAAAAATAAAAAACAAAAACAAAACCAGAAATAAACATAAGTGAATAGTATATGCTAATTACCTTTCTATGCATAAGTAATATATGGATATCTAATTGTTATTGTTTAAGGAGACATGGTTCTCATTACTAGACCAATCTGGCTCCAAACTCAAAGATGTGCCTGCTTCTGGGATTAAAGGAGTAGACCCTGTGCTTGGCTTCTGTGGCAGTCTTATTACATGTACAGGCCCATGCTGGCTTGGAGCTAGTAAACCTGAGGCTAGATTTGAACAGAGAAATCACAGGTGATTTCCTTTTTCTCCTGGTTTTGTTTGTTGTTTTTTGGTTTTGAGACAGGGTTTCTCTGTGTAACCCCTGGCTGTCCTGGAACTTGCTCTGTAGACCAGGCTGACCTCAGAAAGACCCATCTCTGCTGAGTACTGAGATTAAAGGTATACACAATCACCATCCAGCATTTTTTCTCCTGTTTTTATCAGGAACTCTCTCATCTTAGTAACTAGAGTATGAGAAGCACTTTAAAATGCAATAAGGGCCAGGCCACAGTAGCACACACCTTTCTAAAGTCCCTGCATTCCAGAGGCAGAGGCAGGTGGATCTCTGTGAGTTCGAGGCCAGCCTGGTCTATAATGTGAGTTCCAGGAAAGCCAGAGGTACACAGAGAAACCCTGTCTTGAAAAAGAAACAAACACACAATGAGGAAAGCAGATGTGGTAGCTGAGGTCTGTAATAACAGCCTTTGAGAGGAAGACCATGAGTTCAAGATCATCCCCAACCTGAGTTGAGTTTGGGACCAAGTTCAGATGTGAGCTTCTATAACAAATAAAACCACAATGAGGGAGTGGGCACGGCACTGTATGCTGTAAACCCAGTACTGGGTGGGAGGCTGAGGCAGGAGAACTGCATCTGAGGTTGTTTGGGCTTAATAATGAGACCCTGTCTTGGAAGTAAGACAACACTCATCTGATGAGCCCCTGGTTGCCCAGTATGGTGCTAGTAGTAAGAATAGAAAAACATTTTGGCCCTGCCTTAAGAAAGATAAACACAGGGGCTGGAGATGGCTCAGCAGTTAAGAGCACTGGGTATTCTTCCAAAGGACCCGGGTTCAAATCCCAGCACCCACATGGCAGTTCACAGCTGTCTGTAATTGCCAGATGTGGTGGTGCATGCCTTTAGTCCCAGCACCTGGGAGGCAGAGACAGGTGGATCTCTGTGAGTTCAAGGCCAGCCTGGTCTACAGAGTGAGTTCCAGGACAAGCAGAGACACAGAGAAACTGTCTCAAAAAAACAAAAATAAAAAAGAAAGATAAACACACCACTGCTACCTAGGGGACAACTGGTAGAATTAAAAGTTCACCCATCCCCATGACCACAAGACAAACCCATCAACAGCTTCAACTTAAGTTGAAGGTTATACCAAGGGGTTTGCTTGTTCTTCCCCTCAAACACCCTCTTCTTTTTATTTTTTGTATTTTTGGTTTCTTGAGACAGGGTGTCTGGCTCCCAAGTGCTGGCCTTAAAAGAATGTGCCATCATGCCCAGCTGCTGACTGACTTTCTCAGATCCCACTTACAGCCTGTTGCTTCACCTCATATTAAGGCACCACAACTTCCTTAAAGGCCTACTCCCTCCAGGGCCAGGCCTCTGAACATCTGGAACAATTTAGGGTCAAATCTGGACCTTCTTTTTTTTTTGTGACAGGGTTTCTCTGTGTATCCCTGGCTGTCCTGGACTCACTTTGTAGACCAGGCTGGCCTTGAACTCACAGATATCCGCTTGCCTCTGCCTCCCAAGTGCTGGGATTAAAGGCGTACACCACCACCACCCGGCTAGACCTTCTGTAGGGGTTAGATAAATTAGATTTAGAAAATATATAGGAGTTTCTGATACTGTCTCTTAATTCGGGGCATGAAGAGCATTATCAGCATGTGGACTAAAAACAGAAAACAAACAGGAGACTTAACAGACTGAAAAACAAGGTTGAAATCAGGAAAAACAGGAAAGACTTAATGGACTTGAAGAAACAAAGTATCTGGCCTGACATTGTTTTCAGCTGCTAAGTGGGCAGAGCCCAAATTAAGCTGAAACAGAGTTCCTCCTATTTAAGGACAGTTAATGGAGCACAGAAAGAGAAGAGGCCCCTGATGCTAGAGAGCTCCAAGAGTCCTGCTGAAAAAAGGGCTGGCCATCAATGGCCAGCCCTCTCCCTGAAGCAGAAAGAAGCTGGTGAGCAAAGAAAGCCTAAACAAGACACCAAAAGGCCAAGGACTGGACCCTGTGGCTCAGCTTTTGCCTGGAGGGGTTTGATCTGTCCGATCAGTGGCCTAGGGGAAACTGTGTCTGGCTTTAAGGACTGAGGCAGAGCAGCTGAGTTCCTGATTCAAAAGAAGTAAGTTGGCCTGCAGAAAGCTGGGGTCTCCCACAGAGAAGAAAGCATGAAGCCTTATTTAAGGTGAGACTGCAGTAACCAACTTACCCTGACGAACCTGCATCTGAGAGATCCAGAAAAAGGACTGCTAAGTGTGTTAAAGAATCTACAACAAAGACTATGTTCCTGACGACTGAAGACCTGCCCCAGAGACTGTATCATTCTAAAAGGTTATGAAAGTGGTTGTTATAATTATCAATAGGTTTAGTGGATAGGTTAAAGGGGTTGTAGGAATTTATAGGATTAATAGTTAAGAAATTGTTGGTGTTTGTTATAAGTGAATTTAGTAATAAATAAATAAGTGTTAAATAATATTTTAAAAGATCGGTTACAACCTTCTAAGACATTGTTTCAACACAAGTACTGTATATGAATATGTGGCTGTATATGAATATTTACTATATTTATAGTCAGAAGCCACTTCCCAAAAAACATGCACTATGGGTTAGAGGGAAAGTGGGTGACCACACAGGAAACCACTGAGCTAGCAACAGTCTCAAAGACCCACATGCACCTCATCATGAGAGTTCAACTTGTTTCTTATCTAAACTTTTTAAATTGTTGCCTTGGAGGCACCCCAGGAGTCACCTTGAGGAAGCAGAGAGGCTAAGTAGGATTATCCCCATCACCTTGTCAGTACCACCCAACCAGAGTAACTCTGCTTACAATTACCTTGGAGAAATCCCCTATCAGGTCTCTTGGGTCACTGTCCAAAATGTTCTCAATGGTTCCTTTAGGGGAAGATGTCAGGGATAAAGACTGGTGCAGAACCTGTAACAAATCAAAGGTAGAGAATGAGGCCAGGGTTTTGACTAAGCCCTAAAAACACTTATCTTGATGCCAAAGGAACTGAAATATGAATGCCCACATTAAGGGTTTGTACGGGGACTGAATCAGAAGGAAAAAGACAGGCCCTACTCTTCACTGAATTTCTCTGAAAACCCCTCTCTGTTGTGATCTCAGCTCTGGCTTGCCTGGAACTTGGTAATGCACAGTAGGTTTGCTTCAAACTCACAGTTCATAGGAATTGGCCTGGCGTGGTTGAGCACACCTTTAATCCCAGCACTTGGGAGGCAGAGGCAGGTGGATCTTGTGAGTTTGAGGCTAGCCTGGTCTACAAAGTGAGTCCAGGACAGCCAGGGCTACACAGAGAAACCCTGTCTCGAAAAACCAAAAAGAATTCATAGGGATCACAGGCATGCTATCATACCCCAAACCTTTGCTTTTTTATTGTTCATAATGAAAACTATTGACTTGATATCAAACAAGACATGGTAATCCCACAGGCAGGAAGATTGCCACAATTTTGAGCCTAGCCAGGTCTACATGGAAAGAATCTGCCTTAAAAACACACAAACTACTGAACCTGACACCAAACAGAAGATCATTGTCATGTATCTCACAAAACGTAACATAATTACTTTATCTCAGTAGAGTCCCTGAACTTCTGATAAAAAGTTTCTGTGAGAAAACACAAATTTAAGTGGTGAAGATCATCTGAACTGCTTCTGAGAGCTGGGCTTTCTTCTTGCAGGCTGGCACAGCACTGCCCAACAACTACCAAAGGAACCACTGTGCACACATGCTGAGAACTGGTAATTTAGAGGCAACCTGGACATTTATATCCATAAAGGAAGATTAGGACTTTGAACTAACCATTTCTTTTTATACTTCTCCCTTCCCTCTTCAAGAACAGTGTAGTAACTCTTTCAAAGACACAATGAGGCTGGTAAGGTGGCTTAGAGGGCAAAGCAAGTGTATATGCCTGACAATAGTCCTGGGAACCCATGGGAGAGAAAGACCCGATGCTGGAGAGTTGTCCTCTGACCTCTACACATGCTATGGCACACACAGATCTTTTAAAAAGGAGGGTGGAGGTGGGTGGGCACATTCAGATTCTTTCCTAAGCTCAGCCTGTCAGGTTACAGTTGAGAGAAACACCTAGACAGCAGTCTCTGATGGTAACCTTTCTCTCTCTCTCTCTTTTTTTAAATAGAGAATTAAAAAAGAGTGCCAGGTGGTGGCAGCAGCGTATACCTTTAATCCCAACACTCATGAGACAGAGGCAGGTGGATCCTCTGTGAGTTTGAGGCCAGCAGCCTGGTCTACAAATCGAGTCCAGGACAGAGAAACCCTGTCTTGAAGGAAAAAAAAAAAAAAAAAAAGAAGCTGGGTATGGTGGTATATACCTTTAATGCCAGCACTTGAGAAGCAGAATAAATTTGAGGACAGGGCTGAAGAGTGAGACCTTTTCTCAAAAATAAATAAGAAACCGCAGGCTAGGTTAAGGAAGAAGGATCGTTAGTATAAGGTCAACCTGAGTTTATAGGCTGTGACTCAAAAGAAAATACCAGATTTATCCTTTGTTTAGCAATATCCAAAGCTGGAGCCATTCTATATTATAGACCGGTTCTTATGCATCATGGCACAGGTACATACACACACAAATGTAGAAAAAGACCAATAAAACAAAATCTAAACCTAAACAAAAACCTTGTTTATGATCCCAGAACTAGGGAAGTAGAGGCAGAGGAAAAGTTCAAGGCCATTATCAATTATATAACTTGAGGGCAGCCCAGGCCACAAGAGAACAAAAACAAATGCTTTAAAAAGCAAGCCACCAGAACATAGCCAGGTATAGTAACTTCTGTCAACAGTCCCAGTGTTGGAACACCAAGACAAAAAGCTAAAGAAGCCGGGCAGTGGTGGCGCACGCCTTTAATCCCAGCACTTGGGAGGCAGAGGCAGGCGGATCTTTGCGTGTTCGAGGCCAGCCTGGTCTACAAAGTGAGTCCAGAACAGCCAGGGCTACACAGAGAAACCCTGTCTCGAAAAACCAAAAAAAAAAAAAAAAAAAAAAAGCTAAAGAAATGGAGAGAATGCGAGCCTGGGTTGCTTGGTGAAACACGCTGAAACCAGCAGTAAGTAACATGGTCGGTCACACTGTCTCCAAGTTGTATTCTGACCTCCACATGTGCACCATGGCATGTACCCCTACCTATCAGTAAGTAATATATCCAAATTGGAAAATAAGAGTAGAGATGGAGCTTGGTGACCAAGCACTTGAGTAGTATGCACTCAGGATTATTCCCAGCACTTGGGAGGCAGAGGCAGGTGGGCCATCTTGGTCTACAGTGTGAGTTCCAGGACAGCCAGGACTACATAGAAAACCCTGTTCAAAAAACAAACAATCGAAGCCGGGCAGTGGTGGTGCACGCCTTTAATCCCAGCACTTGGGAGGCAGAGGCAGGCGGATCTTTGCGAGTTCGAGGCCAGCCTGGTCTACAAAGCGAGTCCAAGACAGCCAGAGCTGTTAAACAGAGAAACCCTGTCTCAAAAAACCAAAAAAAAAAAAACAAAACAAAACAAAACAAAAAAGTAACTTGGGAGGCAGAGGCAGGCGGATCTTTGTGAGTTCGAGGCCAGCCTGGTCTACAAAGCAAGTCCAGGACAGCCAGAGATATTAAGAAAAACCCTGTCCCAAAAAACCCAAAAAAAAAAAAAAAAAAAAAAGTAGTAAGGTTCAGCAAGGATAGGATCACCAACTTGAGATATGTAGAGCTGAAAGTTATTACTAGAGACCAAAGAACTTAACTAACCTCCTGTGTTGGCTCTAGAACATCTGCTTTTACAGGGCTGGCCCCGCTCTTCCTCCGCTTTGTACTTCCTAGAGGAGACTCTTCATGAGATCGGTCTCCTCTCTTCAACACTGCCCGAGTGCTAGAGCTGCTGCAGGAGCTGCACGGGGAAGGGGAGTCAAACAGCCTGCATCGGTTGCCCTTAGGATAAAAGAGATAGATCCACCTTGGATTAACACCTGTCCACTTGAATAGCAACTAGTCTAAAACCCAGTCTAAAATGATGTTATTCCAGTCACCAAAAGGACTTTTTGTTTAGTGACCCAACTCACACATGCCAGAATAACTTACAAGGTTTGTAGGTCTTCTCATGACAAGGGGAGCTGTCCAGAGGCTTGCCATGCATGATGGGGTCTCCTCATCATTCTAGAAAAAGGGAAAAACTGCTTTTAAATAATCCAGCAAACAGAGGGGCTGGGAAGAAGAAAAGGACCCAGGAGGAACTAGTGTTAATTTAAAAGCTTTGCATGTAACTCTCCTAAAGCACGCCAGGCAAGACTGGAGAAGTTTTTTGTTGTTGTTGTTATTGAAGATAAGAGCCTTACTGTGTAGCTTATGGCAATCCTTCTGTTCAGCAGCCTGATGAGATTATAGGTATGTACCACCAGGGCAGAAGATGATCTCTTTTTTGGTACAATGGATTAAACCCAAGGCCTTGCATATCCTAAGCACATGCTCTACCACTATGCTCTATCTTCCAGAAGTATCACCACATTCACCCTTCCCTGCTCCTAGAAGCCTGGTTAGTGTCCTCAAGGTCAGAGGGAAGATCTTACCAGTATTATATGCCCTCAACAGGATTTAGTCAAGCAGGGAGAATAGTCTCAATAAATTTTCACAAAATGAACTATCATTCAGTCAGCTGAGACCCTAAGGAAGTATTTCTTTAAGAGCTTCTCCAGGGTAGTTAGAATGAGTAGGCACACACCCACCCACATAAGGTACCTTCAGATTCTCTCCATCCAGAAGATCTATGAAGCCATCATCCTCATCAGACAAAGCGGCTTTCACAGGTGACTGGGGTGTAAAAAGAGGACTGAAATTTCCTGATTCACTGCTATCACTTTCATTTGAAGATAGCTGAAAGACAAAATTAGCAAGTACTCTAGTCCACTTTGATTAGCTTAGCCGAATTGCTTAAAAAGAAAAAAAAAGGTAGTATGTATGTGCACGACGTGTGAAGCTGGCATCCTCAGAGGTCAGCAGAAGAGGGCCCTGGACTCCCTGACTCCTGAGCTCCTCTTGCAATGAGAACTAAGGCCATATGCAGTACCATGTTGAGGCTATGGTAGCATACAACCTGTTGAAAATGCAAGTGTCTATGGAGATCACAAAACAGCAGACCAAAGTTCAAGAATGCCTATCTAACTCCATTCAGACAGATGGAAACAAGGGGACCCTGTTTTAAAGTCTACCCTACTCCTTTTTATTTCTGGAGACACAGCAGTCCAGGCTGAGCTAAAACCTGTGGACCTCTTTCCTCTACTTTCCAAATGCTGAGATCACAGGTGCACACTACCAAGCCTAGCCTCTAACCTAACCCTTCAGGATTAACATGATAGCTGGGGGCCAGAGATGGCTCAGTTGTTAGGAGGAAGTACTGCTCTTATAGAGACCGAGTTTGATTCTAGCATCTACCTCAGACAGCACATAACTGTCTGTAGTTCCAGCTCCACATGAAACTAAGCCTCCGATCTCCTCAAACATCTGTACTCAACTGCACACACCACCCTGTCTTACATAATTAAAAAAAAAAAAAAAAAGAATTTAAAATGATAGCTGCAGCCGGGCGGTGGTGGCGCACGCCTTTAATCCCAGCACTTGGGAGGCAGAGGCAGGCGGATCTTTGTGAGTTCGAGGCCAGCCTGGTCTACAAAGTGAGTCCAGGACAGCCAAGGATACACAGAGAAACCCTGTCTCGAAAAAACCAAAAAATAAAAAAAAAAAAAAAAAATAAAATGATAGCTGCCCGTTTTTGCTTTTTGGAGACAGGGTTTCTTATGGGCTGTCCTGAAACTTACTTTGTACAGCGGGTTGGCCTTCAACTCAGAGATCTGCCTGCTTCTGCCTCCCAGTGGTGGGACTAAACGCACACACAACCACGCCCGGCATTTTTGTTTTTGTTTTTTTTCCAAGACAGGGTTTCTCTGTATCCCTTAACATCCTGGACTCACTTTGTAGATCAGGCTAGCTCCTGAACTCAGAGATCCTCCTGTCTAGGAGTAAAGTCGTACCATCACACCTGACCATTATAGACAGTTTTGAACTGTCATGTGGATGCTGGGATTTGAACCTAGGTCCTGTGGAAGAGCAGCCAGTACTCCCAGCCGTGGAACCATCTCTCCAGTCCGCTGCCCAGTTTTAAAATGAGGGATTATGATATCCTAGACATTACAACAAAATCTTTACCACTATATTCCCATAATGGTAGTCAAATGCTTTTTTCCCCTTGAGACTATTTGTCAATGTTTCTTTCCCTGCTCCTAAAAGCCTGGTTAGTGTCCTCAGGGTCAGAGGGAAGATCTTACCAGTATCATCTGCCCTCAACAGGATTTAGTCAAGCAGGGAGAATAATCCCAATAAATTTTCACAAAATGAACTATCATTCAGTCAGCTGAGACCCTAAGGAAGTGTTTCTTTAAGAGGCACTTAATGTTCCTAGACACAAAGTTGATCCTGTCTCAGCCCCTGGAGTAGTTGGGACTACATGTGCTAACATATCCAAATAATCCTTTGCTTTTTGTTTATTAAAGGAAAGTGATGCTTAAGAGGTTACAGAGATCACACACCTCACCTATTTGACACCCTAATCTGGAAACCAGTTGGGCATGGTGGCAAACACCTGTAATTCTACAGACAGGAACATTAGTAGTTCAAGACTAGTTTTGACTACATAGCAAATTTGAGGCCTTAGAGATCCTGTCTCAAAAAAGCAAACAAAAAGGCCGGGCGGTGGTGGCGCACGCCTTTAATCCCAGCACTTGGGAGGCAGAGGCAGGCGGATCTTTGCGAGTTCGAGGCCAGCCTGGTCTACAAAGTGAGTCCAGGACAGCCAGGGCTACACAGAGAAACCCTGTCTCGAAAAACCAAAAAAAAAAAAAAAAAAGCAAACAAAAGCCCCAATCCAAATCAAAGGCAAACTAATAAGATAAATACTGGCTTTTTAAAAGTCTGCATCCTCAGCATCTATAATTATAGGAGCCTTTAATGATCAAGCAACCACATAAAATCTTGGCATTCTGATTCCCAAGTATCCACCAAATATATTCAATTTCAGATATATTTTCAAATTGTTATTATAAACAGTTAAATTCTAGTCTGCTATTTACATGTTCTTTGACAAATAAATTAACTTCTCTGAGACTTTCTTTTTTTTTTTTTTTGGTTTTTCGAGACAGGGTTTCTCTGAATATCTCTGGCTGTCCTGGACTCACTTTGTTGACCAGGCTGGCCTCGAACTCACAAAGATCCGCCTGCCTCTGCCTCCCAAGTGCTGGGATTAAAGGCGTGCGCCACCACCGCCCGGCTCTCTGAGACTTTCTAATCTGCCAAATGAGGTAACTCCAGCCAATTCACAGGCGTCAGGTTCTCAAATGCTGGGTTTACAGACATGAGCCACCTAACAATAACAGTAAACTTGATTTGTTTTTGAAACAGGATTTCATGTAGCCCAGGCTAGCCTTAAATCATGGTAGAGCTGAGAATAACCTTGAACTCCTGGTCCTCCTCCTTCTACCTTCTAATGCTTGAGTTGTAGGCATGTATCATAGGCTCAGCATTAATAAGTTTCTTACTGGTGTAACACACACATGCCATGTTGTAAATTCTCTTCCCGTGATGAACTCCCCATATGAAAGCCAGAACACATACCATCCGAGCTGGGGCTGAATTCTGCCTATATGTGAAGAGATCTTTACTCTCCTCATGTACATGAACACTCAGGCAGCCACGTGATGCAGGTCTTATTGGCTTTTTAAATTCAAATGCTTCCTGCAAAACAATATATTTGATATATTTTCTTACTGTCCATAAAAATCAGCTCTAGGGCTGGTGAGATGACTTGGCAGGTAAATATACTTGTTGAGAAGCCTGAAGATCTGAATTTCATTCCCAAGACCTACATGGTGCAAAGAGAGCAGACTTCTTAAAGTTGGCATGTCTCCCACACGGCACTGTGGCACACTCCCATCAGCAGTCTTTCTTTTTTTTTTAAAAGATTTATTTTATGCATATGTGTGCTCTATCTGCATGTACACCTGCATTCCAGAAGAGGGCACCAGATCACATTGTGGATGGTTGTGAGCCACCATGTGGTTGCTGGGAATTGAACTCAGGACCTTTGGAAGAGCACTAGGAAGTGCTCTTAACCGCTGAGCCATCTCTCCCAGCCCCAGCAGTCTTTCTTTTACTAAATAAAAATTAAAAATTTTGGGAGAAACAGCTCAGCAGTGAAGAGCACAGTTCATTTTCTTTCTTTTAGTTTTTCTGAGACAGGATTTCTCTGCGTAACCCTGGCTGTCCTGAACTCCCTCTGTAGACCAGGCTGGCCTTGAACTCAGAGATCCACCTGCCTCTGCCTCCCAAGTGCTGGGATTAAAGGCATGCACAAGCATGCCCGGCAAACAGTTCTTCTAGAAGACCCAGGTTTCATTCCTAGCACCCACAGAGCAGCTTACAACCATCTGTAGTTCATGTCAGGGGATCTGACACCCTCTTCTGGCCTTTGCAATCATCAGACACACACGGTACACAGACATACACAAAAGCAAAACACCTACATGCATAAAAATGTACACCTATCATAGTTACAAAGCACTTGTTATTAAGCATTAAAAACAGTAACTGCTAATATCAGATTTTATATTACTAAGTATTTTCTAAACATAAGCTTGTCTATCAAACACAACCTGACTATTCCTAGTTTCTTACAGATTAGATTAAATGGTGTGCTTAGGATCTTGAACCCGGATAGGCCAGCTCCAGAAAGCTATAATAGCCTATGCTATTATTCCTTTAGAACAAAGTATCCATGAAGGCAACCTTGAGAGAAATCAGAGCCAGATATATAGTTTTGGTCCAGTAGTACTAGAGAGGTTGGCAAACTGCTCCAAGCACACAAGGAAGGAATCCATTTCCACAGAACACCTCATGACCTCTCCCAATGTTGCCAAAGAAAATCTGCATTCATACAGGCCATTGGTTTTGTATTAAACCAAGAGATTATAAGGATTATAAACTGGTATTTTAGCAGGGAATGGGAAACAATAAATATATGGAAACAGAGTGAACAAAAGGTGAGCTAAACAATCCAACTATTATCCTAGACAAGATACCTCATACTGTTTTAAAAGGGAAAGCCAGGCAAGGAACTTATGGACTTCTGGATGAACTATGTCATCCTCAAAGCCACCATTTTCAGATATTCTGAGATCCCACAGAACTTCATAGCTTTGGATTTCAGTTTATCACTCTAATGTTTATATATGTGGCAGGTACTCAAGGAAATAAGGTGCAAGAAAAAGGTGCTGCTTGTTCCAAAACCAACTAAGATTTTCATGAGCTTATAGTCACCCTAGGGTTGGAACTGGGAAAGTCCACTCTTCTAGATAAAACCATTCAAAAAGCTACTTACTAAAATCCAGCAAAGTTTATTTGCCAGGTACCATCTTAAATTCTCTATATATGTAATCTTAAAGAAAACAAAACAAACAAACAAAAAAACACCCAACAGCTGGGTGTGGTGGCGCATGATTGGCAGGTGGATCTCTGTGAGTTCCAGGCCAGCCTGGTCTACAAAGTGAGTCCAGGACAGCCAGGGATACACAGAGAAACTGTGTATCCCCCAAAAAAACCACCCAACAAAACAGCAAGAAATCCACAAGGAGCCTAACAAGCTCCAGCATCACAGGCTGGGGAGAAACAAGACTCAAATTCAGATCTCTGCAAAAAAGGCCAGCTGTGGCCTTCTATGACATAGCAGTAGCTCAGCCATGTCACTTGTAAGAGGTTTCACTTCCAGCCTGGGTTACCATGTTGATGCTATGCTCACATTTTCTTTATTTTCATCCTGGTCGATGAGCTGAAAGATGTCATGGTCTAGAGAGTCAGAATGGCTCCTCTTCAGCGCTGGGCTACATCCCAAGAGCTTCTGCTACCGAAGTAAAAAAGAGAAATTGAATGGAAAGCTCAGTTTTCCTTGAGATAAGATTGCATTCTGAAGCCCAGGCTGGCCTTGAGTTTGAGATGATTTTCCTGCCTCTGCCTCCCAAGTGCTAGGATTACATGTTTGTCCTATAATACCCAGCCAAAACCTCAATTCTTATTGAGTTGAAAGAGCTAGCAGGTAAGAAGTAAATATGCCCAGGGTTCCACCCTGCTATAACTCAGAATGGCCTTACACCTAATCATACAAGGCCTATAACCCTCTTGCCAGGTATAATAGAGTGCTATACCAACCCTCTAGTAACATATTCATAAATGAACTTTTCCTGGTTTGATAAAACTGAGATTGAGGACAAAGTCCACAAGAGGCAGCCACTATGGAAGTTGCTCTAGGTAATGCCTTTCTTAGTGCTTACAGGAATGCCGAAAAGCAAAGTCCACTTCCTAAATATAGGGAAGCTGGCATTGAGTGGGGCCGTTAACAGGTATTATCTCAAAAGAACAATGGAACTTACAGGTAGGGCATTTATTCTCCTCAGGGAAATTTCAAGGCTGCAATGAGATGAAAAGACAAATAGATTCATTCATTTAAGGCTTTAACATAAAAAAGTAGAGCAAGGGAAATTACAGCAAAAACAAAGGAGAGCAAGTCCTAGAAACTGCTGGCACAACAAAACAATATATTCTTTCTCAGCAGTGTTTCTAGGATTCAAACACCTCACTAGGAACAGCTAAGTGCAGAGCTCTAGTCTAGTGTATGAAGGACTTCATTCAAAACTTCACAAGTTCTCGCCGGGCGGTGGTGGCGCACGCCTTTAATCCCAGCACTTGGGAGGCAGAGGCAGGCGGATCTTTGTGAGTTCGAGGCCAGCCTGGTCTACAAAGCGAGTCCAGGACAGCCAGAGATATTCAGAAAAACCCTGTCTCAAAAAACCAAAAATAAAATAAAAAATACAAAAAAAAACTTCACAAGTTTTTCCAGGACAGCCAAGGCTACACACAGAGAAACCCTGTCTCGAAAAGCAAAAAACAGAAACAAAAAAAAAAAAAATCACAAGTTTTGACCAGGAGACCATAGAGCACATCTCCAACCCAAGCACCCATGAGGCAGGAGCAGGCAGATATCCAGGCCAACAGGGGCTTTCATAATGAGATCCCACATCAAAAACTAACGAACAAGTTTCTTTCCTCTTGTTTTTGGTGATTCTGGGGATTAAACCTGTCTAGGGCCTCACATACACCACACAAGCACTCCACCACTGAGTTTTCACTTTTTATTTTGAGACAGGGTTTTACTAAATTGCCTAGACCTTGAATTTTTCAATCCTTTTGTCTTTACTTCCTGAGTAGCTGAGACTACAGCCCTGTGCCACTAGGCTTACTTAAGGAAAACTTTTCTTCGAAGTATATAATTTAAAAGCAATGAATACATACTTTTCTTTACTGTCCAGGGGCCCAGGAGAATCTAGACAGAAACCTTTGAGAAATAAAAACAAAATTCTTAAGGAAATAACACACATTCTGTTTTTAAGAAACATTTTCTAAGCACATCTGTGGATCCTCTTCTATTTGCAAATACCATCAGAGAAAAAAGATTTCAGAGGCCAATTAATGTGAAGACTGCTTTTTTCAGTAGGAGTGCTCCATAACTCTTTGTAGAGTTATTTTATTCTTTCAAATATGACTAATTTAGGGATGTGAAAAATATAACCAGCAAGGTATGAGTCTCAAGAGGCCAGTCTGGTGTACACAGTGACATTGTGTCTTTCAGAGTGCTCAGAAGGGCACAACTGCTCTTACAGAGGACCTGATTTCAATTCCTAGCAGCCACATGGCTGCTAATGCCTGTAACTCCAGCTCCAGGGAATCTGACACCCTCTTCTGGCCTTCAAGGAAATGTACACATGTGGTGCATACATGAGAAGCATACAAGCAAAACATCCACATGTATAAAATAAAAATATAAAAAAAAAGGAATAGAGACTCAACACTTAATTTTCTCTTCATAAACTAACTGTCTTAGGGGCTCACTCTGTACCGTACTGAAGGGCGTTTGTCACTCCCCACTATGAGTATTGCTACCAATTAAGTTCCTAGGCATTAAATTTCTTACTATAGACATGCTTCAGGAAATTCTCAATACTGTTTTGCCACATGGCTGACTATAGATGAAGACTGAACAAATACCTGGATCTGGCTGGGGCATGGTGGACCACAGCACTCAAGAGGCAAGAGGCCAATGTGAGCTACATAGTGAGACCCTGTCTCAAAATAAATAGCTTTAATTAAAATTTTAAAAATAAGGGGCACTTGGTGTTCTGTAGAGAAGAGGCAGCTCACAACATCCTGTAACTCCAATTTCAAGGGCTTTGAAACCTTTTGATCTCTGAAGGGACCCACACACATGTGCCCACACATACACAAGAATAATGATAATGCTACCTGAGTCAGTCGATTCAGAGGAGCCCATTCTCTGTAGGCTGCTGCTGTTTCTAGCCTCCACTGGTTTCTCACACTCACTGAAACCAAGAGAAATACCTGCACATGAGCAACTTCTAGGACATAATTAAAGGTCACATGCAGGAGATGGGCCATGAAGTACCCAGGCTGCCACAAACCGTCATTCTGAGACCAAGCCAAGGACACCCCACACTCACACCTGGCCACCTAGCATGCCTCAGTTGGCACCTGAACAAAGAAAGCAGTGGGTCTGGCCTTGGGTCACATTGTAGAACTCGCCTGTGGCAAATACTGGGACATTTCTTTAAATGAGAGCCTTGGTTTGAGGTACTATGCCCGGAGTAAGGGCAAAAGTGACTAGGACTAGGAGAGTCCCAGCTTTTCAGGGTCGGAAAAATCGGAAGACATGTTTAGAAACCGAGATGCCCAGCACTGAGGGAAAACCAACTTTACTCACAGCGGAACGGGATTTTGTTAGTGGTAGGGTGGCCTATCACTAAGTCCACGAAGATTTCCAGCATAGAAAGTTAGGTAAAAAGGACTGTTAGAGGGTAGCCGGGTAGATAATAAGAAACGTGCTGGCCAAGTGGCTGCATAGATTTTACATAAATGCAAGAAAAGAAAATGCCATGTCCTTTTGTTGAAAAGGAACAAAGCTTACAGGAAACTAAGATCCGAAGCGACTGTTCAGCAAAGAGTGGAAGTGAGGGCCTAGGAGGACCCATTCCCCCCCCACCGTGGGGGTAGATTCCAAAAGCTTCCTGAAAGAGACAGAGTTGAGAGAAATCCAAAAGGACTTAACAGGATAGGAAGCCCAGCAGCCTCCCTCGCTCCCCGGTCTGGCTCGGGCTGAGGACAGCTTTGGACTACCCGAACGGCCTCTCCCGCCCAACATTCCGCCCGGGGGGAGGGTGCACATGGCCGGCCCTGGCCAGGACATCCTGGATCGGAGCACCAGAACCAGCTGGACAAACCCTGCTTCCTGCTAGGTCATCCCGAGGGGCCGATCGGAGGCCAGCGGCCTGGGGCATCGCTTGACGGTCTCTCACCTGCCGAGCCCTTCCAGCTGGTCCATGGAGACCATCAGGTTGGTGACAGGGGACAGTCCGCCAGCAGCTGACGCGCCAAATAGCACCTTCCCCGTGGGCTCCGGCGCAGGAGTGGGGCTGCAAGCGAAGAGCAGGCGGCGGCGGTGGGGGGGCTCCGGCCCCAGTTCCATGGCGCTGCCGGGCCTGTCCGGACTCCCGCTCCGTCTTCCTCCGCCTCCGCCTCCGCCGCGCCGGGCCCCGCCCCGCTGGCACCGGCTTCAGCCGCGTGCCACGCCGCCGGCGCCCGCGGGTCAAACACAAACACGACCCCGCGGTTCAGAGACGCAGCCGCCACGGGCAGCGGCGCAGACGGGCGAGCGTCGGGGACTCGGCAGGCGCCACCCACAGGCACCGGTGCTTCCCTCTGAGCCCCGCGAGGCCCGCGGGCGCCTGCAACTTCAAGATTAAATCCAAACAAACTCCGCGGGGCGAGAGTCTTAAGGCGACCGCGCCGACTAACTCTCCTCCTTGCTCGGACCCCGGCTCGCGGAGGAGCAGCCCTTACCTACCCCACCACCAAAGTGGCCCTAGCGTTAATTGCGGCACACTCAGGGTCGCCGCGCCCCGCCCCATTCCTAGTTGGCGCCAAACGGAATTCACCAATCAGGAAGAAAATTTCTCCTCGCTCCCGAATGACAGCTGAGCTGGACCAATGAGAAGGACAGGAGGTAGCATCTCGCGGGCCTCCTCGAGGTCCCGCCCTCTCTCAGAAGGGGGTAAGGCCCGAATTGTTGGGAGGTGGCAGAAATGAAAAGGGATGCTCAGAAGTCAATAAAACTCCCTGCGAGGCGCTAGTCCGGGCAGAAAGGCCCCGCTCTTTTCCAGTTGCATGATGGGTAGTGTAGTTCCCACAGTGCGCACTTGGGGGGTCACATATATTATATGAACTACCTTTGCCTAGTGCTGTCTAGACATAGAGACTAGAGAAGACCATCTGGACCTGGCTTTGGCTCTTCCTCTATTTTCTTCACAGGTCCCCAGGCTCTGATTAATATTCTCTCTCTCTCTCTCTCTCTCTCTCTCTCTCTCTCTCTCTCTCTCTCGTTTGAGACAGGATTTCTCTTTTTAGCCCTGGCTGTTCTGGAACTCACTCTGTATAGACCAGGCTGGCCTCGAACTCAGAGACCCACTTCCCTCTCCTACCGAGTGCTGAAATTAAAGGCATGTGCCACTATGCCTGCTCCAAGCTATGATTAAATTAACTTTTGAAATAGAGATTTCTTCTTTAGCCCAGGCTGGCCTCGAATTCGTGGCACTTTTAATGCTTAGGCGTGAGACACCGTACTCGGGTTTTATAGGGAACAAAAAGTGGAAAGAACTCTAGGACTGGACTCTTGATCACCAAAATTAACAGATTCTATCTTGAGGTTGTTCTTGTCTATACAATACAACCTTAGCATTGTTTATGTTTCTTTCTTTTATGGTCTCAGGTCATTCATTCTTTTTCACCCTTTCATTTCTATTAGGAAGCTCTAGAGAGCAGTATTTCTAGTAAAGTTGTCTTAGTTACTTTTCTATTGCTGTGAAGAGACACCATAAGCAAGGCAATTTATAGAAGGAAGGATTTAATTGGGGATTTGCTTACAGTTTCAGAGAGTCTACTGTCATGGTGGGAAAGAGAGAGGCACGGTGCTGGAGCAGTAAGCTGAGAGTGCTACATCCTGATTCAGACAGAAACCAGAGAGAGAGAGACTGGGGGGCCCTGTGTGGGCTTTTAAAAACTCAAAGGCCATTCCTAGCAATACCCCTCCTCCAACAAGGCCACACCAGTCTAAACAAGGTCACACCTCCTAATCCATCCAAACAGTTCTATCAATTGGAGATTAAGCCTTCAATCATATGAGCCTATGGGGTCCAAAAGTACTAGGTAACAGGTAGTGTTTGTGTGCCTGACAGTGTGTCAAGTGTGATAGTTGTAGTTCACTTAATCCTTACAAGTCTTATGGATAACAACTCTACTGTACAGATAACCATATTTATTTTGTAGCCTTTGCACTACTGGTGGTCCAAAAATAGTAAGAATGGCATAGGAGTAATGTCTAAGCTATAAAAGGAATTGTTTTTAGACAGCATTTTTGGGGCAGACATTATGCTTTTTATTTTATTTTATTGTTTGGTTTTTCCAGATAGGGTTTCTCTGTGTAGCTCTGGCTGTCCTGGAACTCACTCTGTAGACCAGACTGGTCTTGAACTCACAGAGATCCGCCTGCCTCTGCCTCCCAAGTGCTGGGATTAAAGGCATGCGCCACCAAGTCCAGCAACACTATGCTTTTTAAGATTGTGCTTTGCGTGTGTGTGTGTGTGTGTGTGTGTGTGTGTGTTTAAAGATTTATTTATTTCAATGAATATGAGTGCTGTATCTGCATGTACACCTGCATGCCAGAAGAGGGCATCAGATCATGTTATAGATAGTTGTGAGCCACCATGTGGTTTCCAGGAATTGAACTCAGGACTTCTGGAAGAGCAGACAGTGCTCTTAACCACTGAGCCATCTCTCCAGCCCCCTAGATGTGTTTTTTAAATAATTTATTTATTTGTATTTTATGTACATTGGTGTTTTGCCTGCATGTATGTTTGTATGAGGGCGTCAGATCCCCTGGAACAGGAGTTACAGACAGTTATGAGCTGCCATGTAGGTACTAGGTCTTGAACCTAGGACCTCTGGAAAAGCAGCCAGTGCTCTTTACCACTGAGCCATCTCTCCAGCCCCTTAGGTGTTTTTTTCTTTTTTTTCGAGACAGGGTTTCTCTGAATATCTCTGGCTGTCCTGGACTCACTTTGTAGACCAGGCTGGCCTCGAACTCACAAAGATCCGCCTGCCTCTGCCTCCCAAGTGCTGGGATTAAAGGCGTGCGCCACCACCGCCCGGCTGTTTTTTTTTTTTTTAAGCACCTCCTAGAGATAATAATGACCACTAACTATGCTTAGGGCTAACCACTGTTTGTTTAAAAGACATTGCCTTTTCAAGTACCACGATACAAATTCAGTTCACAGAAATCAATAGTATTTCTAGATACCAATAATAAGATACTAACAAAGAATTCAGGAAATCAATCCCATTTATAATTGTCTCAAAATAATCTCAAAGTACCTAGAGATAAACCTAACCAGAGAGGTAACAGATTTCCACAAAGAAAGTGTAAAACATCAAAGAAAGACCTTGATGAAAACACTAGACGATGGAGTAACATCCCATGCTCATGAATTGGTGGAATTAATATTACAAAAATGGCTATTTTAATAAAAGCGATCTACAGATTCAAAGCAATTCTCAGGAATATTCCAATGACTTTTTTTACTAGAAAAAAAGCAATCCTAAAATCCATATGGAGTACTAAAAACAAAACAAAACGGGCGTTGGTGGCGCACGCCTTTAATCCCAGCACTTGGGAGGCAGAGGTAGGCAGATCTCTGTGAGTTCGAGGCCAGCGTGGTCTACAAAGTGAGTCTAGGACAGCCAGAGCTGTTATACAGAGAAACTCTGTCTCTAAAAACCAAAAAAAACAAAACAAAACAAAACAAAACAAAAGAGTGGAGAAGAGGGGATTTCACTCACAAATCAACTGGACATGGTAGCTCATGTCTCTAGTACCTGCACTCGGGAGGCAGAAATAAGAGGATTGTGAGCCAGTGAGGGCTACCTAACCTATCCCAGTGCCCTCACCCACCCCCTATAAGAAAACCCCAGTTTCTCTCCCTGTGAATGGTTAGGAGTTAGCAAGCATAATCTAGAAATGATGAAATAGAGCCGGGTTAGTGCAGGAAGGACTGTCTGTGTCATGAGCTACTGAACTTTTACATACTTATTAAGTAGGTATTCCCTTTATGTAGTGCAGATTTAAACATTACCAAAAAAAAAAAAAAAAAAAAAAAAGCCTAGAGTCAAAACTCTCAAACTGAGTGTGTGGATTTAGGCTCTATTGCTTGCCAGGGGCTACCTCTTTGCACTCAGTGGAGAGGCTCAGTCATTGCGGCACTGCCTCCAACAGCCTTGGGAGTTCCCTTCCTCCTTAGAGATTCCACGCAAGTAAGCTTAGATTCTTGACTACATCACAAAAATCATTTCAGGAGGAGCCAGAGTGAAGAAAAGTTAGTGAGTGTATTAATGATTTAGAAGAATAACCATTATGCACCCCCAAGACATAGTTATGGGCCTCTTAAGTCTCCGTATATTTTTCTTTTGAGACAGGGTCTCATGTAGCCAGGCTGGCTTTGAACTCTCTAGTCAAGGATGAGCTTGAACTGATGATCTTCCAGCTCACCTCTGAACTTAAGCGGTTGTTCGTGTTAGGTAAATACTACCAAGTAAACAACATTCCCAGCCCCCATTTATAGCTTCTTCAGTTATTTTTTCAAAGGATGTAATTAGAGCTGGGTGAGGTGAGAAATGCCTGTAACCTCAGAATTTGGGAGGTAGAAGCAGAAATTTGAAGTCATCCTCAGCTACACAGAATTCTAGGCCAGATTGGGCTACTTGTGGCCCTTCTCTAAAAACAAGCAACAACAAAGGCTTTTGTTTGTTTGTTTGGTTGTTTATTTGTTTTTAAAGGATGGGAAAGGGGCTGGAGAGATGGCTCAGAAGTTAAGAGCACTGGCTGCTCTTCCAGAAGACCCAGGTTCAAATCCCAGCACCCACATGGCAGCTCACAACTGTCTGTAACTCCGTTCCAGAGGATCTGACACCTTCACACAGTCAAAACACTAATATACATAATAATGAATAGATAGATAGATAGATAGATAGATAGATAGATAGATAGATAGATA
>CAJQZJ010003646.1:14826552-14842356 GCA_907164525.1 Lophiomys imhausi
ATAGATAGATAGATAGATAGATAGATAGATAGATAGATAGATAGATAGATAGAAGGATGGGGCTGATAAGATGGCCCAACAGGTAAAGGTGCCTGTGGGCAAGCCTGATGACCTGTGTTTGATCCTGGGTCCCACAGGGTAGAATGAGAGATCCAACTCCTACAAGCTGTCCCTTGAGCTCCACATTTGAGTACACATAAGGAAGTGTAATAGGGGCTGGAGAGATGGCTCAGGGGTTAAGAGCACACTGACTGTTCTTCCCCAAGACCCAGGTTTAATTCCCAGCAGTTAAAAACTGTCTGTAACTCCAGTTCCAGGGGATCTGACACAAAATAATGCACATAAATTAAAATAAATAAATAGATAAATAAGTGTAATAAAATTTAAATGATGTAGTTTGCATCTATCCTTAATTTTTTTTTAACTTTTCCAGACAAGGTTTCTCTGTGTAACAGCCCTGGCTGTCCTGGGCTCGATTTGTACACCAGGCTGCCCTTCAACTCACAGAAATCCATCTGCCTCTGCCTCCATCATGCTTGGACTAAAGGGCCACCTCAGCCAATTTTTAAAAAATTACAGTTTTGAATTAGGCATGGTGGTGCACACCTGTAGTTCTACCACCTGTGAGGTGGAAGATGCAGACAGGAGAATGTTGTGTGTGAAGTCAGCCTGGGCTATACAGTAAGCCCAGAGAGACCTCCTTTCAGAAGGAAAGAAAGAACACCTCCATTTTCTTCTTAGACATTGTGATCCCCTAGGCTGGCATTCAGGTCCTGCCTGAAATTTGCATATTTAGAAAGTTCTCTAGATTATTTGAAAAACAGCCAGGTTTGGGGGCTACTAATCTGACTTTTTTATTTTGCCCTATCAGCTCTGGAACTTGCTACATAACCCAGGCTAGCTTCAAATTTGCAGCAATTCTCCTATCTCTAACTCTCAAATCCTGGGATTACAAACCCAAGTCACCATGCCCAGTAAGACCCCAGGATTCAATTATATTAAATAAACTGTATTCATATTGGTTGTTCTGAGTAATAAGTTTTGTAGATGGTATTTGGAGAACAGGTTATTAACTTTGTGGATACAAAAATAAAACTCTCATCTCAAAGAGAATGAGAGTTCATTGTAGAGCCAAAGATGAGTGACCATGGCTCAGGAACACAGATTCAGGTTACCCCAAATATCCAAAACTTTAATTAATAGCACAAAGAAATTATGAAGGTTCTTTAAAAAGCATTAGTTGAGCTGGTTGTGGTGGCGCATGCCTTTAATCCCAGCACTCAGGAGGCAGAGGCAGGAAGATCTCTGTGAGTTCAAGGTCAGCCTGGTCTACAGAATGAGTCCAGGACAGCTAGCAATACATAGAGAAATCCTGTCTCAAAAAGGCAGGCAGATCTCTGTGAGTTCAAGGTCAGCCTGGTCTACAGAATGAGTCCAGGACAGGTAGCGATACACAGAGAAATCCTGTCTCAAAAAGCAAAAAACAAAACAAAAACCCAGAAATTCATTAATTGGCTGAGTCTGGTGGTATAAGCCTCTAATTCCAGAACTTGGAAGACAGAGGCAGGAGGATCTCTACAAGTTGGAGGCCAGTCTGGTCTACACAGTGAGTTCAGGATACTCAGGGCTATATAGATAGATCTTGTCTTAAAAAACAAACAACCAGCCGGGCGGTGGTGGCGCACGCCTTTAATCCCAGCACTTGGGAGGCAGAGGCAGGCAGATCAAAAAACAAACAAACAAGCAAACAACCAAAATTTAAAAAAAAATGCATTGGTGGGTCCAGTTTGGTAGCATACACCTTTAGTCCCAACAAGGAGAAGAAGATTTCTGTGAATTCTAGGCTAGCCTGGTCTACATAGTGAATTTTCAGGCTAACCAGGGCTTAACTGTGAGACCCTGTCTTAAAACAAAATAAAACATTAGTGGAAATAGCAAAGCAGATAGTCTCTATATAGGAGTCCAGGGCCCTTCTCACCACTGAGTCTTGTCCAGCTCCTTCACTAATGACATTCTTAGCCTTTGGGTTCATGGAAGCAAGGGATCTGTGTGCACATTCCAAAATGGGTTTTACCTGATAGTTGCACAGATATTAAGGAAAATACTGAGACTGGCAATAAATACCTATTTAGAGGGATAAAGATAGCCCAGGATAACATGGCTCCAGGCTTGCCACATTCTAGCTCTGCCACTGCTGAAGTTTCAATCAATCAGCCTTGTAGAAAGTTTTACATGGGTGTGGCCTTCTCCTGGGGCCTAGTTCACATCCTTATAGCAGAAGCTCCATGTTCTTCCATTGGCTTTCCAGTACTCCTCCCTTAGCTCACAGAACTAGCTAGCACATTCCTCTCTCCAACAGGACTCAAGAGTCCTGCTCTAGAAGAGGTCACTGGCATTCACAATTCTACTTTCCTCAAATGCAAACACTCTTTCTAAACTTCCTGCCCCTCTTGGGGCACAAGGCGGGAAGCAGCACTCCCTTCTCATCCTATTTTTCAGATTGCTGGCCAGGCTCAGGTGGACTTTTGAGCACTGACTCCCTCCAAATTGGTCTTTCTAACTGTAAATCTACCACATTTGCTAAAGTTCTTAAAGAATATCTAGTGATTAAAAAGCAGGGGCTTATCTGGCCTTGGTAATCGCAGCTACACTTTAAATTTTAGACTAGCCTGGGTCTCCAAAAACAAATGATCCTGGCATGGTGGCACACACCTTTAATCCCAGCACTTGTGAGGAAGAGGCAGGTGGCTCTTTGTGAGTTCAAGGGCAGCCTGCTTGATTTAAAGAGTGAGTTCCAGGCCAGCCAAGGCTGCATGTGAGACCTTGTCCAAAACAAAATTTTTTTCCAGTAGGCTTAAGATAAAGCTCAGCTGGTACAGTGGTTCCATGTTTCAGTTCCCAGCACCACATAAATCCAGGCATGGTTGTAGGGCATATGCCTGTAAGCCCAGTACTTGTGAGGTCGAGGCAGGAGGATCAGAAGTTTAAGGTCATCCTTAGCTACACATTAAGTTCAATACTAGCCCAGAATACAATGAGACCTGTCTCAAAAAAATAAAAATAAAATAAGGGCCTAGAGAGATGATTCAGTGATTAAGAGCACTGAATGTTCTTCCAAAGGACCAGTGTTCAATTCCCAGCACCCACATGGCAGCTCATAACTGTCTGTAACTCCAAGATCTGCCATCCTTACCTAGACATATATGCAGGCAAAACATTAATGCACATAAAATAAAGAATAAAAAAAAATTGATGTTCTTGTAGAGGATCCCGGTTCGATTTCCAGCACCTACATGAGGGCTCACAACCATCTCTATTTCCAGTTCCTAGAGACCAGGCATCCTCTTCTGACTTCTGTGGATACCAGACATTCCTGGTGCTGCACATATATACATGTAAGCAAAATCTTCATATACATAAATAAATTTAAAATAAAATAAATTTAACCAGATACATGCCTATAATTCCAGCCTTTGGGAAACTGAGGCATGGGAATCTCAAATCCAAGGCCAGCTTGAGTAACATTGACAGTACCTTGTGTCAGAAAAAAAGGTAACCAATTTTTTGGGAGGGGGGTAAAGCCATCAGCCACACTTTGCCTCCAATGTCTCACTGAGCCAATTAAAGAGACAAAGTGCAGAGAGAGATTTGTTCAATATGGCCAAATTGGAAAGAAGAAATGTGAAGGAATCCACTGACCTCAAGTCTGTCTTGGGATACTGGTATGTGAATTGGCTTTAAACAGAGGGCAAGAATGCATGATCAGGCAGTCCTGATCAAGATGTGGTCTTGCCCATCACTGTCGGGAATCCTGCAAATTGCTAATCTGCCATTACTGGCATCCCTGAGGGTCTAATCTGGAAGAAGATTACTTCTGCTCCAGGGCCATCCCAGTCTCATGGATAACTGACTTCCTCATGGTGTTTGTGTGTAGGAGTCTGTCCTGTGAAGTTCAGCTGTTCCAGGAGTCCAGGTGTCTCCTGAAAGACAGGGAGTAAGACTGGTCTGTACAGGCATAACACAAAGGTACAAGTGCCAGGCTCCATTCAGGTTAGCTACCTTGTAGACTCAAGAGAGAGTCAATGCTTTTTAGCAAAAAGGCTTCTGAGTGTCTGTTTCAAAGGCAGATTTTTTTCTTCAAATTTTCAATAAATTGTTTATTCATAGAACATGTAATAATACACTACTATACACAGCTGAATGGGAGCAGGAGGACTGAATAAAGCTCCTGAAGCTAGAACGGGTGGATACCTGGAAAAGCGAAGAGGGACACCTGGGGATGGGCAGCCATGGTGAACCTTCAGAGGAAAAGAAATGAATTGACTGGGAACAATGTAGTTGGGCTCATAGAAGTTGGCTGTGAGGGACGAGATGAGAGGAATGAAAAATATGTGGAGCATTTTGTTTTGCTTTATTTTGTTCTGTTTGTCTTTTGTTTTGTTGTTGTTGTTATTAGATTTGTTTGTTTGTTTATTTATTTATTTTGAGAGAAGGTCTCACTGTATAGTCCAAGCTGGCCTGGAACTCACAAAGGCAAAGATCTGCCTGCCTCTGCTGGGATTAAGGGTGTGGGTCGTCACTGCCTGGCAAGGTTTATTTTTGTTTAATTGTGTGTGTGTGTGTAAGCAAGCACATAAGTCATAAGTGCCTATACAGACTGGAGAAGTTGGCCGTTGTGAGCCTCCTGACAAGGGTGCTAGAAACCCAACTCAGGTTCTTTGGAAAAGCATGAGCTCTTAACCAATGACCTATCTTTCTCTTCAGCCTCCCAACCTTGAACTTGTGATCTTCTTTTTTGTTTTGTTTTGTTTTTGGAGACAGGGTTTCTCTGTGTAACAGCCCTGGCTGTCCTGAAACTCACTCTGTAAACCAGGCAGGCCTTGAACTCACAGAGATCCACCTGGCTCCGCCTCCCAAGTGCTGGGATTAAAGGTGTGTGCCACCACACCTGGTGTGATCTTCTTGTTTATACTTCCCAAAGTGCCAGTGTTACAGCAATGTGCCACCACTTCAGATGGATATGCATTTTATGTATACACACACACACAGTCATACACACATACATGCACGTTTTGAGACAAGATTTCACCATATACATATATGAGATGGTCTGAGTCAAGGAAGGTCACTGCAACTAAGCCACAGGATTCCGTATCTATCATCTGTTTGTCTAAAATTTGAGACAGATTCTCACTATGTACTTCTGGCTGGCCTAGAACTCAAGAGATCCGCCTGCCTCTGCCTCCTGAGTGCTGGGATCAAAGGCTTCTTCCACCTTGCCCTGAAGGACCCTTAGAGTAATAGAATTATCACCATAATGGTTGCCTTTTGTGGAGGGAGGTTAGGGACCAGGAGGAAGAGCAGAAGGAGAGGCCTGTGGGGAGGGAAGGGTTTCTTTCTAGACAGGACTGAGCAAAGTTACTGAACTGGAAGGTGTGAGTTCCTAGAAAATGGTCATGTGAGAGTGAGGGGACCTCTCTAAGGAGCAGAGAGAACACTTGGCTGCCTGCAGATGGAGAAGGAATGCAGCTCTGGCTGAGAACCACACAGTTGGAATGGGGAGTGACTGCGAGGGACCCAGGTTGGAGGAAGAGATGGTTCTTGAAGGTTTTTGCTAAGGGGTTTGGCAGCAAAGGGCGTGGAGCTAGTTGATAACAAGGGCAAATTTGTTGTGGGGTTGGGAAAGGGGGAAGATCTGAGGAATCAGGAGAGGGCTATCCCAACTGAGGCCTCAGGGACAAAAGGAAGGGAGTATCCTTGGAAGCCTTTGAAGATAGATTTCCTTGGCTTTTTTGTTTTAAACCTTTTTGTTTTGTTTTGGTTTTCCTTGGCTTTTGATAACTGAGAGATAGGGTGGGAGTAGGAGAGAGAAGCTTTTATTTTTTTGGTTTTTTGAGACAGGGTTTCTCTGTGTAATAGCCCTAGCTGTCCTGGACTCTCTTTGTAGTCCAGGCTGGCCTCAAACTTAGAGATCTGCCTGCCTCTGCCTCCTAAGTGCTGGAACTAAAAGGATGTGCCACCATGCCTGGCTGGGGGGAGCCTTAAAAAAAAAGATTTCAGCCGGGCGGTGGTGGAGCACGCCTTTAATCCCAGCACTTGGGAGGCAGAGGCAGGTGGATCTTTGTGAGCTCGAGGCCAGCCTGGTTTACAAAGTGAGTCCAGGACAGTCAGGGCCACACAGAGAAACCCTGTCTCGAAAAACCAAAATAAATAAATAAATAAATAAAGGAAAAAAAGATTTCCAGAATGTGACTCAAATGCATGGTAACACTTCATCAAAAGCTGACTTATTTCCTGAGGGATTGTTTGGTTTTTGAGCTAGGGTCATAAAACCACCACAGGCTGGTCTTGAACTCCAAGTGTAGCTGAAGAGTTCAGCTTGAACTCTTGATTTTCCTGTCTGTTGGGATGTCAGCCATCATCTGGCTTCTGGAAGGGACCCAAAGAGTTTAGGGGTTGGTACTGAGAATGGAGATTTAGAGTCAGCATGAGAAAGGAGAAAATACAGAGGAAGTTTTGGGAGACTGGATCTGGGGAGCACCAGCATCAAGGATTAGATGTCTCAGGGTCTGTCAGGAAACAAAACCTGGGAAAGAAACTACCACAGCAGGAGTGGTCCAGTTTGTAACTCAGAGGTAGGGAGTTCAAAACTAGCCTGGGCTACATAGTGAGTTCCATTCTAGCCTTGGCTGCCCTTGTAAGAGCCTGTTGACAAAAACCAAAAGCAGTGGCAGCAGCTCAAACTCATACAGATCCACCTGCCTCAGCCTCCCAAGTGCTAGGATTAAAGGGTGTGCCTGGGTACCCTTTTGTTTTGTTTGTTTGAGACAAATGTATATAGCTCTGGCTGTTCTGAAACTTGCTATATGTAGACCAGGCTAGCCTCAAACTCACAGAGATTCTTCCTCTGCCTCTCAAGTGGTGGCATTAAAGGCATGTACCACTATGCCCAGCTCTTTTTATTTTTTTTGTTTTGTATGTGTGTATGTATGTATCATGGTACACATGTGGAGGGCAAGGGGCAACTTGGGAGAGTTGATTCCCTCCTTCCATTATTTTGGTCCCAAGAATTAGACTCAGGTTGGCAGACTTGACGTCAGGAACCTTTACTACCTCCTCAGCAGTTCACCCTCTCTCTTTCTTTGTTTGTTTCTTTTTCATTTACAACTATTTATTCATTTGTTCATTCATTTTGTATGTGGGGGTTAACACATGTCTGTCACAGTGTGCATAGGGAAAAAGGACAGCTCCTGGGAGTAAATTATCTCCTTCCATGGTTCCTGTCCTGAGGGTCAGACTCAAGTTGTCCAGCTTAGTGGCAAGTACCTTTACCTGCCAAACCTATCTGCCTTCTTTTTTTTTTCTCCCTCTCTCTCTCTTTTAATTTTTATTGTTTTAGGTTTTTCGAGACAGGGTTTCCCTGTGTATACTTGACTATCCTGGACTCACTTTGTAGACCAGGTTGGCCTTGAACTCACAGGAATCCACCTGCCTCTGCCTCCCGAGTGCTGGGATTAAAGGCATGTGCCACCATGCCCGACCCCCCCCCTCTTTTTTTTTTTTTTGGTTTTTCGAGACAGGGTTTCTCTGAATATCTCTGGCTGTCCTGGACTCGCTTTGTAGACCAGGCTGGCCTCGAACTCACAAAGATCCGCCTGCCTCTGCCTCCCAAGTGCTGGGATTAAAGGCGTGCGCCACCACCGCCCGGCCCCCCCCTCTTTTTTTGAGACATAGTGTCTAGCTCAGTCTGGCCTTGAACTCCCTACCTATGTAAGGGTGACATCGAACTTCTGATCCTCCTGTCTCTACCTCCTGAGTAGTATAACACATGTGATTTTTGCTGGGGATTGGCCTAGCATTCTAGGCAAATACTACTGTCTAAGCTATATCTCCAGCCCAGCCTTTATATGTATCTATCATCTATCTATCTATCTATCTATCTATCTATCTATCTATCTTTTCTGAGACAGGGTCTCACTATATAACTCTGTCTGGTCTGGAACTTGCTACTTGTAATGTTGACCACTCTGGTCTGGAACTCCCAATGAAATGATCTCTCAGTTTCCCAAGTACATCCTGTTTCTTTTCTTTTTTAAAAGAATTTTATGTGTCTGAGTATTTCGCCTGGATGTGTGTGCACCACATCATGTCTGGCACCCGTTGAGGTCAGAAGAGCGTGTCAGATCTGGAATTACAGGTAGTTGTGAGCTGCCAAGTAGGAGCTGGGAATTGAACCCGGGTCCTCTGGAAAATCAGCCAGTGCTCTTAGCTCCTGATCCACCTCTCCAGCCTCACACTCTGTTGATGTGGGTATTGGTTATTTGAATTTCCTCAGACTGTGGGGATTTACTGAGCTTTACATGTATGATTTGCTCTCTCTGTCTTGTACTAGTGGCTTTAAGCAAAAAACAAACTGAGTTGAATTTATCCATAGCAGGCACGTGCAGCCTTCTGATGGTTCGGAAACTTGATGTCATTTACAAAGTTCACAATCGGAAGCCGCACACAATCAAGTTTAACAAAATTCTTTTAAAGCCGTGGTGGTGGCACACAACTTTCACCTACCACAGAGGCAGGCAGATCTCTGTTCAAGGCCAGCCTGGTCTACAGAGCAAGTTCCAGGATAGCCCGGGCTACAGGGCAACCCTTTCTCAAAACAAACAAACAAAACCCTCCCTTCTGTTGACACTCCCTCCCTTTCTACCTGGCTAGGCACACGGCTCAGTAACAGAGCGCATGCTCAACACGCAGGCTCAGTCTTCAGGATACCCTCTCCTCAGCTGTCTCCTGATTTTTCTCATTTCCCCTTGCTCCCAATCTAGTCAAACATTCGCCCTCTCCAGTCGGCGGAAACAGCCTTTGTCGCATTCTCCATGGGCCTTCATTTGCTGAATTCAGCGGCAATTTTCGGTTCTGCTCTTACTTCATCCAGCAGCCACCGTCACGTCAGCGTAGCTGAGTAGCTGACTACTTCCTGCCGACATCTGCTCAGCCTTGCTCCCACGACACCACTCTCCAGATTTCATTTCTGTTTACAGTTGCTCCGAAAAGAACAAAAACAGCTTTTGAGGAGGACATGCTATACAGAGCCCTTTAGCTCCTCCCGGGTGGGAATCAGGCTTAGGGGAGAAGACAGCCTAGGGCCTCCTGTGGGGCAGCATGACCAGCAAGAGCCTAAAGCCTGACTCATAGCGACCAGGAGAAACGTTTGTTAGTGAATGAGGACCAGATGTGTAAAGAGTATCCTGAAAGCAGCGGCCTTATAAAGGTCTCTGAGGAGCCTTTACCTTTCCTCTGTCTTCCTTGGGAAAGGCAGACTGACTTAAGTTTTGGAGTGATAAGGGGTCAGTCCCTAGGCCTCTTTTCTCTTCTGAATTAGAGGTCTATTAGTCTAGGTCCAGAACGACCACCAGAGGGCGCTCGTTTCATTCTGGCAAATAGGCTTTGGCCAAGAATTGAGTTGCTATCTGAAAAGACAGCTGTAGTAAGAAGGGCTTGGGCGGAAAGCTAAAAGCATGCATGCCTGGGAAAACAAATGCTGGCCGATTCCTGCGATCTGCGTTCAGATATCATTTCATGGAGGGACCTGCTCAGGACTAGGAACCGCCCAGCTGTATTGTTAATGTCTGCCAGCCATGCATCTTATGTGGTAGTTATCTTCTCTTGCTGATCCCCAGTGTCCCCCACCCTGCCTCATGCTAACCTAGGATGGAGGTTGTGACATTTTAGTCACATGTCCTAATGAAAGTTAGTGTCCAGAAGTGTACATTCTGGGAGACGTGACTCTCTAATGGGTTACGGTGATGGCGTCTGTCTTAGGCCAGAGGCAGAGGGCAGTGAATGTGCCCGACAGGGAACCATGTAGGTAAATGAGGGTTCTTCAATCCTTTTCTTTCCTTCCTTCTGCTTCCCTTCTCCTTTCTCTTCTATTTTCTCCTCTCCTCTCCTCATGCATTACCGAAACAGGATCTTGCTATGTAGATGAGGCTAGCCTCCCAGCTCATGTGATCATGACTCAGGCTCTTGAGTGTCAAGATTACAGATGTGAGTAACTACATGTGTCAAGGGCTGAGTTTTCTTGCAGTTTTCTGGGGTTCTCCTAAAAGCTGGGAGTCCTGGGAAGCAGCTAAGCACTCTTACAACCTATACTTGAGTGCTAAGTCCCTGCTCCTCAATGGATTAGAAGGAGGGAAATACATGCCTGTGGACAAGGAGGACCTGGAGACCAGGAAATGGTTCCGTGGTGTCTTCACTGTGCCCTTGCCTTTCTCAATCCTTGGGCCTTGGTGGGTGACATGATTTCCTGGCGCTCCCTCCTGTCCCCCGTCCCTTCTCTGTTTCTTCATCTGTCCCTAGCTGGTTGGCAAATGTTCACATTCAGTGAGGTGGTTTGTGGGAGGGAAAGGGGGAGTGGCTAGGTGGGAGCGGGGTCAGACTCCATGACCTGGCCCTTTGAACAGTGCCTCCCTCAGAGGGAATTGAGGCTGGCCCCTTTGTCATCTTTTAGGCACGTTCTGGGGAAAGGGGCAGATTTGAGAAAATCAGGGCTAATCAGGGGGAAACCGTTTCCCTTTCTGTAGTGTCCCTCGAGCTCTTTAATGAGCTGTGTATTGAGAGGTTGAGAAACAGCGAGGGAGATTCTCAGACTTCCTAGTGCTTTGCACAGAAGAATCTGCTGCATGGAGCACAGTCTGAGAAGTTCCTGCTTCATCTAATATATGTTCCCCCAACCCCCATTCATTTCATGGAGTTACAAACAGAATGGACTTGTGCCAGGCCTCAGCTTGAGGTGTGCGCATCAGAAGCTCAAGAACTGAATTAGGCCTGTAACTGAGGGGGTGTTGGCTAGCATGAGTACCTCCTTAGCTTGACACCCCTCAATGGGGCAGTTATGGCTACTTGGAGCCCTGAGTCCAGCTACCTCCAGGAAAAGTGTCCTCTCTCTAGGTGCTCTCAACAGTAACTCTCAGGGCCAACCTGGGTAGAGGTGCCAGTGATCTCAGCCTTGTTATCTTCTAGTGAGTTTCCCTGACTGGTGCCCTCACAGCTGTTCCAGTGAACTGTCTTCCTTGCTTCTTTTGGTTACTTTTGTTGTTTGTTTGGGTTTTGTTTTGTTTTGTTTCAGTTTGGGGTTTTTGTTTGTTTGTTTGTTTGGGTTTTGGAAATAGGGTTTCTCTGTGTAGCAGGCTGTCCTGGACTCACTCTGTAGACCAGGCTGGCCTCAAATTCAGGGATATCCACCTGCCTCTGCCTCCCAAGTGCTGGGATTAAAGGCGTGCACTACTGCTTCCCAGCTCACCCAGGTGACTTTTCATTGTCTCAATGTGACAATTAAAATTAGCCATCAGAAACTATCGCAATTCTATTATTCAACTTTGTGTTTAAGCTAGCCCTGGAATTGCATCACGAGAGTCTCAGCTGTCTGAGTTGACTCTGTAAAAGTGCAAACAATGCTCTGAGGGGTTAGCTTGTGGAAAACCCTCATTTATTTATATTATTATTATTATTAATTATTTTAAATACTGTCTCAGGTAACCCAGGCTGGCCTCTTACTTGCTGTGCAGCTGAAGGTGATCTCAAGCTGGGCGTAGTGGCACAGGCCATTAATCCCAGCACTTGGGGAGGCAGAGACAGGTGGATCTCTGTGAGTTCAAGGCCAGCCTAGTCTACAAAGTGAGTTCAGGACACACAGGGCTTTTACACAGAGAAACCCTGTCTCAAAAAAAAAAAAAAAAGATGATCTCAAACTTCTGATTCTCATTCCTCAACCTTCCTGGTATTGGAATTACACTTGAGTACCACTGTCCCATTCCTTTTTTTTTTTTTTTTTTTTTTGGTTTTTTGTGAAAGGGTTTTTTTTATTTTCTTTGGTTTTCCTGGACTCGCTTTGTAGACCAGGCTGGCCTCGAACTCACAAAGATCCGCCTGCCTCTGCCTCCCAAGTGCTGGGATTAAAGGCGTGCGCCACCACCGCCCGGCCCATTCCTTTTTTTTTTTGTTTTGTTTTGTTTTATTTTTCGAGACAGTGTTTCTCTAGCTGTCCGAGACTCGCTTTGTAGACCAGCCTGGCCTTGAACTCACAGAGATCCGCCTGCCTCTGCCTCCCAAGTGCTGGGATTAAAAGCGTGTGCCACCACCACCTGGCCACTGTGCCATTCTTCTAACTATAATTTATTGTACTGTTTTGTTAAGACAGAGTCTCATGTAGAGTACACTGTCCTTAAATGCACAAGAATTGAAGGCTATGATACCATGCCCAGCTTTGAGACCTTCTCTTTAGAGGACTGTGGCTTCTTGAGGGACATCAGTTTGCAAGAATTCAAATCTGATGATTCTTTTTCAGTGATGCGTCGTTCAGCTACAAATGAACAGAAAACACTAAACTCCTGCTAATGCCTACTAGTCCAGCTATGCCCCTCAGCCTGAACTTTGCTAAAGGGTCCCCACCCACCCAGAGAAGTTTAGAGAAGAGAAAGACTAACAGCTGAACTTGCCTGTAACTCCGTGTAACTGATAAGCTTTAGAATAAACAATCAGGAGATCCCCAGTCCTGATGGGAGTCATTCCTAGATCTTTGCCAGGGCCTAGATAGGGAAGGTACATACCTCTCGGACCAGACTTCTGTTTTTATTTGTCTTGCAAAAGTTTCTTATAGCTCAGGCTGGCCTTGAGCTATGCCTTGTTAGCAGAGGATGACCTTGAACTCCAGATCCTCCTGTGTGTTCACCTCTCCAGTGCTGGAATTACAGGTGTGTGCCACCATGCCTGGCTTCAGAAGATTGCTCCTGATGGTCCAATTAATTGTATAAAGAAGTCCCTAGGTTAGGAAGTACATCTCTGGGATGTTTGTGAGAGGCCTTCCAGGAAGGATTAACTGAGGAGGGAAGCCCTATAAGGTGCTATCCTGCAGGCTGAGGGGTCTGGGCTGGGAGATGACTCAGCTGCTAAGGGTGTTTGTCGCCAAGGCTGAGGACCTGAATTAGATTCCTGGAATCCAGCCGAGCATGATGGCACATGCCTTTAATCCCGCTGTGAGTTTGAGGCCAGCCTGGTCTACAAAGTGAGTCCAGGACAGCCAGAGCTGTTACACAGAGAAACCCTGTCTCGAAACCCCCCACCCCCCAAAAAAAGATTCCTGGAATACACCTAGTGGAAGGAAAGAATTGACTCCCATAAGTTGTTCTCTGCCCTCTGTTTAGGTACACATACACATATACAGATGTACACACACGTACACCTATACAGATGTACACACACGTACACCTATACAGATATACAGACACATACACCTATTCAGATGTACACACACGTACACCTATACACATGTACACACACATACACCTATTCAGATATACACACACATACACCTATACAGAGGTACACATACATACACCTATACAGATGAGGACACCTACATTATGGCTACAAAAGGAGGAAGCCATAATGTAGGTGTCAGGCCTGGCGGTGGTGGAGCACGCCTTTAATCCCAGCACTTGGGAGGCAGAGGCAGGTGGATCTTTGCAAGTTCGAGGCCAGCCTGGTCTACAAAGTGAGTCCAGGACAGCCAGGGCTACACAGAGAAGACCTGTCTCGAAAAAAAAAAACATAATGTAGGTGTCCTCTTTTCTCTTTCTCTCTATCTCTCTCAGCTTCCTGGCTTCCCTGAAGTAAGCTGCTCTCTGCCATGCCTTCCCCACATGATGGGCTGAAACCCTGAGCAAAGCATTTCTAACTTCAGTATTTTTACTCAGTCATTTTGTGATGGTGACCAAAACAAAACAAAACAAAAAACCAAAAAACAAAAAGACCAACATGGAGGTCTCAAAGGAAAGGAATGTGTTTCCAATAAGGAAAGTGAAGGAACTAGTCCAACAATAGAACAATACAGGACTTGATGCCCTTGGATTGTTCCTTTCTCTGCTGCTACAAAGGGCCTGATATGCAAGGCCTGCTTGACCAAGAGGCCGCTGTAGCAATATCCGCACCATGAAACCGGGTTACATAAGCTCACTTCTTTCTCCTTCCACAGCTGAATGCGCAATCAGCAACATCCACTCAGGCTCTTCCCTCCAAGGTGTCCTGTCTCAGGGTCCCACAGCATCTGAAGCCAAGAGTTAGTTCAGGCACATGATCTGTCCACTGAGAAGCTGGGACCAGAATCTGCCTCATGGACTCCAGACTCCTCCATTGCTTTGGCCCATCCTCTCTCCAGGCTATGTACTATACACTTGAACACACCTTACATTGTGTAGGAGAGTACAGTACTGTCCATTCTTTTTTGTTTGTTTGTTTGCATTTTTGTTTTTTGAGACAGGATTTCTCTGTGTAATAGTCCTAGCTGTCCTGGCCTCACTTTGTAGACCAGTCTGGCCTCAAACTCACAGAGATCTGTCTTCCGAGTAGTACTGTCCATTCTAAAAGGACACTCTAGCTTCATAGGAAATCCAAAGAGCTCCTATCTTGATGCTCCAGATAACTGCTTCTCTGATACTTGTAGCTGATTTTAATTTAAAAACTACCTTAATTTATTTATTTGACTGCGTGTCCATGTGTGCTGTGGTGTAAGTGTGGAGGTCAGAGGACAACTTGTGGGAGTTGTTTATCTCCATCAGGATCCCAGGGATTGAATTCCAGCCATCAGGCTTTGAAGCAAGTGTGTTTACTTGCTGAGCCATCTTTCTGGCCTTGGGTTACTTTTTTTTAAGTGTATGGATGTTTTGCTAGCATGTATGCATATCTATGCACCATGTATGTTAGTATACCATGTGTATACAGTGCTCATGGAAAGGGCGCAAGCTGATCCCCTGGAACTGGAATTACACATAGTTGTGAGCTGCCATGTGGGTGCTGGGAACTGAACATGAGTCCTCTGGAAGAGCAGCCAGTGCTTTTAACTGCTGAGGAACTCTTTAGTCCCCCGTGATTTTTATTTTAAACATTTTGTAGGTTTGGAGAGATGGCTCAATTGTTTTTTTGCAAGAGGACCCAGGTTCAGTTTCCAGTACCCACATAGCAGATCACAATTGTTTGTAACTCCAGTTCCAGGGGACTTGATTTGATTCCCTCCTCTGTAGGAACTGTGGTGCACATGTGCATTTGTGAATGTGTGAGTGCAAGAGTGAGTGTGTATGTGTGTGTGTGTGTGTGTGTGTGTGTGTATAGTAACAAACACTCATGTTGTAGAATATTTGATCACATTGTGAACCCCAAGATTTTAAACTGTCAAAACTTGTTTCTAGAGCTGGGCGTGCTGGCGCACACCTATAATCCTAGCGCTTGGGAGGCAGAGGCAGGAGGATCTCTGTGAGTTTGAGGCCAGCCTGGTCTACACAGTGAGTCCAGGACAGCCAGGGCTGTTACACAGAGAAACTCTGTCTTAAAAAACCAAACCAAACTAAACTAAACAAAACAAAAAAACAAGCTTGTTTCTAATTTGGGATGACTCAGTCTTTAATACTAGAGCTTTCTGTTTATTGTGAACAGGTGGTTATGGTGTAGATCTGCCCTAGCACACACCTTTAATCCAAGCTTTCTGTACACAGGATTAAATAAGGTTAACCCTAGGCCAAAAGGTGGAGCAGGGAACCGTTAGCTGGAAGTTTTTCCTCCTCAGTTTTATTTCCTTCAAGGCTTCTTCCTTTGGGTTTTCTCCTTCAGAGTTTTCTCCTTCTAGGCTTCTTCTTCTAGGTTCTTCTGGGCATTTTTCTTTAGGGTTTTCATCTGAATAAGAAAGTCAAGCCGGGCGGTGGTGGCGCAAGCCTTTAATCCCAGCACTTGGGAGGCAGAGGCAGGCGGATCTTTGTG
>CAJQZJ010003646.1:14842366-14872202 GCA_907164525.1 Lophiomys imhausi
GCCTCCCAAGTGCTGGGATTAAAGGCGTGCGCCACCACCGCCCGGCTCTTTCTTTTTTTTTAGATGAAAAAATTATGTTTATTATTACATTTTTTTTCAAGACAGAGTTTCTCTGTCTATCCACGATTAAAAGCATGTGCCTGCCTTTAATCCCAGTACTCAGGAAGAGGAAGGCAGGGGAATCTCTGAGTTTGAGGTCAGCCTGGTCTACAAAGTGAGTCCAGGATAGCCAGATAGCTAGGGCTGTTACACAGAGAAACCCTGCCTCAAAAAACAAAAACAAAACAAAACAAAAGGCATGTGCCACCTTATTACATTTATTTTATTTTATTTATTTTTTATTTTTTATTGTTTTGGTTTTTTCGAGACAGGGTTTCTCTGTGTAGCCCTGGCTGTCCTGGACTCACTTTGTAGACTAGGCTGGCCTCGAACTCACAGAGATCCTCCTGTCTCTGCCTCCTGAGTGCTAGGATTAAAGGCTTGGGCCACTGCCACCCGGCCCTACATTTTTTTAAAACTTACAAACTTCATTTTTAAAAAAAAAAAACTTGAAAAACAGTTTTCTAAAATTTTCAAAATAGAAAAAAAATCTGTCAAATGAATGATATTCTAGTTTTCTTCTCTGTGGCTGTGATAAACACCATGACCAAAAGCAATTGGGAAGGGAGTTTATTTTAGCTTATAGTTAACCATCTGTCATGATTCCTTTTTTATTTATTTTATGTGCACTGGTGTTTTGCTTGCTTGGATGTCTGAGTAAGGGTATCAGATTCCCTGGAGCTGGAGTTGCAGACAGCTGTGAGTTGCCATGTGTGTGCTGCTAAGTGACCCGGGGCCTAGCCAATGCTCTTAACCTCTGAGCCATCTCTCCAGCCTCCTTAACCATTTATCATGGTGGGAACTCAAGTCAGAAACACGAAGCAGAGTCTTTGGAGGAACAATGTTTATTGTGCGTCCAAACCCTTCAATGGTCTGAGGATTGGATCCAGAGAACAGGGTGTTATGGCCTTGAATGGTAGGGACAGCTTCTCCCTTGGGAGGCTGGTTCTCTGGGTGAGGTGGCCATTGTCATAGGCCATATGTCCACCGAGAGTCAAACAGTGCCTAGACCTGGAGATTTAGCAGTGAAGAACACCAAATCTAGACTCCTTCCTAAGGGACAGACAGGCTCACTAGGGTCACTATCTCGCTTCCTTTCTTGGGATGTTTACCCTGTTGTGCAACCCTGGGTGTGACAATCCCCCTAGGGCCTAGAAGAAGTCAAGGCCATCTCAGGAAGATGGGGAAATTATTTCTCCATTTGGCATGCCAAGCCAACTTCACTCACTGAGGCAACAAGAGTCTGAAGCAACCCCCAGCACCCACACACCCTGGCAGGCAGGCAGCGGCAGGGTGGGTCAGGAAGGTTTCTGGTTGCGCTTTGCATCAGGCTCAGGACGACCATAAAGGAAGCTCTCATGCCTGGAGGAGGCAGTCTTGGGGACTATGCCAACCCAGAGGGACATCCTCTCCCTGCAGTGGTCACTATGTCTGCTGATGCTACTGGGCCTGGGGTTGCCTCTAGCTAGCTTCCAGACCCTCAGCTACAGGCAGGCTGTGCTCCGTGCTGTGGATGACTTCAACCAGCAGTCCTCTGATACTAATCTCTACCGACTCCTGGACCTGGATTCTCAGCCCCCAGGGGTGAGAGCAGACTCTAATCCAAGGCACTTCCTTTTACTGTGGTCTCTCCCTCTCTCAGGAGACTCCTTAGATCCATGTCTCCTTCCAGACTGCCAGCTTTCAACCTTGGAATGCCTGGCAGATATGTCTTCCATCCCATTCCAGCAATACCTAGGACCATCATGATAAGGGTGGAATGATTGATTCAAGGAATTGGTTTCCTTTGCTCTAAATTTTCTCTGTATCCAACGCAGGACTCTACGAAGCCTTGAGGTCCCTAAGGATATGTCTGATACTCTAAGACAACCTTGGTTGCCCTCTACATTACTAGAAGGGGAGGTGCTCTTCATTACAGTTGGCCAAGGACTGTTCCCACTCACTGTATGTGTGGGGAGGAAGGGAGGGGCTCATTTTTTCTTCCTTCTGTACCACAGCACTAGGCCCTGTTTCAGCACTTAGCATATAGTGTTGAAGGCCACTCTGTTAGTGCATGTCAGGAGGCTGACCCTTGAGGTTGAGAATGGGCCTAAGACTAGTCTCCTTACTTTCTCCCCTGACCAGGATGATGAGGACCCAGATACTCCAAAGTACGTGAGGTTCCGAGTGAAGGAGACAGTGTGTGACAAGTCAACACAGCAGTCACCTGAGCAGTGTGACTTCAAGGAGCAGGGGGTAAGGCAGAGGTCTTGGTGGTTGGTGGGTGCCTCCTGAGGGACTAGACAAGGAATCCCAAGGGAATCTTTCCATCCAATGGGCTAGGGTTTAGGGGTTATGGCAAATGGATTCTAATCTGACCATGGGCTTCCTCTTCTCAGCTGGTGATGCAGTGTATGGGGACAGTCACCCTGAACCAGGACACAGATGCTTTTGACATCAAATGCAATGGGGTGAGTGGGATGCAGGGGATGATGAAGAGACGGAGCATGGATTATCCTATGAACCAGTTAGTCTCTATTCCTACCCAAAGAAGAGAAAGTTCCCCTTCATCCCCTTGGCTCCTCCCTTGCACCTGAACTTGGAGGCAGGAGGATCTCTATGAGCTCAAGGCCAGTCTTATCTACATGAGTTCTAGGCCAGACATGGGTACTTAGGAACTTGTTAGTGATGTAGATTGTTAGGCCTCACTAAGACTTAATAGGACTCCAGCGTAAGGACCTTACTTGGATTTTAACACGCCTACTGGATATTCTGAGTCCTGCTAAAGCTGAGATATTCTCTTGGGGTATGTACTCTCAGACCCTAGGGAACCCCTTGGCATTCTCAGGCCCTAGTGTTCTCATCTTTTATTGGGGTTAAGGATCCAACTACACAGCCAGGCATGGTGGTGCACGCCTTTAATCCCAGCACCGGGGAGGCAGAGGCAGGTGGATCTCTGTTCGAGGTCAGCCTGGTCTACAAAGGGAGTCCAAGACAGCCAGGGCTACAAAGAGAAACCCTGTCTTGAAAAACAAAAAAGCAAGCAAACAAAGGATACAACTACACATCCTAAAGGCTGAACTAGGGTCCAGAGGCTCTTGCAGTATCCCAGAAGTGTGGTCTAGGTTGGGAGGGGTCTTGGGTACCCCTAGGACCAGCCCTACAAGAAACCCATTTCTTCTTGGTATACAGCCTGGTGCACAGCCCCGGCGGTTCAAGAAAATTGCCCGGCTGGCTGGACTCCTCCGAAAAGGTGGGCAGAAGATTGGTGAAAAGTTAAAGAAAATTGGCCAGAAAATTAAGGATATTTTTGAGAAAATTGCACCTGAGATACAGAAGTAGGCCTGACTTGACCTGTTTCTGGATTCCAAAAATAAACTTGGTGAAGGAAACTTCTCAATGGCCTTTGTATTCATTTAGTCTTTAACTATGGGGTCTGCCATGTGGGTGCTGGGAACTAAACCCAGGCCCTCTGGAAGAGCAATCAGTGCTCCTAACCTCTGAGCTGTCTCTGCCTCCTCAGCACCTCATATATTTTTCTTTATTCAAGATAGTTTTTCATTTCTTGTGTGTGTGCGAACACGTAGTTGCATACTACAGCACATGTGTGGCGGTCAGAGGACAATTATGGGAGTTATTTCTGTGTGACCAGAGAGCCCAGGGGGAATACAAAGACCAGGCCTCAGTCACTACAGTGCCTTAGAGGTCAGTGCAGACCTGATCTGTTGCCATGCTATCGAGAGAAACTGCAGCTTTGGCTCCAGAGCTCTCTAAAGGCATTAAGGGTATGGGTTATGGTTCTGAAGTCCCCTTGGTCACTATAAGACTGGAATGATCTCAGAGGTTACTTTAGCTGTGGCTCTAACCACAGCCTCCAGATAGTAGACATACTTCCCTGGGTCTGAAGCTTGGTATCCTGTCTCCAGCAGGCTCATAGAATCCATGGGTGACCAAAAAAAAAATTTTTTTTTTGAGACAGGGTTTCTCTGTGTAGCTCTGGCTGTCCTGGACTCACTTTGTAGACCAGGCTGGTCTTGAACTCACAGAGATCCACCTGCCTCTGCCCCCCTCCCCCAGTGCTGGGATTAAAGGTGTGTGCCACCATACCCTGCCATTACAGACAGTGATGAACTGCCATGTGGTTGCTGGGATTTGAACCTGGGTCCTTTGGAAGAACAGTCAGTGCTCTTAACTATTGAGCCATCTCTCCAGCCCAGGGTGACCAAGATTTTGACTCTATCTGGTCACTTTGGGGTTAGTGTCCAGTCCCACCCTTGGTCCTGTTAGCACGGGGTTATGATGGGATCCTTTCAGCAACTCTTCCTATAGTCAACACCAGGAATCACCAGTTCCTGGAGCTGAACTTCATGCAGATATGCATCCAGGAAGAATCACAGAAAACAATATCCCAGTAGGCTCAGAGAAAGAGGAAGTCAAGACAAACTTACCTGTGGTAGATTTAGTGTTAGCATATATAGCATAGGGAACTTGGAATAAGGTTGGACTTTTAAGATAAAAGACTTACATCCAAAGTGGCATGTCTTTGGGAACTGGCCAAGGACCAGGACCTCTTTGATCTTAGGGCTAGGGGCAGGACATGCCCCCTGAGGTGCCTGCCCTCTGGAGGTCTGCTGTCATTTCACAGCTCTCTGTGAAGAGCATCTGAAGGACATGCCCTGAGGCACCTGACCACATCTGAAGACCTCCTGTGAATTCATGCTGCTCTGCAAAAAGTTGTTTTGAAAAAAGGTGAGTCCAGGGACTTAACTTGAAAAGGGCACGAAAGCTTCTGCTGACAGGTGAAGATATATAAGGCAGCATTCACATGGACGCTGGGCAGGCTCGCTCTCCTGTTCATGACTCATTAAACAACATTTTCCTCGACCAGCGGAAAAACACACATCACAATCTCATCGGAAAGATTCACCCTCTGATACTGACCCGTTTCCTGTCTGGAGCGGAGATGGATTCTCCCTGAGATTCAGGGGACTTTGGGCCTTTGTAGGCCTTAAGCATCTGAATAGGTGAGCTGCCTGGGAAACTTATGTTAATTGGTCTTAAGACCACAAAGGAGGAAATTCAGAGACTTTAAGAAACTTTAAGCCGGGCAGTGGTGGCGCGCGCCTTTAATCCCAGCACTTGGGAGGCAGAGGCAGGCGGATCTTTGCGAGTTCGAGGCCAGCCTGGTATACAAAGTGAGTCCAGGACAGCCAGGGCTACACAGAGAAACCCTGTCTCGAAAAACCAAAAAAAAAAAAAGAAACTTTAAAACTGAAAAATTGTATGAAGACCAGCCATCCATCAGGACCCATGCTCAGAGAAAAATATCCTTTTGAGAAACTTTAGACTAATGTTAAATGTTTGTATTACAGACACTAAGAACTTTTAGGTGTTAGGTTTTAGAGTTAAGGTTTGGGTTTAGGATTTAGGAATTTTATAGACAATTGTTAGGTAATTGTTAAGTATTAATAAATATGTGTGATAAATAAAAATTTACTGTTACACTTACCCCAACAAAAAAATTCGACACAAAAACCCATGACCTATTACCAAGCAAACCACTCCCTATAAGGGAGTTGGCATTACAGACAGCTAGGTTCTTGACTAAGAGTCTTATCCTCAGAGTATCTGTCAGAAGCTCTTTCAAAATATGTCTTCATTTGGCACAACTCTGAATCTAATAGTTTTGATTTGTTCCCTTTGGATCTATCCGGAACTGCTTTCATCTAATTTGAATTGACCTCACCCCAGTTGATTTCCAACCTGTTTTCTTCATCTATTTCCATATACATTCATCCATTTGAATTTGCTTGTAACTAGACAATCTGATTTGGTCTTACTTTTATCTTGTTTTGTCTGGTATTGTTATTCTGTTATGTTCATATGTTTATCTGAAGAAATTTTTTTTCTAGACAGGGTTTCTTTGTGTATCCCTGGTTGTCCTGGGCTCACTTTGTAGACCAGGCTAGCCTCGAACTCACAAATATCTACCTGCCTCTGCCTCCTGAGTGGTGGGATTAAGGCGATCACCATCATGCCTGGCAAGAATATTTTAAAATTGCTTAATCTTTTTTTTTTTCCTTTTTGGTTTTTTGAGACAGGGTTTCTCTGTGTAACTGAACCCTGACTGTCCTGGACTTGCTTTGTAGGTCAGGGCCACCTAAAACTCACAGAGACCCGACTGCCTCTGCCTCCTGAGTCTAGATTAAAGGCGTGGCTCATCATTTCCTGGCTAATGACCATTTTTAGGCTACTGACATTTCATGTCATGTAGCAAAGCATTAATGGTTGTGCAGTTATTGTGGAGGCTTAACTACCATTAGTACCTAATCAGAAATACTGGCTTATTACCCAGTCTCATTAAAACATGCCTCCACTGGGCAGAGGCACCTTGGTTCAAAGAAAAAGTGCCTCTTCTCCCAGGGCACAGCCCTGGGCCTAGGCGCACACTCAACCTGGTGAATGGGTGCATCATGTGCTACATAATCAACCCACTGAGAGATTCTTTCGTGATTCTCTCTTTGGTTAGCACAGACCAGAAAGCTGGCTTCCAGGCAGATGCAACAACTCCACTGAAGGACAGAAAGCCTGTATAGAAGGACTACCAGCCTGAAGGATTCGGCAGCACAGAATTTATTACGGAAGCCAGGTCAAATGTTGGTTACACAGGCACTGTATTTTCCTGGTCAATAGGTAGGCTCCTTCTTGAGGAAGGATGACAGTCCTTTGCAAAAAGAGGAGTCACCATCCTTCCTGAATATGAATATTCCATAAAGAGGTAGATAGAGCTAGATGAAGCAGCTGAGCAGTGGCATGCTAGCTCTTCGGCAGGTGGTGGGGTCCAACAGAGATGGTGCCTTCAGCCCACCTTCCCTGACCCTAAGAGAAAAGGCTGGACATTGTGACCGGTCCTCAGAGACTGACAGGACTTCACTAGGCTAGTTTGGGGCCTCCTCCTGTTTCAGCTGCACAGTGGATGCCTTCTTCTGGACGGTAGCACACAGGACCACAGCGCAGCTGAGGTTCCTCCTCTTCATACCAGCGCTGTTCACTGAAGTCAGGGAAGAAAGCTGCAATCTCTCTGCTGGCGGAAACCACGGAGTCTATGAGAAGAAGAAAGGTAAAGAGCTACTTAGGAGGTTGTGGCAGGAGGACTGCAAGATGGACCAGCTTAGGAAACAAAGCAAGACCATGTCTCAGAAAATGAGACAAATGAGAGGAGGGGTTATCACAGGGAATGGGGGAGAAGCAAGTAAAACACAGGCATAATCAGGTCAAAAAGCCTGAATCACTCAGTCCTGGGGACTATACAGAAAAGCTCACAGGCCACATGGCTGAGATAGCTCCATGGGGCCAGAAATATATGGAACAAAACTCAACGGAGGGACTCTTGGCTGTCAGTCTTACCACATGGCTTACTCACCTTCCCCAAGACATCCTTCCTCATTTGTGGCTGTGGGTGCGAGGTCTAGACTCACCTGAGCCGTGGGTAGTATTTCGGGTGTCAGTGAGGCCCAAACTCCCACGAATTGAATCTGGGGCTGTGTGGCGTGCTCGAAATACTCTGGTGGGTCCCATCAGTGTCCTCCAAAGCTGGATGGCATCTTTGTGGGCAAGGATGTAGGCTCGGATTGGCCCACTGAGAATAAAGGAGCGAACTTAACCACCTAATCTACAATATGTTTGTGAGCAGGGCAAGAATGAAAGCAAACTACATTCTGAGAGTTTCTTTGCCCTTTAGCGAGTACTGATGCTGCCTTAGGAGAAAGCCGTGAGATGAGTGGAGGGGGCCATGATGTGCAAGAAGTGCTCAGCAGAGCTGCTGAGCAGCACTCCGTGGCCGCCACAGCTACCACAGGACCCCATGACCATGGGACAGCTGCCTGCCGGGGCAGTGCAGCTCAGACAATGTTTCTTTAGACTTGACAGTGATTACATCTTTAAAAAGTGGTAAGTGAAACTGCCAATTCTATTCACAGGGAGGAGGAGGTGTGCCATAGCACATAAAGACATTGGGACCAAAATCAGAAGTACCTGGCCATGAACTCCACCAGCCGCTGATAGAAAAAACGCCCTGCAAAGAGAGGACCTTCATGAAGACACTGGTACCCAAGAGGAGTTTCTCACATTTCACTCTCTGTAATACCACACCATTTACAGAGAAATAACAAGGACTTCAGAGCCTGACATTTCTGAGAACGGACCTAGATTCTGCCACTTACAGTCTGAGGAGTTTTGGTTGAGTCATTAACTTCCTTAATGTGTCTTCCAAATTTTCTGTCTTGGGGCTATAACAACACCAACTTGTTATGATTTGGGAAAAATATTTTATCTTTTTACTGCGTGTGTGTATGTGTGTGTGTGTGTGTATTTTGAGACATGGTGTCCCTACATGGCCCTGGCTGTAGAGACCTAGCTATGTATACCAAGGTGGCTTTGAACTCACAGACATCCACCTGCCTCTGCCTCCTAAGTGTTGTACATTTTTTTTCTGAAAAAAATTTTTGTTTTCTTGAGGCCACCTGTGTGGTGCACACCTTTAACCTCAGTATTTAGGAGGCAGAGGCAGACAGATCTCTGTGAGTTTGAAGCCAGCCTGGTCTACAGAGTGAGTTCCACGACAGCTAAGGCTATACAGAGAAACCCTGTCTTGAAAAACAAAAAGAAAGCCGGGCGGTGGTGGCGCACGCCTTTAATCCCAGCACTTGGGAGGCAGAGGCAGGCGGATCTTTGCGAGTTCGAGGCCAGCCTGGTCTACAAAGTGAGTCCAGGACAGCCAGGGCTACACAGAGAAACCTTGTCTCGAAAAACCAAAAAAAAAAAAAAAAGAAAAACAAAAAGAAAAAATATTCCAAACTGTTTTTTTATGGGGATGGGGTTAACTGAATACAGTGCCTGCAAAGAGTGTGTGTGGGGGAGTCTAATTATAGAATGCCACCTCTTCCCCCTCTTCTATATTTGAGAGAATGAACTGAAATAAAGATCGTAAGGGAAACACTTGAGAAGGTACGTGTTCCTCAATGTTAACTACTGACATTCCCGAGACATAATAGTAAGTTTCCGACTGGGACTATACAGGAAATTTCTTCTAGGAAAAGAAAACACTGATTATCATGAGAAGTCTGTGCAGAAACACACACGAGAAGAGTAGAGTCTGAGAAGATGGCTTGACCAGTAAAAGGCCTGCAGCACAAACACGAGGACCTGAGTTTGATCCCAGAACACACATTCGAATGCCAGGCATGGTGGCACACATTTGCAAACACAGTGCTTGAGGCAAGTGGAGGTTTAGGGCTCAGTGACCAGCCAGCCTAGCCTACCTGCTGAGTTCTAGGCCAGTGAAGGGATCCTGGTTGGTGGTTGGGGTGGGGTGGATAGTGCCTTTGACTGACCCTTGAGGTGGTCCTCTTGCCTCTACATGTACACATGTGAATACTCACTAACACACACACACACAGTTTGTAATTTGACGCAGACTCCCAACCTTACCTTCATGCTCCCGATAAAACTGCCGGCAGTCTTCCTTTCTCCACTGTAGCTCTCTCATCCGTACAATGAGGAACTTGTTGCTCAGTATCTGCTGATGAACAGCCTGGAGAACCAAGCATCATCCCAGAGATAAAAATCAGTCAGGACTCAAGCTGTCCAGAAGGATCACTTCAAGGGTCTGTTCTGTTGATGGGTGCTACGGTCTAGATAGTGAGTACCCCATCCCCCCAAGCTCATGTGTTAAAGGCAGCTGATGGCATTTTCGAAAGGCTACGGAAACTTTACAAAGTGGGCCTTCCTGAAGGAAGTGTCATCAGGAGTGTGCTCTTGAAGGAGACCCTGGGATCTTACCCTGCAAACTCTTCACATCCCAGCCAGATGCGACACAGGCTCAGAGACAGGACCAAGCAGCTCTGGACTAAAACCTGTGAACTTCGAGTCAAAATGAACCTTCCTCTCTTTTAAGTATGGCCCAGTGACAGAAAGCTGATTAACACAGTGGGTCAGAATAAGGTGACGTGAGGCAAGGTCAGTATACTGCCAGAGCACGAACCTATGGAAAATGATGAGATGTAATGTCCCTAGGTCCCACTACTCAGAACACCATGCAAGTCTTTTCAATGGCCTTCCTATTTTCCTCATTCACTCTGCACCACCACATTTGATTAAAAACTCTACAACTCACAACTGGCATGGTGGCGCACGCCTTTAATCCCAGCACTTGGGAGGCAGAGGCAGGCGGATCACTGTGAGTTTGAGGCCAGCCTGGTCTACAAAGTGAGTCCAGAACAGCCAGAGCTGTTACACAGAGAAACCCTGTGTCGAAAAACAAAAAAAAACAAAACAAAACAAAAAAATCTACAACTCATTTACACGTCATGCTCTGGTCAGGAAGTTCTGCATATTTCTACTATGGAGCTAAGTATATGCATGTTAGTATATTTGCATATAAGTATATTTAGCCTAGTGTCCAAGGCTGCACTTTCCTGCCCCTACCACTTCTGTCTGGTTCCACCATCCCAGGCAGCCATCCTGCTTCAGAGTCTCTCTTCAGGTCTGGCATTAATCAGCATTTGCTTATCCTTTGAGGCCCGAGTCCTACTGTTCTGGAGTGCTGTGTATTGTACCTCCTGCTGTTGCCTCTGTTCTACTGAGTCATTCACCTTACAGTAGGCAGAGTCCCAAATGATCCCTTCCTTGTGTTTGCCTAGTTCTTAGGAGAAGCATTTCCTAATATTAGAATTCACTGATATTTTTCATTCTTCCCTCATCTTGTCTACCTCTGTATTCTCTTTCTTGTCAATCTTGTTCAGTCTACCATTGCAAATGGTAGCAATGATTTCCAGGTACTGGTCATCAGCTTAGGTTTTCCACCCTTGTTCTCAGGTCTGTGAGTGTGACAAAATATGATTAAGTCACATTCCATAACAGATTTTACAGATATAATTTAGGTTACTAATTAGCTGATTCTGCTTTAGCTCAAAGTGGGGGTTCACCTGGTGGGACTAAACAGTCATGTAAGGGGGGCAGCAAGATGGTTCGGTGAGTAGAGGCACTTGCTGTCAAGCTTGAGGACCCAAGTTCAATCTCTAGGATCCACATGGTGGAAGGCAAGACCCAACTTCCACATGCTGTCCTCTGACCTGCACACATATGTCATGGCACGCACACACACACACACACACACACACACACACACATGCTGTCTCTCATATACATACAAAACAAACAAATGTAATAAAAAGCCATACAAGCCTTTTAAAAGCAGTTTAATCTGGCCAGGGCTGAAAGCTACAGAGGTTTGAGGAGTGTGAAGGGTTAGCTGCACCAGTGCTGTCTCAAAGACACATGTGAGGCACGTGGGTTATCTCTGGAAACTGAGTCAATCCTCCCTGAAGGCCAGCAAGCACACAGTATACATGTGAACCACACTCTGCCAGCAGCCTTAGCAATCCTGGAGGTGGAAAATCCTTAGATATTGTGTACCATGACCCCCACACCCCAGAAAGGGTTTCTCTATGTAGACCAGGCTAGCCTCGAACTCACAGAGATCCACCTCCCAAGTGCTGGGACTAAAGAAGTTCACCATAAGGGCATTGGTGGCACACGCCTTTAATCCCAGCACTCGGGAGGCAGAGGCAGACGGATCTCTGTGAGTTCGAGGCCAGCCTGGTCTACAAAGTGAGTCCAGGACAGCCAGAGATACACAGAGAAACCCTATCTCAAAAAAACCAAAAAAAAGGCCAGGTGGTGGTGGCGCACGCCTTTAATCCCAGCACTTGGGAGGCAGAGGTAGGCGGATCTCTGTGAGTTCCAGGCCAGCCTGGTCTACAAAGCCAGTCCAGGACAGCCAGACTGTTAATCAGAGAAACCCTGTCTCAAAAAAAAAAAAAACCAAAAAAAAAAAAAAAAAAGAAGTTCACCACTACCACCTAGGCAGTCTACAGCTTGTCTTTGAACCGTAAGCAGGAAACAACCCAGGAAAACCTACTGTACTTCTAAACTATGGAATTGTGAGACAAAAAGAAGTAAGGTTAAAAAAAGTATTTTTAATTATCTTATGAAGTGTTTTGCCTACATATATTTCTGTGTTGCATGCATGTGCCTAGTGTCTGAGGAAGCCAGAAGAGGGTGTTGGATTCTTTAGAATGGAGTTACAGATGATTGTGAGCCAACATGTAGATACTGGGAACCAAACACAGGAAGAGCGACCAGTGCCCTTAAGTGCTGAGCCACCTGTACAGCCTGAAATGAGTGCTGTTTTTTGGTTGTTTTTTTTTTTTTAGGTTTTTGAGACAGGGTTTCTCTGTGTATGCTTGACAGTCCTGGACTCACTTTGTAGACCAGGCTGGCCTTGAACTCACAGAGATCCACCTGCCTCTGCCTCCCGAGTGCTGGGATTAAAGGTGTGTGCTACCACACCCGGCATGAGTGCTGTTTTAAGCAATCAAATTTGGAATGTAGCAACTGGTAACTAATATGTATATATGTATGTATGTATGTATGTATGTATGTATGTATGTATGTATGTATGCATTAACTTTTAACTAAATGAATATAATTAGTTAAAATATGTATTAGTTAAGTTAATATAACAGAGAGAGTGTGAGAGAGAGAGAATGAGACTAGAGAATTTTTAAAAATTGGGGCTGGGCATGGTGGTGCACAACTTTAATCCTAGCACTCTGGAGACACAGGCAGGTGGATCTTTGAGTTCTAAGCCAGATTTACTGATTTATACAGCAAGTTTTAGGCCAGCTGCAGATACACAATAACCCTGTTTTAAAAAACAAAAAAAAATTGAGCCAGAAGATGGTTCATGCATAAGGGCACAGGCTGTGCAAGCATGGGAACTTGAATTCAAGTCCCCAGCACTCATATAAAAAGAATGCAGACATTTTTATTTCTTATATATTAGATATGCTCTAACTCTCTAAGAGTACAGTCTTAGGGCAGAGGCCATGGCTCTTAGCTCTTCTCCTTTTCTAATTTTTCGGAGACAGGGTTTCTCTGGGTAGCCTTGGATATCCTGGACTCCCTCTGTAGACCAGGCTGCCTCTGCCTCCCGGGTGTTGAGAGGACCAAAGGTGTGCACCATCATGCCCAGCTAGCTTTTCTTCTTAACTGGTTTTGTTTTTGTTTTTATTTATTTTGGTTTTTCAAGACAGGGTTTCTCTATGTAATAGCTCTGGCTGTCCTGGACTCACTTTGTAGAACAGGCTGGCTTCAAAAATCACAGAGATCCGTCTGCCTCTGCCTCCCGAGTGCTGGGATTAAAGGCGTGCGCCACCACATCTGGCAATTACAGACAGCTGTGAACTGCTAAGTGGGTGCTGGGATTTGAACCCCCGTCCTTTGGAATAGCAGTCAGTGCTCTTAACTGCTGAACCATCTCTCCAGCCCTCTTCTTAACTGTTTTTTTTTTTAATTTATTTATTTTATGAATATAAGTACTCTATCTGCATGTATATACCTGTTTGCCAGAAGAGGGCATCAGAACACATTACAAATGGTTGTGAGCCACCATATGGTTGCTGGGAATTGAACTCAGGACCTCTGGAAGAGAAGCCAGTGCTCTTAGCCACTGAGCCATCTCTGCAGCCCTCCTTGTTAACTGTTTTTATTATTACATTAATTTATATGCATATGCATGTGCATGTGTATGATGACAACTTGCAAGAGTTGGTTCTCTCCTTCCATTGTCTGGGATCCAGGGATCAGACTGAGGCCTTTATATGAACAATCAAGCTGATCCATCTAGCTTTTCAACCTCAGCATCGAGCACAAGACTGAGCCACAAGTAGCCCTGTGTCACCTGAAACAGTGCAGTGGAGGCTTTGGGCTTTTCTTACCTCTAGAATGAGAGGGTGGGCAACTGCATCAGGTTTGATCAGGGCTAATGTGAGTTGGAGAGCCTGCGGACGTCTCAAGATGGAGGTCATCTCACCCCTGTCATCAGAGAGCTGGATTAAGGACCACAGTGTTAAGCTCTCCACCCTTTTTACCCTGGAAGCCATGCAGCTTTGCAAGCCAACCAAGGCCTTCACTCCTCGCACTCACAGAGCATCTGACTGCTATGACATCTATTCACTTGCCTATATGCACTCATGAAATGGAAGAGGGGACACTGGTTACCCTGTGAGACATACGTACGGTTTATACAAGTATAAGGGCAATGGGGAGTTCTCCACTGAAGTTGAAACACGACCACTTGACTTTGTCAATACTTTCATATCTTCTAAACTCTTTTATGTTTTAAACAATGTTTATGATGTCTACTCCTTTTTTTTTTTTTTTTTAAGTTTTTTGAGACAGGGTTTCTCTGTGTAGCCCTGGCTGTCCTGGAACTCACTCTGTAGACCAGGTTGTCCTCGAACTCACAGAGATCTGAAACCCAACCTTTTTAATTATTCAACACTTACTTATTAGTAACTATATTCACTTAAAACCAAATATAAACACTTAACTACTAACCCTATGAATGACTCCAACCCCTATTATCTAACTACTAAACCTACTGATAACTATTTTTTTTTTTTTTTTTTTTTTGGTTTTTTCGAGACAGGGTTTCTCTGTGTAGCCCTGGCTGTCCTGGACTCACTTTGTAGACCAGGCTGGCCTTGAACTCACAAAGATCCGCCTGCCTCTGCCTCCCAAGTGCTGGGATTAAAGGCGTGCGCCACCACCGCCCGGCTTCCTACTGATAACTATTACAACTCTTTTCATAACCTTTTAGAAGGATACAGTCTCTGGGGCAGGTCCTCAGTCATCAGGAATATAGTCTCTATGGTAGACCCTTTAATGCACTTAGCAGTCTTTTGTTTTGGAATATCTCAGATGTAGACCCATCAGGGTAAATTGGCTATGGCGACTTCACCTTAAATCTCTCCTTGTTCCACCTGCTTCAGCTTAATCTGGGCTCTGCCCATTTAGCAGCTGAAAACAATGCCAGGCCATAAACCTCGTTTTTAGTCCATAGAGACTCCCCTCGTTTCACCTGACTTCATCTTTGTTTTTAGTCCATAAGCTGATAAGCTAATTGCCCACAGCCAAGTTGATCTTCATGCCCCGAATTAAGAGACTGTATCAGAAACCCCTAGATATTTACTAAATCTAATTTCTATTAATCTATCTCCTTACAGAGATCCACTTGCTTCTGCCTGCCAAATGCTGGGATTAAAGGTGTGTGCCCCCACTGCTCGCTTGACTGCCTCTACTTGAAAGGCCTTATCCCTTAGGGGTCTCCCATCCACTATAGAACTGGAAGATTGATTTACAAAATAATCAGGCTGCCACTGGATAATAAAAATGCTTCATGGCCATATACCATCTCTTATCTAAATTAGGGATGTCTGCCCCGCCCAAATCACATCTGTTAAAACACTCAGCTGTCCCAAGTCACAGACTCATGCAACTGCAAGGCTGCGGCCTCTTGAACCTCTTTGTACCGGAAGCAGCCTGAACAGTACACGGCACAAGGAGGCTCAGTCAGTGTTACCAGGTGAACTGGCAGCACATTCTTATCTCTATTTACCTTTCTATTCCTGGTGTCCAACATTGTGTAAGAGAGTTTAGCAGGGCAGTGGTGGCACATGCCTTTAATCCCAGCACTAGGAGGCAGGAGAATCTCTGAGTTCAAGGTCAGCTTGCTGGTCTACAGAGTGAGTTCTAGTACAGCCAGGGCTACACAGAGAAACGCTGTCTCAAAAACAACAACAACAAAAAAAGAGTTCAATAAATAATTGTGGAAGTGACATAATGGACAATATTTCTAGACTTGGTTAAGAATCGGAAGTCTCTTTCAACTGTGAAATTCCACTTTCATGTGAGAAGCCACTTTTGCAGAAGGGAAGATCCCAGCCCAGTGCAGAGACATACACATACCTGTAACTTTAGCACTTGGAGGCTGACTATACAGCCAGACCCTAAGTCAAACCACCCCAAAACAAGCTGTGATCTCAAAATATCATCTAACTCATTAACAAATACAGAGAAGGTAGGCTCTGGAGAGATGGCTCAGCAGTTAAGAGCACAGGCTGCTCTTCCAGAGGTCCTGAGTTTAATTCCCAGCAACCACGTGGTGACTCACAACCATCTATACTGGAAGCTGATGTCCTCTTTCGGCATGCAGGTGCACCTGCAGATAGAGCACTCATATACATAAAATAAATAAATCAGTAAATCTTAAAAAAAAATACAGAGACAATGTCTAGGACACACACTGGGAACAATCAGGTAACAGCCTCATTATTTTTAGCCTGAACATAGCTTAGCAATCATGGTAGTAGTGGCAGGGTATAGCCAAAACAAAGAAACTATGCTAAGGTCTCTTCTACTTTTGTCTTTTTTTGTTTCTATTTTTGTTTTTGTGAGACAGGGTTTCTCTGTGTATCTTTGGCTGCCCTGGACTCACTTTGTAGACCAGGTTGGCCTTGAACTCACAAAGATACACCTGCCTCTGCCTCCCAAGTGCTGGGATTAAAGGCTTGCGCTACCACGCCCGGCTGTCTTTTTTTTTTTTTAAAGATGTATTTATTTATTATATGTATAGCATTCTGTCTGCAAGTATCCCTGCAGGCCAGAAGAGGGCACCAGATTTCATTATGGATGGTTGTGAGTCACCATGTGGTTGGTTGCTGGGAATTGAACTCAGGACCTCTGGAAGACCAGTCAGTGCTCTTAACCTCTGAGCCATCTCTCCAGCCCTTCTTTCTTTCTTATTATTTCTTCAAGTTACATTTCAATTGCATTCCCCTCCCTACTCCCCCCTCTGGTCCCACCCTCTTCCCCCTCAACCCCGCATCCACTTCCTTTTTTTTTTTTTAAAGTTTAAGGTATATCTTTTCTCCCCCAACAGCTCCCCCTATCAGTCCAACAAATGGCTCTTTCTCTTATAACAACAAATATAATACAAAACAACAGAAATAATTAGGCCACACTTATGAGAATTATAAGGCTTAGCATACATTCCCAATGTCCAGTTCATATGTATTTGGCACCTGACTTTAACACTCTACTATCCAACCATCTCCATGAGTTTAAAGTTCTGTATCTACCACGGCTTCCATCCTAACTTGCATCCTCCAGCCCTTCTTTACAGCTTATTACTCCATGTTCCATTCACACTATGTAGCCAAGCCCACTCTAACCAGAACAAGAACAGCATACCTGCTTGACCTAGTAATATTCTAGATGATAACATGGCACTGTGGTGGCCAATTATACATGGAGATGTCCTTGAGACCTCCAGTCCCTCACCCTCCACCTCCACACAATCGCCAAGTCCTAAAAATCTTACCTATACATTTCAAAGTGCATACAAACCTTTTCCTGTTAACTACCATTACCCCTTTGTCCTGGCCTTCTGTGACACCCTCCTCCATGGTTTCTAGGCTTTTGCTCTTGCCACTCTCTAAATCTGTTCTAAAGCAGCTATTGTAAAGAAAGCTAGTCATATAGTGCCCTCCTCAACTCTCTCTAAAGGATATTTTGATTATTGAAGACCAAGACCCTCACACAGTCTCCCAGACTTCAACCTGCTCTTGTCCCTGGACACTTCTCTGGCTTCATCCGGAGTCCCACAGTCCTTAACTCCTTTGCTCCAGTTTCATAGGCTTTTTCCATTTCACACCTTTCTGGCCTGACAGCCTTTGTGTAAGGAAGTGTCCACGACCCCGTGTGCTTCCCCTGGCTATCTCCTAGTAGCCCATTTGTGCTCAGCTCACTTCTGCAGTCAGACCTTCTCATTGTTTCCCTCGGTTAAATCTTCCCCATTAAAGGCCAGCTTGACAAAAGCAAGAATCTGTTTCGCTCACCATCCTCACCTTAGTCCTCGCAAGGGGGATTAGTACATACCTGGCTTTCCACAGTATTTAGCTAGATGAATCAGGGCATGAACCTGGTCCAGCCATTCCAAGGCCAGGGTGCAAAGGGCTCTCCAAGGAGGACAGGCGACCTGTAGAGAGAGTGTGGTACCAGTTAAGTTAGGGCTGTTTTGGCTATTGGGTCACAAGAAAATGCTGTCATGTAAAGAAACTGGCTTGATTTGAATAAAGGTCACCCTATCAGACAGTTATAAATTTTACAAGTTGCCCCACCAATTGAGAAGGCCACGTCTTTGGCTCTCACACTGGGCACGTACTTGCTGCCCCTCAACTCCACTTCGGGCCCCACTTCTGTGGCCACGCCCCGAACCCTCAACTCTTAGCTCCCGACCCACCTCCATATTCTAGTCCACAATCCTTACGACCTGTGCTTCTCTACTACAAAGCCCACCGCAGACTCAACTAACCCGACTTTCGGTGCGGGCCCAAGTTCTAGGTTCATTTGGTCCTCCCGCCAATGCTCCAGGCCACCAGGCACTGAGCTAGTTACCCCGCGGACCCTTTGGGGTCCTTCAGGCACTCAGCTGGGCGTCCCTTCTTGGGTCCTACAGTCTAGCGCGGCTCTTGTAATCTTGGAAGTAGCGGCTGTAGTGCTGACTGTTTACACAAGGTATCTTCCTCAGGAAAATCCATTTCTTTCTTTTTTGTTTTTATTTTTTAAGGCTTAAAAATTTTTTTATGAGCCGGGCGGTGGTGGCGCACGCCTTTAATCCCAGCACTTGGGAGGCAGAGGCAGGCGGATCTTTGTGAGTTCGAGGCCAGCCTGGTCTACAAAGCGAGTCCAGGACAGCCAGAGATATTCAGAGAAACCCTGTCTCGAAAAACCAAAAAAAAAAAAAAAAATTTATGCTGGCCGGGCGCGGTGGCGCACTTCTTTAATCCCAGCACTTGGGAGACAGAGGCAGGAGGATCCCTGTGAGTTCGAGGCCAGCCTGGTCTACAGAGTGAGTTCCAGGGCAACCAGGGATACACCGAGAAACCCTGTCTCGAAAAAAAAAATTTTTAATGTTACGTATAAGCGTGTTCTGCCTGCATGTATGTGTCCCACGTGCATACCTGGTGCCCACGAAGCCAGGAGAGGACACTAGATCCTCTGGAACTGGAGTTAAAGATAGTTGTGAGTTTACATGTGGGTGCTGGAAATATATAACCCAGTCCTCAGGAAGAGCAGCCAGTGCTCTAAACCACGAGGTATCTCTTCAGCATGAAAATCTATTTGTTTATGTGTGTGATGTTTTGCCTGTATGTATGTATGTACAGCATGTGTGTGCCTGGTGCCAGTAGAGGCGATCAACTGGAGCTGAAGTTACAGGTGTTTGTGAGCCACCATGTGGGTGCTGAGTATCGACCCCAAATCTTCTGCAAGATCAGTGAGTGCTTTTAAACACTGATCCATCTCTTCAGTTTGAAAGTTCATTTTTTTATCTGTCTTTCTGGTAAAGGCATGAATCCATTTCTGCTTTCACAGAATGAGCATAACCTTACCATATACCTCCAGTCAGGCATTTTGTTTTAATCTTACTTCCCAGATGGGCCAAGCACAAGTTTTATTTCTGTAGTTCATCCTCATTAACATACCTCTGGAGTATAAGAGACTTCCCCATTAGCTCAGTTTTCCTTCTTCCTGCGTGGCTTTTACATGCGCATACAATACACATTATCGAAGACTAGTTGTATGATTTATAGTTGTTTAAACCATTCTCAACAAGAAACCAGTGTAGTAAATGTAAGAGCAGATGTTAGAGGACACAGTGATTTATTTGGAACTAGTGTTAAGAACCAACTAAGAGCTAGGCAATGGTGGCACACACCTTTAATCCCAGCACTTGGGAGGTAGAGGCCAGCCTGGTCTACAGAGAGACTTCCAGGACAGCCAAAGCTACACAGAGAAACCGTGTCTTGGAAAAACAACAACAACAAACAACAAAGGCTCATGCCTTTAATTCCAGAACTTGGGAGGCAGAGGCAGACAGCTCTCTGTGCGTTTGATGCTAGCCTGGTCTACAGAGTGAGTTCCAGGACAGCCAGAATTACATAGTGAGACCATGTCTAAAATAAACAAAACAAACAAACAAAACCCAACAAAGAGCCGGGTGGTGGTGGCGCACGCCTTTAATCCCAGCACTTGGGAGGCAGAGGCAGGCGGATCTTTGTGAGTTCGAGGCCAGCCTGGTCTACAAAGCGAGTCCAGGACAGCCAGAGATATTCAGAGAAACCCTGTCTCGAAAAACAAAAAAAAAAAAAAAAAAAACCCAACAAAAATGAATGGCAAATAGGTGGAGGTCAAATTGTTAGGTCTATTAATAATCTAAGGAGCCATTAGATACTATAGTTTGGGGCTGGAGAGATGGCTCATCGGTTAAAGGGCACTGACTGCTGTTCCAGAGGACCCCGGTTCAAATCCCAGTACCCACATGGCAGCTCTCAACTGTAACTCCAAGATCTGATAGTTTCACATAGACATACATGCAGGCAAAACACCAATGCATATATAATGAAGGTAAATAAATTAGAAAGAAAGAAAGAAACTAGCAGAGTGTGGTGGCACATGCCTTTAATCCCAGAATTTGGGAGGCAGAGGCCCATGGATCTCTGTGAGTTTGAGGCCATCCTGGTCTTCAAAGTAAGTATAGAACACCCAGGTCTTGTTACACAGAGAAACCTTGTCTCAAAAATCAAACAAACAAAACAAAACAAAAAAACCTGTAGCTTAATGTGGCAACCAAATATCACTGCCTCCTAATTCTGTTACTTCAGTACTAAAACGTATGAACTTCACTTGAAACAATAGTGATAATAAGTTTATGCATCATTACCAAAACATTCAAGACTATCAGAGCACTGTTTACATCCACATATTTAGACAACAACTTGATGTCCAGATTCTAGTGGCTTTTAGGCAGAATTTTGTCCTGGTTTTCAGTTCTTATTGTTGCTAAGACCCCAACAGATTTGATGATAACTATGAAAAGGTGAAAGGGCTGAGAAAATTTCAATTCAGTTTCACTGGGACACAGGGAATTCTATGGTAGTTATTCAGTCTTCATCTTGTGAATCTAAAATTTGGGGAAAATCACTTATTAAGAGGTTAATAATGGGTTGGCAGAATGACTCAGTAGATAAAAGCATTTGCCACCAAGCTTAATGACCTGAGTACAATTCACATAGTATAAAGAGAGAATCACCCCTCACCCCAGGTTGTCTCCTCTGACCTCTATGTGAGTGCTGCGGTGCGCATGTGCACACACATACAAATAAGCATAATTTTTAAAAAATAAGGGGATAGAGCCGGGTGAGGTGGTGCACGCCTTTAATCTCAGCACTCAGGAGGCAGAGGCAGATGTATCTCTGTGAGTTCAAGGCCAGCCTGGTCTACAAAGTGAGTCCAGGACAGTCAAAGATACACAGAGAAACCCTGTCTCCAAAAACCTAAAAAAAAAAAAAAAAAAAAATTAGGGTGAGAGATGGCTCAGTGGTTAAGAACACTGTGAGTCTTGCAGAGGACCTGGGCTCGGTTACTATTGCCCACATGGCAGCTCACAACTGTCTGTAACTTTATAATAAAACCTATTGACTGCTCATATGTACACATCTAGGGCTAAACACTTGGGATTGCATAAGCCATTGCAGAGCTTGTCTGTAACAGAAAATTTTTATTTAAAACCCTTATATTTATTAATACTTAAAAAATGCCTATAAGGGGCTGGAGAGATGGCTCAGAGATTAAGAACACTGGCTGTTCTTTCAGAGGTCCTGAGTTCAATTCCCAGCAACCTCATGGTGGCTCACAACCATCTATAATGAGATCTGGTGCCTTCTTCTGGCCTGCAGGCATACATGCAGACAGAACACTGTATAAATAATAAATAAAACTTTAAAATGCCTATAAAACACTTATATCCTATAACCTAATACCTATAAACACTTAATATCTGAGAACACCTAGCCAACCCTATTTTAATTTTCTTGAAAGGATATTAATGTTCTTAGCGCAGGTCCATGCAAGAAAACTTGATTTTAGCAGTGTGGCTATGGCAGTCACAGCAGGCAGTCCTATCCAGGCCAAGTGTCTGCTGTCCACCAATTCATGCGGTCTACTGGCCTCACCTCTCAGCCTGAGGTCAGTTTTCAGTCTCCTCAGCCCATACCAAGGCCTGGGAACTCTGCCTGCCTCGCTCACTCTCCTGGCACTATTGGGCCTCTGGATGGATGTCTTTAGTGTCCAATTTTCATGAACTTTCTCTCAGCAAGTTCTATGCCATGCCTTTTCTGCCAGCCTAAAGTCTCTCTCTCTCTCTCTCTTGGGTTTTTTTTTTTTTTGGTTTTTCAAGATAGGGTTTCTCTGTATAACAGCTCTGGCTGTCCTAGACTCACTTTGTAGACCAGGCTGGCCTCGAACTCACAGAAATCCGCCTACCTCTGCCTCCCAAGTGCTGGGATTAAAGGCGTGCGCCACCAACGCCCGGCTTTCTCTCTTGGTTTTTTGAGACAAGGTTTCTCTGTGTATACCTGGCTGTCCTAGACTCACCTTGTAGACCAGACTAGCCTTGAACTCACAGAGATCCGCCTGCCTCTGCCTCCCTAGTGCTGGGATTAAAGGCGTGTATCACCATGCCCGGCAAATTCTCTTTCTTAAGAATCTGCTTCTCAGTTTACTTTCTGACTGCTGATGTACCTCAGGCTTTTCCGGCCTAAAGGCTGGCGAATGGCATACCTTACTTTACTTCTTCAGCATGGGCTATCTTCTCCATCAGTGGGTACAAGAGAGAGGTCCATGTGGAGCTCCCCAGCTTATATAGAGTGTTGTCTCTCAATCCTTGGCAGTCTCCAGGGTCCACAAGATCCATCACAATATCCAGTGGTTCCCATGGCTTCTCACAGCAACCACAGATGATATTGATCATCTGTGGCTTGTGCAGTTTCTTAGCCATGCCCCTTCAACAAGGCATGTCCATGTTTCTCACGGAGCTATGGCCTCCACTGGGCCCCGCCCATCTCAGTCCCAACTCTTCTAGTGTCCAAGCAATGCCAAACTCCTCCTTATATGTTTCCAGGTGACAGGCTGATCTGCATACTAATATTCTACAGAGAACTAATTCCCAATACACTTGTCCCTGGAAAAAACTGATTCTCAGCAGGCATTGATTATCTGTAGCTCTTTTTTTACTTTATTAATTTATTTTTATTTATGTACATTGGTGTTTTGATTGCATGTACATCTGTGTGAGGGTGTCAAATCCTCTGGAACAGGAGTCACAGACAGTTGTGAGCTGCCATGTGGGTGCTGGGAATTGAACCTGAGTCCTCAGGAAGAGCAGCCTGTGCTTTTAACCACTGAACCATCTCTCTAGCCCTATCTGTAGCTCTTAATCTAGGGATGGGGACTTAAACATTTTTCTTCCATCTATGTTGGCATGTCAACTGTTGTCATTATGCAGGTCTTGTTTAGGAAACCATATTGTTGAGATTTCATGGGGTGCAATTTTCCTGCCATGGCTAGAAGACATTATCTTGTACCAGGCATCCTGAACTTCTGGCTCTTAATAATGTTTGTATTCCCTTGGCCTGATTTATAGCAGCAGGCATATGTTTCCTCCTATGAAGCAGGCCTTAAATCCAATCAGAAAGCAGATGGTAACCCCCATCTGCTTGTGCCACTATTGCACCCATGGGGCATATCTTGCCATGCTAGTCATTGATATAGTCCACAGGGTTCATAGCTGGACAAGACTGTTGATGACTATTTTTTTCTCCTTAGCAGTCTGTATAGCACCTTCTGGTACTATGAAGGCAAGCCTACAAAGTGTTTTTTTAGGTTATTGGAGACAGAGTTTCTCTATATATCATTGACTGTCCTGAACTCACTTTGTAGACCAGGCAGGCCTGGAACTCACAGAGATCCACCAGCTTCTGCCTCCCAAGTGCTGGGATTAAAGGTGTGTGCCACCACTGCCTGGCTTAGGAACATGTACTGCTCTTGCAGAGGATCCAAGTTTTATTCCTAATGTCCTTGTCAGGTAACTCAAGCTCCAGGGGGACCCAACACCTCTGGTTTTTGTGGGCACCATACTCAAACCTACACACATACACATGATTGAAGACAAAGGTCAATCTTTGGAGCTGAACAGATAGCTAAGCAGTTAAGAGCATTTGGTGCTCTTACAGAGGACCAAGGTTTGATTTGATTCTTAGCACCCATGTGGTGGCTCATCTATACCTCCACTTTAAGAATTTGACATCCTCTTCTGGATTCTGCTGCATCACAAATGCTTGTGGTACACAGACATACATGTAGGCAAAACACATACACATGAGATGATTTTTTAACTTGGAATCTCTTTTATGGTGTAATTGTTATGAGACATGCTGAGAGCTGTCCTGCTCACAGGACACACACATCCAGCTTGATTATGACCAGAGCCCTCAGCTTGTAGATATTGCTGCTACTGAGATATTTATCCCCTCATTTCCCATTTCATTGGTTGTTTGATCACAATTTATGTGAAAATATAGAAGAACAAGAACATAGAATATCTAATATATTTTTTTTTTTTGGTTTTTCGAGACAGGGTTTCTCTGAATATCTCTGGCTGTCCTGGACTCGCTTTGTAGACCAGGCTGGCCTCGAACTCACAAAGATCCGCCTGCCTCTGCCTCCCAAGTGCTGGGATTAAAGGCGTGCGCCACCACCGCCCGGCTAATATCTAATATATTGAAAAGGTTTTTGTCAGGCGATGGTGGCACATGTCTTTTTCCCAGCACTCAGGAGTCCAGAGGCAGATGGATCTCTGAGTTCAAGGCCAGCCTGGTCTGCAGAGCAAGTTCCAGGACAGCCAAGGCTACACAGAGAAACCCTGTCTCAACTAAACAAAAGAACTCTACCCCCTCCTCCGTAAAAAGAAAGAAAAGGTTATTTTTACTTATTTATTTTGAGATAGGGTTTCTCTGTATATTCATGGCTGTCCTGAACTACCTTTGTAGACCAGGCTAGCCTTGAACTCACAGAGATCCACCTCCCTCTGCCTTCTGAGTGCTGGGATTAAAGGCATGCACTACCACACCTGGCAATTACAGACAGCTGTGAACTGCCATATGGGTGCTGGGATTTGAACCCAGGTCCTTGGGAAGAGCAGCTGGTGCTCTTTAACCACTGAGACATCTCTCCAGCCCAAGAAAAGGTTATTAATTGAGAAAATGTTTACCAGCCAAGGTTATGCTGATCATCATTTATTGAAGAAAGAAATCAATGAATTTGATCCAGGTGTCTTGTACTACCAGGACATTCTTCTCAAGGAGTTATATTTTCCCCCTCCAAACATTGGAGGTTGAGCCTAAGGTGCCATACATGCGAGGCAAGTACCCCACCACTGAACTCCAACCCCGTCCCTCAAGTTGGGTATCTTTGAAGAGTCAGTCATCATGCTTCCCTTGGCTATCTGAGGGCTCAGTGACTTGTGTTACTGTTCAAACTCATCAGAGGAGCTTTCCTGTAAGAGAAATATTTGCTTAGAGAAATTGAAATCAGTGAAATTAAGAGAAAAGCAACTGTACTGGTAACCATTCATACCCACAGTTCAGCAGGAGGGGTGCTGAACACCAAACTGAGGCCAACTGGAGATCTCATTGAAGGATAAAGAGAAAGCAGAGTAGATGTGGGCAAAGAAGAGAGCAAAGGATGTAGGTGCATGTGTGATTCTGGGGACTCCACCCCAGCAGAACAGATGGAAGGTGGAGGCATTAAATTTGAGACGTGTGGCACACAGGGATAGACCAAGAGCATATGAATAACAGAATGGGAAACTGATCCCCATGTTCAAAGTCCAGCCCTATCAATTCCCAGTTCAGGATTTGAAGCAATTCACATGGCCTCTCCAGACCTCTGCTTCTTTGAATATGAGTTGTAGCTAAAGCCTTTAAAGCTCCTGAGAGGGATTTGGGAGAAGAGATAACAGTAAATGAAGGGTGTGATGCTAGGCAGGAAATGGTTGGGGATAAGTGATAAGGACCAGCCCACCTCCTGTTACATGATACAGATAGAGAACTTGTGCAAGGCCGTGGGGGGAACTGCCATTGGTTTTTCCATTCTCCTTTGCTTCACACCATGATAAACACATTAAACATGTATGTTACTTCACAAACCTATGAGAAAATTTCTTTTGTCATTTTCTAGGTTTGGAAATTGTACTTCATTTGTTACATTGTCTAAAACATATGAGATTGTTCTCCACAATGACTAAGTCATCTCTGCTCCAAGTGATTGTGAGACTACTGCCATCTTGTCTCTCTCTCTACCAGCACTGGATACTTCCCGGCCTTCTGTCTTTTCCCAGTATAGCTGGTAAATTGACATGTCATTATTGTTTCAGTGTGAATTTGTCGTTATTCAAGAGTGTTTGAGTAGGCTCTACATGTTAGCTCATGAACAAGCCCAAGTGCACATTCTGTCTCTAGTTTTTGTTTTAGAAGCAGGATCTTGTAGTGAAGGCAAGGCTGGTCTCAAAATTGCAATCCTTCTGGAACCTCCCAAGTGCTAGCATTTCAGATCTGGCTTTTCTCTCTCTTCTGTAAAGCCAATCTTTGCCTAAATTTTTTTCCTGTCAGTTTTTCCGAATATTAAGAAAAGACACAAGTTGGATGTGGTAGTGCATGGCTTTAATCCCAGCACTCTAGAGGCAGAGGCTGGAAGATCTCTGTGAGTTCAAGGTCAGCCTGGTCTACATATTGAGTTCTAGGACAGCCAGGGCTTAGGAGGTGTGGGGGGTTAGGAAGGCAGGCAGGCAGGAAGTTAGAAAAGATATATATTCTTGTTTTCTGCCTGTGATATAGGAAGTTGGGATAATAAAATATCTCTTCAGGTTCTGCCAACTGTCTGCTAACTCACCCACAGTATTCTTCATTTACCAGAGATCCGCATCAGCTGGAATAATCATAGGAATAAAATATTTTCTAGAAAACTAGCATAGTCTTAATGTTAACTCAATTTAGGAGAATGGATTATCTGTCTGTTAAGTCATATACTTTTTTTTTTTGGTTTTTTGAGACAGGGTTTCTCTGTGTATCCTTTTGGCTGTCCTGAACTCGCTTTGTAGACCAGGCTGGCCTCGAACTTACAGAGATCCGCCTGCCTCTGCCTCCCGAGTGCTGGGATTAAAGGCGTGCGCCACCATGCCCGGCTAAGTCATATACTTTTTATTTCTTGCTTTTTGTTTGTTTTGACACAGGGTTTCTCTATGTAGCTCTGGCTATCCTTGAACTCACTCTGTAGACAAGGCTGGCTTTGAACTCACAGAGAACCACCTGCCTCTGCCTCCGAAGTGGTGGAATTAAAGGTGAGCACCACCATGCCCAGTTGGTTCAGCTTTCTTTTAGTTTACTGTTGATTTTTAGGCCTGTTTAGTACACTTATTTTTTAGTTCGTGTGTGTTAGGCTATCTCTATAGGCAGTCTGTTGTTGAATTTTTTTTCTTTAGTCTAAGAATGTCTGCCTCCCCTCTTCTTCCCTCCTTTTCTCTTTTCATTCCCTTCCTTTCCCCTACTTCACCCACAATATCTTTTTTTTTTTTTTGGTTTTTCGAGACAGGGTTTCTCTGTGTATCTATCTCTGGCTGTCCTGGACTCGCTTTGTAGACCAGGCTGGCCTCGAACTCACAGAGATCCACTTGCCTCTGCCTCCCGAGTGCTGGGATTAAAGGCCTGCACCACCACGCCCGGCAACCCACAATATCTTTCTGAGTTGCTACACTGGCTCTGACCTTGCTAGAGACTGGCCAGTTATTTTTTAGATGATTGAGGAAGTTTGAACTAGAAGATGCCAAGGAACTAATTAGATGTAGTAACAGCCATGAGGATGTGTAAGGGATTGTCCAAACTTGTTAGCAGTGCACTCTGTACTGTGTTGGGGTCCATATCATATACTTCATGAAGCACAAAGAGAAATAAATAGAGGGAAAACACATACCAAACCTCCAAGTGTTTTGAATCTGTGTGACAGATGTTTGGGATTCATTTTACCACTATCTCTCCCTTTATGCATTTCTGACAATTTTCATAACAAAGTGTTAAAAATCCTTGCTAACAGTGGCTGATGAAATGTCTCAGAGGTCCAGAGAAATTGCTGTACAAGTGTGAGGACTCAAGTTTGAATTCCCAGGATTCAAACCAAAGAAAAACCTGAGCATGGCTATGAGTCCCCGTAAGTAGCATGGGGAGCTGAGGCAGGTAGATCATGAGAGGGAGAGACCCTGTCTCAAGGAAACAGGGCAGAAAGCAATAAAAATGTTGTACAGAAAGACACCTGGCAGCCTGCTCTGGGTGCCACATGTCACTCATGGGCGAATACACCCAAGTACTCATGCATAGCCACACACAACACAACTCACATTTGTAAGGCCTTAACAATGACTACTAAATGTTTATAATTTACTCTTAAAAGGAAAAGTGACTTTACTTACACATGCTCCATCATTCACTTTAACTATGGTTCTGTTTTCATACCTGGAAGAAATTATATTATGAAATTATTATTATTATTGTTGTTGTTGTTTTTCGAGACAAGGTTTTTCTGTGTAACACTCTGGGGTGTCCTGAAACTTGCTTTGTAGATCAGGCTGGCCTGGAACCTAGAGATCCACTTGCCTCTGCCTCCTTAATACTGGGATCAAGAAGTATGCTCCACCACTGTCTGGCTTGAAAAATGATTAGTTTTGTTCTGTGGTATGCCATAAACCATGACCAACTCTTCCTTGGTAGTCTAAGGCAAAGTTAAGAAAGAAAGAAATATTTTGTTAATAACAGTGAATTAATATATATATTAGATGTATTTATTTTATTTTATATGTATGTATGTTTTGCCTGCATGTATGTAGGTGTACCCATGGAGGTCAGAAGAGGGTGAGTTTGGGTAGCTCACAACAACCTGTAATTCCAGGGGATCCAACAACCTTTTCTGGCTTCCATAGGCTCCTGTATTTACATGTGCTATTCCTGCACACACACACACGCACACACACACACACACACACACACACACACACACTTAAAAATAAAACAACCCCCCCCTTTTTTTTCCAAGATAGGGTTTCTCTGTGTAGCCTTGGCTGACCTGAAACTTATTCTTAGACCAGGCTGCCCTCAAACTCACAGAGATCTGGCTGCCTCTGCCTTTCTTGAGTGCTGGGATTGAAGGCAAGGCATGCGCCATCATACTCAGCAATAAAACAATCTTAAAGAAGAAAATACTGTGAACACATATATCAAGGAATTATGTAACCTAGATGACATTGATAATATCACAGAGACACAATTATCTAAGCTGACTCATGAAAAAAATTTAAAAACTCAATAGACCTTCAACAGGTAAAGATGAGGGCTGGAGAGATGGCTCAGCGGTTAATAGCACTGGCTGCTCTTCCATAGGTCCTGAGTTCAATTCCCAGCAACCACATGGTGGCCCACAACCATCCACAATGTGATCTGATGCCCTCTTCTGGCTGCAGGTGTACATGCAGATAGAGGACTCATGTTCATAAAATAAAAAAATCTTAAAAAAACAAAACAACCCCCCCAAAACAGGTAAAGACATTAAATCAGTAATCTAAAACCTCCCAACTGATCTTGTTTAGGCAATCACATTACTCAGAAACAAGACCTGCATAATGACCACACCAGCCAACGTGCCAACGTGGGTGGGGGAAATCTCACAAGGCCCCACCCCAAGATGATGAACTATAGGCAGTCAATGGCTTCTGAAAGGATGACAATCAGTTTTCCTCAAGAAGAAGGCCTCAAAGTTTATCCCATATGAACACAAGTATATATAAGCGAACATAAATGAACTCGTGTGTGTGTGTGTGTGTGTCTGTGTGTGTGTGTCTGTGTGTGTGTGT
>CAJQZJ010003646.1:14872602-14911776 GCA_907164525.1 Lophiomys imhausi
CTGCCTCTGCCTCCCAAGTGCTGGGATTAAAGGCGTGCGCCACCACCGCCCGGCCTCCTAAATAAATTAAATGTGATAATTATTTGAATTGAAAGGATTCTAGACAGAAACTTATTTATTTTTTATATATGAGTGCTCTATCTTCAGAGCACACCAGAAGAGGGCATCAGACCCCATTACAGATAGTTGTGAGCAACCATGTGGTTGCAGGGAATTGAACTCAGGACCTCTGGAAAAGCAGTCACTGCTCTTAACCACTGAGCCATCTCTCCAGCTCCCCTAGACAGAAAGTTTAATTCATACAAAGAAAGTTACATGTGGTGGGGCATGCTTGTAATCACAGCCCTTAGGAGGTTTTAGTCAGGAGGTTGTGAGTATGAGACCAGACTGGGCTATATGGCAAGTCTGAAGTCAGCTTACTTTTTGTTTGTTTGTTTGTTTGTTTGTTTGTTTGTTTTGTTTTTTGAGACAGAGTTTCTCTGTGTATCTCTGGCTGTCCTGGACTCGCTTTGTAGACCAGGCTGGTCTCAAACTCACAGAAATCCGCCTGCCTCTGCCTCCTGAGTGCTGGGATTAAAGACTTTTTTTTGTTTGTTTGTTTTTTGAGACAGGGTTTCTCTGTGTATCCTGAGTCATGGAATCACTTTGTAGACCAGGTTGGCCTTGAACTCATAGAGATCTACCTGCCTCTGCCTCCTAAGTGCTGGGATTAAAGGGTGTGCCACCTCACTTCTTCATGGAATCATAAGGAAGTTTCCTCATCTATGTTTATAGCAGCCTTACTTGTAATAGCTAGAAACTGAAAACAACCCAGATGTCCCTCAACCGAAGAATGGGTTAAAGAACTGTGGTACATCTACACAATGGAATATTATTCAGCTATCAGGAACAATGAAATTATGCAATTTGCAGCCAAATGGATGAACTAGAAAAGCTCATCCTGAGTGAGCTAACCCAGACTCAGAAAGATGCATATGGCATCTATTCACTTATAGTAGGATTTTAGCTATATAGTAGAAGGTATCGATACTACAACTAACACACCAAAGGGAACTTGGACATAGACTTTTTATTTTTTATAATTTTTTCTATTTTTTAGTCTTTTTTATCTATTTGTCTGCTTATTTGTTTGTTTTTTAGTTCTCTCTCCCGGGCAATGAGGCACTTTTCACTGATGGCACTGCCTCATAGACCCCCAATGAATGAGGAGGCTCTTGGCCCTCATACGACCTCTCAACTGAGATGAGGGACTGTTATATAAGGACACCCCGCCCCAGAGAAATGCGATGGAAGGGTTAGGAGGTAAAGAAAAAAAATGAAATGTGATGTTTTGGCTTTTTACTACTAATTGTCATAAACTGTTTAGGATAATTAAGAAATGCAAACTAGCCGGGCGGTGGTGGCGCACGCCTTTAATCCCAGCACTTGGGAGGCAGAGGCAGGCGGATCTTTGCGAGTTCGAGGCCAGCCTGGTCTACAAAGTGAGTCCAGGACAGCCAGGGCTACACAGAGAAACCCTGTCTCGAAAAAAACAAAACAAAACAAAACAAAAAAAAGAAATGCAAACTAATAGTTATGCAAGCCGGTCATTCTGTTAGGTACTATGACAGTCTATTATAGTTATTTTCTAAGCTAATCAGAAATAAAGCTGCTAAGAGACAAGCAACATCTGCTTACCCTAATATAAGAGATAGATAGGGCCTCTTCAAAAACCTCAAGAGATCTGCAGAATATGGCATTCAAAGATGTTTTTGTAACTTTAGATTTTTTTATATCAAGACATATCAACTCCTGACAGCACCCCCCTATTCTACCCCAAGTAGAAGATGAGCATCGAAGAATCTCCAGTGGGAGATGATTGAATTGTTGCAAGCCTATCTCTTGGTAGGAAAGCCCCTTGCTCCAACTGTAGACAGAATGCTGTCCAAAAAGGACAAAACCTGGAAGCAGGTAAGTCGACAGCCTAGCTCTGCCAAGACAGGGTAGGCAAGTCCTTCATAACCTCTGCTCTACAATCAATGTCTGTCAGAGAAATGGGGCCAAACGACTGAAGATCGATGCTGTAATGTATGGAGAGAAAATGGGAACTGTCCAGGCAGCCACTGGTATGTCATTTCTTAGTTTTGGAAGCTGCAGGCCCTGTACTTCCTATAAAATCAGATATATTTATCCCTCTCACGTCTCTGAGGTGGTTGAAGAACAGATAGCTAGAGCCTCATAATTAAATTTTGAGTTGTTTAGGAGTCAAGAGAGTGTTATAGATCTAAGAAGATGCTTTTAAAATTGTGTTGCAAGTTAGTATGAATGTTGAGTTAGATATAGAACTTTAAACTCATGGAGATGTTTAGATAGTAGAATGTTAAAGTCAGGTACCAAATACATATGGACTGGACATTGGGAATGTATGCTAAGCCATATAACCCTCATAACTGTGGCCTAATTACCTCTGTTATACTGTATTGTATTTATTATTATAAGAGAGCCATTTGTTGGACTGAAAGGGGAAACTGTAGGGAGAAATAAGATATACCTTAAACTTAAAAAAAAAAAAGGGAAGAGGATGGGGGGTTGAGTGTGGGAGGGTGGGACTGGAGGGGGGCATAGGGAGGGGACTGCGATTGAGATGTAACTTGAAGAAATAAAAAATAAAGGGAAGCCGGGAGGTGGTGGCGCACGCCTTTAATCCCAGCACTCGGGAGGCAGAGGCAGGCAGATCTCTGTGAGTTCGAGGCCAGCCCTGTCTACAAAGTAAGTCCAGGACAGCCATGGATACATAGAAAAACCCTGTCTCAAAAAACCTAAAAAAAAAAAATTATTTGGGGGGCTGGAGAGATGGCTCAGTGGTTAAGAGCACTCACTGCTCTTCCAAGGTTCTGAGTTCAATTCCCAGCACCCATGTGGCAGCTCACAACTGTTTGATACCCTCTTCTGGTGTACAGATGTAAATGCAGACAAAGTACCCATATACACAAATAAATCTTAAAAAACACAAAAAAAAATTATTTGGGGTAATAATATCTATTTAAAGTCTAATAAACCATTAGTTAGGAAAACCTATCACCTAGCTTCCTGCTTCTCCCCATTCTCCTCCCTTCTCTTACTCTTCTCCCTTCCTCCTTTTATGCCCATTTTTTCTTCTCCTCTTTAAAAATTGTCTTAATTACTTATTTTGTGTTTGTGCATGGGCATGTGTGTGCTGTGGTGTGTGTGTGTGTGTGTGTGGAGGTCGGAGGACAAGTTTTGGAATTTAGGCCTGTCCTACCAGGTGAGTCCCTAGGATCAAACACTAAGTCATTAGATTTGGTGTGTATGGCCTTCACCTGTTGAGGCATCTCACCTGCCTGGCTTCTCTTCAATAGGCTGGCTTTGGCCTGGGGAACCAAGTGGGCTGTGGTCACATGGGCTGAATGCGTGCCTCCTTGCTAGTGAGTTCCTTGTGCTTGGTGGTTGTCCACACCAAACCCTGCATTCTGACCTCTGTGGCTTTCTGTTTCTGTATTGTTGGAACAGGATCCCATTCAACTTTGGGGGAAAAAGAGGAGAGGGAAGAAATGGAGAAGCAGATAGTGGAGGAGTGTCTGAAAGGAAGCGCTAATGGCAGCTGGCTTAGGCAAAGGATAATAAAATGAAGACTCACAGAATTCTGGAGCAGAGATGGCACTCCCCACTGTAGGTAACTTTGTCACTGCCACATATAGGCTCACTGGGCTTGAAGTAGGAAAGTATCCAGCATTTCTTTACATTCTTTTTGCACAAGGCCTGAAGTGAGACAGATATTGCTTCTGTCACCTCCCTCAGGTTCTTTGGGCATGGTTACTGGTAGCAGGAGAGGGGGTGGAGAAGAGGCTTCTGCCCTCCACATGTATCCTAGCCCTTACCATTGATGCCTCCTTTGCTACAACAGATGTTCTCTGCATTTCCTGGCCTCCCGTCAGTTCCTTATCAGAAAGAAAGTTTCTGCTCCACAAACCACAAAGTGTGTTTGTTATAGTCCAGAGAGCAAGAGCTGGGAAACATCTCTGCAAACAGGCATTTCTGGAGCTGGAGAGATGGCTCATCAGCTGCTGCTCTTCCAGAGGAATGGAGCTCGGTTCCCAGCCCCCAAATCACAAGGCTCACAGCTGCCTGTAACTTCAGCTCCAGGGGATCTTCTGGTTTCCATGGGCACCTGTACACATGTGTTGTGCACTCATATAGACCCACATAAATTAAAATTAAACTTTAAGCCAGGCATGATAGTACACACCTTTAATCCCAGTACTCAGGAGGCAGAGGCAGGTGGATCTCTGTGAGTTCAAGGTCAGCCTGGTCTACAGAGTGAGTCCAGGACAGCCAGGGTTATTACATAGAGAAACCCTGTTTCAAATAAATAAATAAATAAATATTTAAGAAAAAAAATAAAGGAATTTCTAAAAAATGGACGGATTTTTGTTTTTGTTTTTCCAGCAGGGCTCTCAGGCAAGTCCCTCCAGCTCCCCACCTCTCAGAAGGACCTGGGAGGGAAACTGGCTGCCTCTCCATTTCTGTTCTTGGGAACCTAGGAAGTGGAGCTCACCTTTGTCTCTTCCAGGAACTCCTCCAATCTGTCAGAGCCCATAGGAAGGAAGAAATCTGGAAGATGGAAACACACACGGAAGAGTTACTGCACTGTCTGTGACTTCAGGGCAGAGGTAGGTGAAGGAGGCCTTGCTTGTCTTTCAGGAGCCTCCCATGCCATCATCAGAGCCCAGGTCAAGCTTACCTCTGAAATAGAGATCTGCCCACCCACTTCATAGGTAAAAAAACTTCTAAAATCCTTACATTTTATTTCTTTTTTTTTCATTTTAAAAATTATTTTTAAAAATTTATATATATCCACTGTGGTAGGCGTTAGTGAATTAGCATGCAGATCAACCTGGCACCTGGCAGCACATAAGAAGGAGCTTGGCATTGCTTGGACTTGGGACCGATATGGGTGAGCCCAGTTGAGGCCACAGCTTCATCAGACAACAGACTTGTTGAAGGGGTGTGGCTAAGAAGCTGCACAAGCCTTGAGAAGCCATGGGGACTGGTGAATATCAAGAAATCTTGTGGGCCCTCGAGACCACCAAGGATCACAAGACAACACTGTATATAAACCAGAGAATTCCACGCGGCTCTCTTTCTGGCCCCCATGGATTGAGAGGACAGCACAAGCTAGAAAAGTGAAGCAAGGTATGCCATTGACCAGCTTTTAGACCACAAGGGTCAGAAACTGTGAGGCGTAGTCTGAGAGAGATTTTTTTTTTTTTTTTTTTTGCCACAAGCTAGCTTAAGGCTAGCAGAAAAGGTGTGGCATAGAACCTGCTGATAGAAAGTTTCTAAAAACCAGACATTAAAGACATCCATCCAGGGGCCCAAGAGTCCCAGGAAATTATAGGAGATTGGGTGAGGCGGGCGGAGTTCAGAGGTCAAGGAGAGGAACGCAGTAGGCTGTGAAGCATACACGGCTGAGGAGACTATAGAAATGAGTCTCAGCTGATGGAAGAAGCCAACCTCAAGTTTAATGGTTAAAGCAGGCAGGCCTCATCAGCTGGCCACAATCTACCAGTTGAAATAAACTGACAATACGAACTTGCAAAGCTAGGCCCAGCGGACACTAAGCTTGGAAAGGACTTCCTGATGTGACTGCCATAGCCAGACTGCTAAAATCAAGTTTTCCTGTGTGGACCTGTGCTAGGAATATTAACATCCTTTCAAGAAAATTATGGTAGGGTTGGTTAAATGTTTTTAGATATTAAGTGTAAGTGTCTATAGGTACTAGGTTATAGGATATAAGTGTTCTATAGGTGTTTGTTAAATATTATTAAATGTAAGTGTTTTAAATAAAAATTCATCTGTTACATATCTACTTTAGATAGTAATGGGTTTCATAAAGACATCTTATAGAAGTGTGAAGTATTCCTTGAGGCTGGAGAGCTGGCTCAGCACTTAAGAGCATTTATTGCCCTTATAGAACCAGATCCAGTTCCCAGCACCCACAGTGTGATGCTCAAACACCCCTAACTCTGGAGCCTTTCTGGCCTCTGAGAACAGTGCACAAACATGATGCACATACATGCATGCAAGAAAAACATTCATACACATAAAATACATCTTTTTTTCTTTTTTTTTTTCGAGACAGGGTTTCTCTGTGTAACAGTTCTGGCTGTCCTGGATTCCCTTTGTAGACCAGGCTGGCCTTGTGTAGAGAGCTGCGACGTGCCGCGCCTTAAAGATGGCGCTGGTCTCCGCCTTCCACCAGCCCGACGGTGAGCGCTCTCGGTGGTAAACAAGTCCATATTTGGCTAAGACCGCTGATCTGGCTTGCTTCCGCATACGTGGGCCTCTAAGATAGCACTACGTGGCTTTACTTGATTGGCTGTTCATTTAGTATTTAGCCTGTGGGTAGGGTCTGCCCGGCCCTATTCGGAAGACTGTTTTCAAGGGACCTGAATAAACTGCTTGAGAAGAGCTTTTGCGAGTTGCGTCGTTCTTGCTGGTCGGGAGGGACGCAACAGCCTTGAACTGACAGATCTGCCTGCCTCTGCCCAGGGCTGGGATTACAGGCGTGCGCCACCACGCCCAGCATGCCACTTGTATTTTCTTTTCTTTTTTTTACATTTTTTTATTATGTATACAGTATTTGCTCTACATATATGCCCGGGCAGATCTCAATGTAGATGGTTGTGAGCCACCATGTGGTTGCTGGGAATTGAACTCAGGACCTTGGGAAGAATAGCCAGTGCTCTTAACCTCTGAGCCACCTCTCCAGCCCGCCACTTGTATTTTCAATAGTTGATTAATATATTTGCTATAACTTATCTGTAATACTAATACTGAGACACCTTAAAAGACACTGAGTTCCACTAGTTTACATGCTGAATCCAAAGCACCTTTGCAACCATATGTGTACCCTATATAAAGCTTTACATTAAGCAATTACATAATTGCTTGAAATGTAAGTAATTAGAGAAGAATCATATATAAATAATTACAGTTGAGTCATATAACTTCAAGTCATGTAATGCATATACTATATTATTACTTCTTCTGCTGGTGTATAATTCATGTCTCAGCATCCACTGAGGATGCCCGATTAATGAATAGTACGTGCTGCATTCAGACCTGCACAACCACCGAGACCAGTTTGGGAATATGTGGAACAGGCTGGTAAGCTCTGCTCATGGCTGGATGGTTGCTCTGATTTGTTTCGTTTATTTTGTTTTGAGACAGGGTCTCTCTATATAGTCCTGGCTGTCCTGAAACTCACTCTGTAGACATAGACCAGGCTGGCCTTGAGCTCTAGCTCACAGAGATCTGCATGCCTCTGCCTCCCAAGACCTGGGGTTAAAGGTGTGCACCACCATGCCTGACATCTGCACACTCTTAATGTACTTAACTTCTTGAATCATTTATCAAAGTATTTATTAATACTTGGCATGGGTCAAGATATCATCGTATCTCCCACAACTTAGGTATGTGTCATGCTGTGAGTCCAGGGACATTATTGCCATACAACCTGTCTAGTTTGCAGCACACAGTATCTATCTCTTGGATATGTAATAAGCTAGTGCTGGGCTCTGGGAAACCCAGAGTAGTATTAAAGATCTTAAGAGCAATATGGATGTCTTACAGTAATTTAAGCTTTTCTAAGCAAACGTTCTCTCAGACTTGAGAACAATAGTGCCACTTGATAACCAGTGCTGTGTTTCAGACAAGACATCTAGCTAATGGGTGGCCCCAGCATGTGACACTGAAGCAATAGCAAGTGCTGAGCATAAAGGTGCAGGACTGAGCAGAGCAAAGCTGGCATCAGTTACAAAGATCATCATGCGGACATGCTCTCCATCCCCAGACTCTGTCCCTTTTGTGATACATTATGAAATACATTATCTGGTTCAAATCCCAGACTCCCTTGACATCCTTGGTCTGATTGCTTTCAACCCAGACTGAATGCAGGCCTTATAGGATTAAAAGAAGGTGGCTCCCTTTTATCTAAAAGCCTTTTTCTTCCGTTATCCTCAGAAAGTTTCTTAGCCTTTGTTCAGTCAAGAAGCTGTTTTGTGAACATTTGTTATCATGCTTCTGTTTCCTGGCCAAGAATAAAACTGCTAAGCCATCAGTTGGACTTGTTGGTTCCACAATTCTGAGAAGGAAAAAAGATACAGTTTGGGGGCAGCAGAGGAAGGAGTTAAATAGAAGGCAAAAAGAACAGTTAAATTTAAAAGACAGCCGGGCGGTGGTGGCGCACGCCTTTAATCCCAGCACTTGGGAGGCAGAGGCAGGCGGATCTCTGTGAGTTCAAGGCCAGCCTGGTCTACAAAGAGTCCAGGACAGCCAGGGCTACACAGAGAAACCCTGTCTCGAAAAACCAAAAAAAAAAAAATTAAAAGACAAACAAACAAATAAGAAACCCCACAACTCTCAGCTGGGCGTGGTGGTGCACGCCTTTAATCCCAGCACTCGAGAGGTAGATGCAGGCGGATCTCTGTGAGTTCAAGGCTAGCCTGGTCTGCAGAGTGAATCCAGGAAAGTCAAGGATACACAGAGAACCCCTTCTCAAAAAACCTAAAAACAAAACAAAACAAAAAAACAACCAACCAACCAAAAAAAACCTCTCAAGAAACAGTGGTGAAAATCATCACTGATGAAGAGCCATTGTGCATTGGGGAAAGAAGGTCCTGTCTACTGGACTTGGTTACCAGATGTGAGCTCTCAGGAGAAAATATAAGGCCATGCAACTAGTTGTACAAGGAAAGAGGGTGCTTTTCAAGAAAGATGGAGTGTTCTGTATAGAATGCTGGCATAAGACTCCATTGTTAGGTTTTGTGGAGAGAGGGGAAAGGGAGAGAGAGAAACTGAATTGAATTGTCTTTCAGGAAAGAGATTTATTAATGCTTCAACACTCCACGGGCATGGGGAGAAGCAGTCTGAAGACCAGAGGCAAGATGCTCAGTCCTGACAGAAAAACCTAGGATAACCTTGATAACAAGGTTTTGGAAAAGTCAGTGGCTCTGGATTTGAAAAACAAGGTGCCTATTTTAAAAAATTTGTTAGGGAAATGAAGGTCTTGTGTTGTGAGGAAGCAGGCTTAGTCAATACTTTTGGTATGTAGCTTATGCTGTGTGACCAGGATAAGGGGGGGGGTGTACATGATGTCAGCTATGTGACAGGGTGTGGTAAGAGTTTTGTTTTGTTTTTTAGGTTTTTTGAGACAGGGTTTGTCTGTGTATCCTTGACTGTTCTGGACTCATTTGTAGACCAGGCTGGCCTTGAGCTCACAGAGATCCACCTGCTTCTGCCTCCCGAGCTCTGGGATTAAAGGTGTGTGACACCATGCCCAGCAAGAGTTTTGCTTCTTTTTTAAAAAATAAATCTTTTAAAAAATATTTTAGTCAGGCGTTGGTGGCGCATGCCTTTAATCCCAGCACTTGGGAGGCAGAGGTAGGCGGATCTCTGTGAGTTCGAGGCCAGCCTGGTCTACAAAGTGAGTCTAGGACAGCCAGAGCTGTTATACAGAGAAACCCTGTCTCGAAAAACCAAAAAAAAAAATTTTAACAATGTTTTATTTTATTTTATTTCATTACATTGGTGTTCCATCTCCATGTATATCTGTGTGAGGGTGTCAGATCCCTTGGTACAGGAATTACAGACAGTTGTGAGCTGCCATGTGGGTGCTGGGATTTGAACCCGGGTCTTTTGGAAGAACAGCTGGTGCTCTTACCTGCTGAACCACCTCTCCAGCCCTCAAGTTTTGTTTCTTAAAAAACTCAGTTATGTGAGAATGTTTTTGTTTTAATCCCAGGTATGAGGCTGCTTCAGTTTGTCCACACCTGTAAACCTCATGTGCCTCATGGGCTAGCAGGGGTGTGGCTTAGCTAGCTGCAGAAAGTTAATTCTGAGGACTCTGGAGAGGGATAAATGCCAGAGGCCCTGAGAGTGTTGAGTGGGGCACTCTGAAGAAGAAAGAGGTTGCTGCTTTCCCTGCTGCTGCTGCTCCCTGTTGCTGATTCATTCTGCTGCTGTGTTTGTTGTTGCTGGTTTTCTGGACTCCTGACTGCTGAGATTTCTATTGCCCCACAAAGAACCCGATGAAACAGCAAGAAGTAGTTCAAAGAGACCTATGTCCCTTTTCTAACCTTTTTTTTCCCCACCTAGTGTTGGGAGGTTGAAAGGAACAAGGGTTGGAAAGGTGGTAGAGGGTTTAAATACAGTAAAATAAATTAGTGTGTAATTTTTAAAAAGCCACTTTTAACAACAGGGTCACTGATTCTTTGAGTAGGAGAGTGGGGCTCAGTTAATATTTGACCCAGGCAGCATGGCAGTAGTCAGGGGGCCTCTGACCCCTGGGACATAGTGTCCTGGATGTACTACTGCCCCTCCCTGACTGCAGGTCTCACTGCTTGGGGCCTGGTTACCTAGAGGGCCCAAGGATTGTAACATCAGTCAAAAGGAAATAAAGTGGGATGCTGGTGGGCAGTGTGCTCAGTAGCATACGGGTGAGGACTGAGTAGAAAGTGGGGATATGTGGAAATGTACCTAGTTTCCTCCAGACAGGAGTTTATTGGCTACAGAGGGAGAAGAGATATTTATGACATGAATAATAGTTCTCAGTTTTCTACAAAAGCTTTTAGAGATGTGAACCTTGCAGGGGAAGGCTCAATGTGAGAGAGAGTAGCTGTGTAAAGTTTGAGACTGAAAATGAGCATGGCACTGAGGAGTCTAGATGAGACGAGAATGTGGGCCCAGAGCCTCTGCAGCTCATGTGAGTGCTGCTTTTGCTAAGCGGGTCAGTCATTAGGCAGAACATCAGAGTCTCCTTCCACAGGGCCTACTGAAGTTGTTTTGGGGTTCAGATGGGTGCAGATACAGACTGTGGAAAGGAGCGCTTCCTAGGTGATAACCTAGGATAACCTTGATAACAAGGTTTTGGAAAAGTCAGTGGCTCTGGATTTGAAAAGCTGGACGCTAACCCTGGGTTGCGATACTAGTGACACTGTGTGACTCTTTTCTTTCTCTGGATTTCAGCTTTATCTGTAAAATGAGAAATGAACTATTAAATAAATCTACATGGTGACTGGGGATGCAGGTCAATGTGGCAATGCTTGTTCTGTATGCTCAGGGCCTCAGTTCAGTCTCCAGCACTGGCAGTGAGTGAGTGGATGAATGAATGAATGAGTGAGTGAGTGAATCTACATGGCATTACCATGTCTAATTTTCCCATAGATTAGATCTGTTGCATAAAATATGGATAGAGCAAGAACTCGTAACTCACCTACTGCAAAGGAAGTCCACACTGAGACAGCCAAAACAAGGACGGCAGCTGAGAAGGTCGCCCTCATGGCAACAGGTCTGTGGAAAGAAGCACAGTTATTTGGTGACAGAAATAAGGAAGGCAGGCCTGACTTTACCCTCCAGCTTTACTCACTTTTAGCTGTGGAAGACACTCCTGACAGGAGCAACCTCAGCTCAGGGTTCAAGTCAGTGAATGTTATCAACTCTCTGCTGGAGGAAGGCGGCTTCTCTAGCTCCCCTGGCCCTCTAGTGTAGAGAAAAGTAGCTGTTTGCTGTGTCTTCCCTCCCAAATTGCCCTATTCTCCAAGGGAGAGATGCCTTCGGTATTGTGGTAATCATCCGTAGAGTCAGTGTCCTTGCAACAGGAACTCCAAGGACATGAGTCCTATGCTGTTCTACTCAGTAATTTTTTTTTTTAGACTCACAGGACCAAGACATCCAGTGTCACACAGATAATGGCAGCCTGTATGTAAGAAAAACAGACCACTCTGGTCCCTACCTAACTGCCGTGCTTGCACAGAACTCCCCATGTAACCCCTACATATGAGCAAACTACAGAAGGCAAGAAACAAGGTTAGTACATTTAGAGACTTTCCCAGAACTATGGACTGTGATGGATTAGGCCTTTGTTTTATTCTGGGAAGTGGTGCTGAGTTTTACAGCCTGAATGGTACTTGGATCATGGATTCAGTTATGCTAAGGTCTCAGGGCCTACTGAGTCTGAGGCCCTGTTACACTGGTTTGAATAAGAATGCCCCCCCCACTGGCTCATATATTTCAATGCTTAGTATTTAGGGAGTGGCATTACTTGAGAAGGATTAAGACATATGGCCTTGTTGGAGGAACTGTGTCACTGGGGGTAGGTTTTGAGGTTTCAAAAGGCCAAGTGAGGCCCAGTGTTGTTCTCTTCCTGCTGCCAGATCTCAATGTAGAACTCTCAGCTACTTCTCCAGCATCATGTCTGCGTGCATGCTGGCATGCTCCCCACCATGATGAAAGTGGACTGAACCCTTAAGCAAACCCCAGTTAAATGCTTTCATATAAGAGTTGCCTTGGTCATAGTGTCTCTTCATAGGAATAAAACAGTGACCAAGACAATATTCTTGGGAATACTTTCACAAGATGGCATAACTATAGTTTTGTAGCCCACTCCAATATATGGCTACTGAACCTCTTTGTAGCCTGATTTTGCCATTCTTTCTGGTCACTTACCCCTGTTTTATGTACCCCCAAATCACACCCAGGCCATTACTACAGCTTTTTGTTCATTTGTTTGCTTTGAGACAGTGTCTTAATCTGTAGCCCAGGCTAACGTTGAACTCATTTTGAAGTTCAGGCTGACAATACTCCTGCTTCAGTATGGGATTATAGGCATGCAACCAATGTCCATACTTTCTCTTGTCATCTTTTTCATATGCCTCCCCAGCAAGTTATCTGATCAGGTTCTTTAGTCCAACTCTGTGTGTGAGCACAGGTCTGTGTTTTCTGCTTTCTGTGGTTTTAGACATGCTTCCTATTACTATACTATATTATTAGAGTATAAGTATATTATTACGCAACAGAACATTAAACAGATTTTTTGTTTTCCCATTGTGAATGGTGCTTTAAAAGCACATGTGCCGAATAGGTACCTAGGGGAGCAGCCCACTCATTCTCTTTTGAATCCATATTGGTTAAAATGAACAACATAGCCAGGTGGTGGTGGTACATGCATTTTATCTCAGGGAGGCAGAGGCAAGCAGATCTCTGAGTTCGAGGCCAGCCTGGTCTACACAGAAGAGAGAGTTCCAGGATAGCTGTTACACAAAAAAACCCTGTCTCAAAAAACCTAAAGGAAAAAAAAAAACAGATGACTTTAGGGAAGAGATATTCTAAAATCTATGGAAGACTGTTTCTAGTGTTCAGCATTGGCTGCTTGTAACAAGTAGCAGAAGCAACTCTCCTTGCATTGAGAGGCGCACAGGGGGACAGCCACAGCCACCTCCTTCCATCCAAATGGATTCACATATGCCATTCTCTAAATAAACACATCCTGCTGGGAACATGTGAACAATGAAGTTCTAATACACCATAGTTTTCCCCAGAGCAGTGGCTTCCTTAGGAGCAGTGTGCCTGTTGACACACTGTAGCACACCTGCAGGAAGTGCCTTCCTGGGGTTGGAGAGATGATTCAGCCATTAAAGACTAGGCCCACAACCAAAAATATAGAAAGTGTCTTCCCCAATGGTGATGAAAACTGGGTTCTCACCCCACAGTCCTCCTAAAGGGGGAAAGGGGTCTGAAATCACGTCAACAGTGAGGATAAGAGTGATGGAGTAAGCTGGGCGGTGGTGGCTCACGCCTTTAATCCCAGCACTTGGGAGGCAGAGGCAGGTGGATCTTTGTGAGTTCGAGGCCAGCCTGGTCTACAAAGTGAGTCCAGGACAGCCAGGGCTACACAGAGAAACCCTGTCTCGAAAAACCAAAAAAAAAAAAAAAATAAAAGAGTGATGGAGTAAAAACAGTGATCTCAACACCGTGTGGTATGGAGTAAAGATAGAGTGATTGCAGCAGACTTCATGGAAGCTAAGCTAATTTTTTTCTAAGTTAAAAATTTTTGGGGGGACTGGAGAGATGGCTCAGTGGTTAAGAGCACTGGCTGAAAAAATAAAAAGAACTGGCTGTTCTTCCAAAGGACCGGGGTTCAAATCTCAACACCCACATAGCAGTTCACAGCTGTCTGTAATTGCCGGGTATGGTGGCGCACGCCTTTAATCCCAGGACTTGGGAGGCAGAGCCAGGCAGATCTCTGCAAATTCAAGGCCAGCCTGGTCTACAGAGTGAGTCCAGGACAGCCAGGGCTACACAGAAAAACCCTGTCTCAAAAAAAACAAAAAAATTTTTTTGGAGGGGGGAGGGTTTCGAGACAGGGTTTCTCTGTGTAAAAGTACAGGCCTGCCTGGAACTCATTTTGTAGACCAGGATGGCCTCGAACTCACAGAGACCCACCTGCCTCTGCCTCCTGAGTGCTGCAATTAAAGGCGTGTGATACCGCACCCAGCTGCTAAGTTAAGCTTTTATGGAACTCATTTCTGAGAAAAATTCTTAGTATTCTGAAGTCCCCTTTGTAGCAGGGAAGAGGACATGGAAAAGTGTTTGCAGTCCCCACTTACTGTTATGTGAGTGGTTCACAGACAGTCCAGTGGGAAAGAACTGTGGGGACAAAGGCCACACAGCAAAGGCCCAGCTGTCTGGAGCATGATACCAAGGGCTCAGAGAGGTCCCTAATGGGGAGAGATTTTCAGACACATTGCTTTTGGCTAAATAAGACATGTGCCGGGCTGGAGAGACGGCTCTGTGGTTAAGAGCACTGACTGTTCTTCCAAAGGACCCGGGTTCAAATCCCAGCATTCATATGGCAGTTTGAAATTGTCTGTAATGACTGGGCATGGTGATGCACACCTTTAATACCAGAACTTAAGAGGCAGCGGCAGGCGGATCTCTGTGAGTTCAAGGTCAGACTGATCTACAGAGTGAGTTCCAGGACAGCCAGGGCTACACAGAGAAACTCTCTCGAAAAAACAAAAACAAAAACAAACAAAAAAAGCCCACAAAGCCGGGCGGTGGTGGCGCACGCCTTTAATCCCAGCACTTGGGAGGCAGAGGCAGGCGGATCTTTGTGAGTTCGAGGCCAGCCTGGTCTACAAAGTGAGTCCAGGACAGCCAGGGCTACACAGAGAAACCCTGTCTCAAAAAACCAAAAAAAAAAAAAAGCCCACAAAAACCCCCACCAAATAAATAAATAAACAGAAATAAGGCATGTGCCATTGTGCCCAAGTATGACTTTATATACATTATTAAGTAAAGTTACATATTTCTTATTGTTTAACAACAAAGGAAATAAAATGATTTTTGAAACAAAAATAAGATACCAGAAAAGGTTAGTAACATTTGTAAGATGAAGGGATAGGTGCCACTGCTTTTCAATAAAAGTTCTAAAGTTGCAGTAACTTCTGAGCTGTGTGACCTGTGAGTCAGCAAATGGTATGAAGCAGAAAGGGACAGAGTCCCCGACACTCGCTGCTACGCTGGTAAACCTTGATAATGTATTGCTTTTAAAGTGTTAATAGTTAGTAATGAAAAAAATTCCCGGAACAACCAGAGAGTTGGTAGCAAGAGCTCGCCTGCACCACTGAAATGATTAGCGTACATTCTATTCTCTGTGTATAGTACATTCTGCTATTCTCTTTGTCTTACACACTTTCCAGACAAATGATCTGGGTGATTTTAGCCCAAGACTTTCCATGAATAAAAATGAATAATAAAACACTCATTCTTAAAAAATTACAAAGTGGTTAATCCATGTTACCTGCTGTGACTCCTGAAGTTTCTCTGGGAATCTGATGTGATGAGGAAGTAGCAAGACTGGCTGGAGAACAGTGCCTGGCCCTGGAAGATAGTGTGCTTTGAAGTTACAAAGTATGAATACAAGCCAGGGGTGTAGTGGTGCATGCCTTTGGTTCTGGTGCTCAAGGAAGAGGCAGGTAGCTCTCTGAGTTTAAGGGCAGCCTGGTCTACATAGTAAGTTCCAGGCTAGCCAGGGCTACCTACTACATACTGAGACTCTATCTCAAAAAAAAAAAAAAAAAAAAAAAGTGATACAGTTCAAATTACAAATTCCATGCTTCCTAAATCCATGAGCTCACATTTCAGCGACCTGGGGGTGGAGTGTATTGTCCACTGCCACTTTGAAATCTAACTCCTCTTGCCAATCTGCTCTCACTTGCTGTTTGCTATCAAATAGACCATACTTAAATCTTTGCTTTTTGAAGCAGGGTCACCTGTGGCTGGCTTCGAATGCTGAGGGAACCTTGAACCGACCCTCCTGCCTCTACTTTCTAAGCACTGGGATTACAGCTGTGCACTACCATGTCACATTGACTTATTGGTTGATTTGTTTTTGTTTTTGTTTTTTTTTTTTGGTTTTTCGAGACAGGGTTTCTCTGTGTAGCCCTGGCTGTCCTGGACTCACTTTGTAGACCAGGCTGGCCTCGAACTCGCAAAGATCCGCCTGCCTCTGCCTCCCAAGTGCTGGGATTAAAGGCATGCGCCACCACTGCCCGGCTTGTTTTTGTTTTTTTTAAGAAGTAATTTTAGGGAGGGGGCTGTGATTGAGATGTAACTTGAATTAATAAATAAATGTATAAAAAATTAATTTTAAGCCGGGTGATGGTGATGCACACCTTTAAACCCAGCACTTGGGAGGCAGAGGCAAGGGGATCTCTGTGAATTGGAGGCAAGCAGGGTCTACAAAGTGAGTTCCAAGACAGCCAGGGATACACAGAGAAACCCTGTCTCGAAAAACCAAAACAACAACAAAAATAATTAATTTTATATGTATGTGTCTATCTGCTACATATTTGTGGGTGCCAAAAGGTGGCATTGGATCCCCTGGAGCTGGAGTTTCAGGTGGCTGTGAGCTAGGAACTGGTGTGTTAGGAACTGAACTTATATCCTCTGGAAAAGCAGGAAGCTCCCCAACTGCTGAGCCATTTCTCTGGTCCTGGATTCAGTTTTTTACCGAAGCCTCACTGTGTAGCTGAAATTCTATCCTCCTGTTTCTGCCTCCCAAGTAATGGAATTACAGACAGACATGAGCTACCATATCTTGCCCAACAATTACATTCAGGATAGCTTCAGATAATTACACATCATATTACCATCTGTACATATGTAGTTAATTATTTTATCCAGAATCAAATGTAACAGTAAATTTTTATTTATCAAACATATAGTTATTAATACTTAACAATTACCTAACAGTTATCTATCCTAAATCCTAAATCCTGAACCCTAACTCTAAGACTTAATCTACAACACCCTAAAATCTATAGAACAAACTTAACTCTAACCTAAAGTTTCTTAAAAGGATATTTTCTTAGATTAACTTTTTTTTTTTTTGGTTTTTTCGAGACAGGGTTTCTCTGTGTAGCTCTGGCTGTCCTGGACTCGCTTTGTAGACCAGGCTGGCCTCGAACTCACAGAGATCCGCCTGCCTCTGCCTCCCAAGTGCTGGGATTAAAGGCGTGCGCCACCACCGCCCAGCAGATTAACTTTTGGCGTGGATCCATATGGGTGGTTGATTTCTGCCAAATCTTTCAGTCTTTGAAGTTAGCACTGGGTTGTCAGAATGGTTCAGAGATCAAAGGCATTTGTCGTGTAAGTTTGGTGACTTGAATTCAATCTCCAGAATCCACATAAAAGTAGAGAACCAGCCGGGCGGTGGTGGTGCACGCCTTTAATCCCAGCACTTGGGAGGCAGAGGCAGGCGGATATCTGTGAGTTCGAGGCCAGCCTGGTCTACAAAGTGAGTCTAGGACAGCCAGAGCTGTTATACAGAGAAACCCTGTCTCGAAAAACCAAAAAAAAAAAAAAAAAAAAAAGTAGAGAACCAACACCACAAAGTTGTCTTTAGACCTCCACCCAAAAAAAAAAAAAAAAAAAAAAAACCACAGTCTCCCCTAACACAATTAAAATAAAAAGCTAAGTCCAGCAAGATGACTCAGTGGATAAAGACACTTGACACTAAGCCTGAAAACCTGAGTTCAATACCCAGGAGAGGTACCCGCCATGGTGGAAGGAGAGAGCTGACTCTAAAGCTGCTCTCTGACCTCCGCAAGTGCACTGTGGCACACACATCCAAACCTCACCCCAATAAAAAAAATGGATCAGTGAAGAAAATGTCAAGTTGGATCATTTCATGTTCTCATCAGTTTCCCTTTATCTGTGTGTTCAATTAAATAGGTAAGGAGGCCAAGGAAGAAAGACAGTATGTGCCTGAGTGCTCAGGTTACAGGAACTTGTCCTGTGCCTGACTAATTTTCATATGAATGAGATAATCGGAAACTTGCTTAGCTTATTACAGTACAAGTAAACTCATAAGAAAGGCAGCATAAGCCGGGCGGTGGTGGCGCACGCCTTTAATCCCAGCACTTGGGAGGCAGAGGCAGGCGGATCTTTGTGAGTTCGAGGCCAGCCTGGTCTACAAAGCGAGTCCAGGACAGCCAGAGATATTCAGAGAAACCCTGTCTAGGCAAAAGCTGAGCCACAGGGTTTAGTCCTTGGCCTTTTGCTGTCTTGCCGAAGCTTTCTCTGCTCACCAGCTTCCTTCTGCCTCAGGGAGATCTGGCCATTGGTCTACCAGAACTTTCTCCAGCAGGACTCTCGGAGCTCTCTCATATGGGGGCCCTTAGCACGCACGTGCCCCTCTGGCGTCATCCACTTGTCCTTAAATAGGATCACTCCTTGTTCCACCTGCTTCAGCTTAATTTGGGCTCTGCCCACTTTGCAGTTGAAAGCAATGCCAGGTCATAAAGTCTTTCCTTGTTTCACCTGGCTTCAACCTTGTTTTTCAGTCCAAAGAGACTCCCCTCATTTCACCTGACTTCATCCATAAGCTGATAAGCTAATTGCTCACAGCAGTTGATCTTCATGCCCCGAAATAAGAGACTGTATCAGAAACTTAGGTATTCACTAAATCTAACTTATATTAACCTATCAGCCCCTTCAACCCTGTCTCGAAAAAACCAAAAAAAAAAAAAAAAAAAAAAAGAAAGGCAGCATAGAGAGGGCTGATAAAACCTTTGCTCTGGAATGGGCATGGTATGGGCATAAATGTTTATGGTAATTTCCAGTACTGGGAAGCAGATATCCTCAGACAGAGGATGTAATTCTACTTTCTGCATAGAATTGTGGTTTCACTGAAGGATAAATGTCCCTGAAAGTGTGATTCCTTGTATTTTCTTACAGATCTTAGATACTCAGAATTTGAGATATAAACATGGAATTAGAAACATGCAGAAAAGTGGTGTATAGCCTAGTTGAACAGTTGGTGGGGAGGTAGCTACTCGCAAACAAACTGCCACCCATGTCTCTAAACAACCCTAATGAAACTTACTGGGACACACACACACATAAAGATGAAAGTAGAAGGGTGGTAATTGGAAAGAGGTAAGAGATTAATGGATATGTGACAAGGACAAGAGGGAGGAGGGGTGAATCAGATTGAAGTGTAGTATGTGCTTGTATGGAAAGAGGAAAGATCATAATGAAATTCATTGCTATATATAACTAATATGTCCTAATAAAATATTTTAATAGTGTATATTGGAGTTGACAAGGTCATTTCCCCCCCTACCAATGCTTGTTACATAGAGAAAATGGAACTGGGCGTGGTGGCGCACGCCTTTAATCCCAGCACTTGGAAGGCAGAGGTAAGTGGATCTCTGTGAGTTCCAGGCCAGCCAAGGCTTTACAGAGAAACCCTGTCTCAAAAAAACAAAACCAAACCAAACAGAGAAAAAGTTTATTATGTGGTCAGACTTGGCACCAAGTGCCTTTATCAGCAAACCATTTCAACAGCCAATAATATTTTTAAAGCACTTTTTTTTTTTTTACTGATTTATTTATTTACATTGGTGTTCTGCTTGTTTGAGGGCATCAGATCCCCTGGAACTGGAATTACAGACAGTTGTGAACTGCCATGTGTGTGCTGGGAATTGAACCTGGGTCCCCTGGAAGAACAGCCAGTGCTCTTAGCTGCTGAGTCCTCTCTCCAGTCCCACTAATATTTTAAAAGTTGAAAAAAAGGATCTAGATTCCTATTATGCCACCTGGCACACGTTTGTCTTCACCACCAGACCACCAGACCGTTTCCTACATCCCATTTCCTATATCCTATTCGTGGTATCTAACATGTTGTTTTCAGTATAGAGGGTCAAAGTTGAGATTCCTTCAGGTTATACTTGCTGTGCCACAGGAAAAGTGATCATAGTTGTAGAAGGAAGTCAATGTGAATGGCTTTCTCTATAGGAAAATGGACATTGCTTTTCCTCTTCTGATCAGATGGGAAAGAACACATTCTTCTAATAGGTAACTGATCCACAGGGAACAGCCACAGGCCAGGTTGTGCTGGCTGATTCTCCCTGTGACCTATGTTGCTTTTGCAATAGTCAGACACAGGACGAATCCTGTCAAGGTTACAGTTTTGCCAGAACGAAGCATGCCTGCTTTGATCCTTCTTGGCCTACTCACCACAATGAGTTTTACTTCACGGGTCAGTTACCAGAACCTGTCTCTGCCACTGTCCTGTACCTCTGTCATAAGTTTATATCACAGATCAGGAAAATGATGATGGAGTGAGTTCACAGGACTAGAGACCTACACAAGATGGACAGGGCCATTTATCCTCAGGTCTCCGTGTTTCCCAGTTTATTATGAAAGTTATAAGTAACTTTTCTTTTTTTTTTTAATCACCATGGCATCAGCGGGAGCTCATCAACTGCACTCAATAGACCTAGGATTTTCCTTTCCCCAGTAGATAGCCCCGTAGGTCCCACTAGGCAATGACTAGGTGTAGTAGGTGGCTTTTATTTTTATTTTAACCACTCTTTTATTTTACTGAACTTAACCTTCTACCTCCCTTCCAACCTTTATTCCTTCCAACCCCCCAACACAAGGTAGGAGAGAAAGAAGGTTAGAGGAGAAAGGGACATAGGTCTCTTTTGAGCTACTTCCAATTGAATAGGGTCATTGGGTTCTTTGGGGGCAATGCCAATCTTAATCCTCAGGATATCTAGCAACAGCAAACACAACAGCAGAATAAACCAGGAACAGCTTCGGGGAGCAGCAGCAGGGGGAGCATCAGCAGGGAGAGCAGCAGCCTCTTCTTTCTTCAGAGCACATCCCCACACCAAGACCCTTGTTCCTCTCTGGTCTCTGGTATTTATACCCTTCTCCTCATAAATTAAACTTTCTGTAGCTGGCTAAACCACTCCCCTGCTAGAACACAAGAGACAATTATAGTTAACAGCTGTGGACAGACTGAATCAGCCCCATATCCCACACCAGGGATTATTACAAAAACATTCTCATAACTGGGTTTTTTAAGAAACAAAAACTCGCCAGGCGGTGGTGGCGCACGCCTTTAATCCCAGCACTTGGGAGGCAGAGGCAGGCGGATCTCTGTGAGTTCGAGGTCAGCCTGGTCTACAAAGCGAGTCCAGGACAGCCAGAGATATACAGAGAAACCCTGTCTCGAAAAACAAAAACAAAACAAAAAAAAAAGAAACAAAAACTCGCCTGGTCCACAAAGCGAGTCCAGGACAGCCAGAGCTGTTACACAGAGAAACCCTGTCTTGAAAAACCAAAAAAAAAAAAAAAGAAACAAAAACTCTTACCACAACTACATTCTCAAGAACATCCAAATTCCCGTTCAAATAATCAGCTCTGTGTGTAAGACCTAACACATAATCAAAATTGGGGGGATCATGATTTTCTGCTTGGTGAATATTCTGCACCCCTGTCCTTTGTTGCCTCTGGCTGCAGATCAAGAGTGTCATTGTCATCACCACCCATATAGCATCACTCCTAGGAACAGCAAGGTCTGCTTGCCACTGACATAAATCCTTGTGGCTCAAGGCCCCTAGGTTGCAAAGCCAGCCTTGTTTCTGGTTTCAACAACTGCACCTCTCTTGTTTCTGACAGGGAAATGTTACCTTGAGGCCCCTGTTAGATGGAATCCCATCATCTCACTGGTACCCAGGGAGCTCCATTTCTTAGTAACTCTCTTGCCCTCACCTGAAACACTTTATTTATTTATTTATTTATTTTGGTTTTTCGAGACAGGGTTTCTCTGAATATCTCTGGCTGTCCTGGACTCGCTTTGTAGACCAGGCTGGCCTCGAACTCACAAAGATCCGCCTGCCTCTGCCTCCCAAGTGCTGGGATTAAAGGCGTGCGCCACCACCGCCCGGCTATGAAACACTTTAGAAGCAGAGTCCTCACAAGGATGCTAAAGCCTAAGAGTACATTCCAGCTGGGTGTGGGGGCGCACGCCTTTAATACCAGTACTCAGGAGGCAGAGGCAGGCAGATCTCTGAGTTCAAGGCCAGCCTGGGCTACAGAGTGAGTCTCAGGACAGCCCAAGTTACACAGAGAGACTCGAAAAAATAAAGGAAAAAAAAGTTGAAATTAATGAGTCATTGGTTGAGTGTTTGTCTAGCACTTGTGAGAACTTGGTTTCAATCACAACTCAAAAAAATTAAAATTCAACAGATGAGCAAATGCTACATGAAGATATGAAAAAAGAATCATGTTCTCCTTCCATATTATAGAGGCGTGGATTCCCTCTGTATTTAGGTAGAATCACATTGAGTGCCATTACCCACACCAAGTCATGAGTGTGCCTCCTGCACTAAGGTCTTATCTAAAATAACTATCTCCACTATTATTTTCCACCTCATATGGTGAGCTCTGAGGCCACAGTGGACTTCTGGTTCACTGGGAGATAGATGCTATATGTTGGTTCACTGGAGAACTTAATATTTCTCATCAGAAAAATACCAACTCAGGGTAATAGACCTTGGTTTCATGCACCACCACGCCCGACTGAGACCTTGGTTTCTAACTTAGGAAGTGATCAATAAGGTCCACGTAGCCCCCATGTGGCGAGGACAGCAAGAGGAACATCAAATTCCTTCTCATAGGCTCTAGTAATTATGCCTTAGATATGATATAAACTTGCTGTTATGTTGTAGTGGTGTTTTTTGTTTTGTTTTGTTTTTGTTTTTTGAGAAAAGGTTTCTCTGTGTAACAGTACTGGCTGTCTTGAACTTGCTTTGTAGACCAGGCTGGTCTCGAACTCACAGAGATCATCCTGTGCAGTTATTTTTAAAATCTAGTCAGCATAGGTTTTTTTTTTCTTTTTTAGAGAGAGAATGTGTGTGCTTACATGTACCATGTCGTGTATGCACGTACCGAGGAAGCCAGAGGTCAGTGTGGAGCATCTTCTTCAGTCATCCCCTGCCTTCCCTTTTGACACAGGATCTGACTGAACTCCAAGCTCACCAGTCAGATCCAGTTAGGCTAGTTTTTTGACAGGCCAAGGATCATCCTCATCCTTCTCTGCCTCCTCCTTGCTGGAAGGGGAATGTTTGTCCCTCAGTGGTGCTGGTGACTGAGCACAGGTGCCTCTTCAGCAAGAACTTCATGTTCTGAGCCGCCATCCTGTCTTCTTTTCCTTAGTTATGGCCCTGCAAACTCTCAGCACAGTTTTCCTTTTCCACATAAGCAGAATATATTTTGGAAAGAAGGTTCTTTCAAAACCATGATGATACTTAGCTGAAAGTAAATTTGAACACAAAATTTATGAAAGGGACATATCATTTTTTTCCTGTATCTATCAATTTTGTTATTATAGGCACATCATTTAGGTGTCAGTGTGTCCCATAATATTCCATTTTGTCCACATGTTTTTGTTTGGAAATGTTCATTATAATGATTCCTTGGTCGGGTAAGAGGCCTCTGGCTTCTGTTACTTTGTCAATACTGGAACCTCACTAAGACTCCTCTCAGATATGCTGTTATTGTCCTGTGTCATGGAGATCCTGTAGTTTTGGGTCTGTGGAACTGGCCTCTTCATGCACTCCAGCAGTTCATCCATGGCGTGGGCCAGCTCAAATCCCTGGTTCTGGGCCTGCAACCCCCACTTGCAGTGGATAAGGGGTTGGTTTAGCTCTCCTTCTTATATGACATCATCAGGGCCAATACTTCTGCCTGTTACCTGTGGTGAGGGCAAGAGAGTAAAGGGGTTCTCTCTCCTCCAACACCTCAAAGCAGACAGAAGGCAGGACTGGCTGATCTACAACCCCCTCATCCAGGACCAGGCAGGGGACAAGTTTTGGGAGTCAGTTCTCTTCCTTCACACACACACACACACACACACACACACACATTAAATAATTTGAACATATTTACTTGAAAAAATGCAGACCTTTTCAGGAAAGAAAAGTCAAGAGGGCAGGTTGGATGGAATTGTACATCAGTACACTTTAAAAATATCTTATCACCCGGGCATGGTGACACACGCCTTTAATCCCAGCACTCGGGAGGCAGAGGCAAGAGGATCTCTGTGAGTTCAAGGCCAATCTGGTCTACAAAGTGAGTCCAGGACAGCCAGGATACACAGAGAAACCCTGTTTGAAAAAACAAAAAATAAGCTGGGCGTTGGTGGCGCATGCCTTTAATCCCAGCACTTGGGAGGCAGAGGTAGGCGGATCTCTGTGAGTTCGAGGCCAGCCTGGTCTACAAAGTGAGTCTAGGACAGCCAGAGCTGTTATACAGAGAAACCCTGTCTCGAAAAACCAAAAAAAAAAAAAAAAAGAAAGAAAAACTAAAAAATATATATCTATATCTATATATCTTATCAATTCTACTGTTAATTCTGTAGTTCCAATTTTTTTCCCTCATAAGTTGATGAGAACATACTAAATACAACCAAACCATTCCAATTAGTAAGCATGGATCTCTGGTTATCATATCATCTTCATTTCTGCTGGGTGTGCTTCATATTTATTTTGTCCACAAGAAAAGTACTTTTTCCTACTTTGGTCAGCATTGGGGAAATGGCTTTGTCTTGTTTGTTTTGGGAGACAGAGTCTGAGGATATAGAAGTTGGCCTCAAATTCATCCTTCTGCTTCAGTTTCCTAAGTGCAGGAATTATAGGCAGGCACCTCCATGCCCAGATAACTGTATTTTTTCACATTTATTTCTTTATTGTATGTGTGTGGGAGTGCACATGCCATGGTAGGTGTGAAGTTCAGAGGACAGCTTGGGGGAGTTGGTTCTCTTCTTTGACCGTGACGCTCTTGGGGACTGAACAAAGGTCTTCAGGGTTGGCAATAAGTGCCCTGTACCTGCTGAGCTGTCACACCAGCTCCCAGCTTTAAAAAAAAAAAAAGACGTTTTCTCCACCCAGAAACCTTTACAAAGGTGAATCAGAAAGAAAACAGCTTTAACTAAGCCAGAATGTAACACACATCACAGCTAATACACTAAGAGTCTCCAAAGACACAGGCAGATCTCATCCTTCTGTGCTGCCACATAAGTACAACTATTACACAGATGTTCTTAAGAGTCAGGGCAGTAGCCGGGCGGAGATATTCAGAGAAACCCTGTCTCGAAAAAAAAAAAAAACAAAAAAAAGAGTCAGGGCAGTTAGTCCTTGATCAGTCCTTCCAGACAGACAACTCGACAGCACCGTTTGTTCATCCTAAATTCACCTGATAATTAGGTCACCTTCTGCATCAGTTGTTTTTTTTTTTTTTTTTTTTTGGTTTTTCGAGACAGGGTTTCTCTGTGTAACAGCCCTGGCTGTCCTGGACTTGCTTTGTAGACCAGGCTGGCCTCGAACTCACAGAGATCCGCCTGCCTCTGCCTCCCAAATGCTGGGACTAAAGGCGTGCGCCACCACCGCCCGGCAGTTAATTGGTTTTATACAAAGGAAAAATAAGCTTTCTTTATGAAAGAGGTAGTTTTGCAATTGGTAGTGAGGCTTTCTTCGAAGTTAGGCTGCTAACCATCCCTAGAAATGGGGACACAGGGCCTGTCATAGTGCATCAGATTACATATCTTTCTGTACTTATGTAATGAAACATATCTTATAATATGATGATATATTTCATGTTAAGAAGACATTTAATAGAAAAGAATAAATTCATATGTAAGTATGTAACAGGTCTATACATGCTGTTATGATAAGATTTCAGAAATAATAAGATTTCAAAAGTCAATCTGAATGACGTCTTCAGAGAACTGCCTAGGCAGCTGGAATTTGAGTGGACGGCATAGTTAGAGGAACACATACACAGTTTGAGACCGAGAAAGAACTTAAATTTTTTTTCTGTAGGAAATGCTTAAAGAAAAGGAGAGAAACCTTCCCCTTGCTCTTCAGGGGGGAGAACTGAGCTCCATTTTCAATCTGTCTTCACCTTTACCTAAAGCAGAGCTCCCTTGCGTCAGACATGGTCATTAGTAACCATGGTATTTAGCATGCTTATATTATCAGCATCTTAGGAGTTATTAATCCAGTCCCTCATCCATTGGGTCGTAATTAAATTTCATGCACCAGGGACAAGTCTGGACTGTGTTGATTCAGCAGTGAGTCAGAGGCAGACTCCTCTCATGAAGGAAATTGCATCACATAAAAGGAAACATAATAAACAGACAAATAAATGTACTTAATAATTCATTTACAGTCTAATCAGAGGTGCCATTAAGTGTAATGAGGACAAATAACACAGCACAGGGGGCTAGCTGAATGGGGTATTGTAAGAAGGACTGTGCTGTTTGAACTGTGAAGGATTTCATGGAAGATGAGGGGGTTAGTGTCACAGCAAAGGAAATGAGATTTTTGGTTGGAGGAAGGGAAGAGATGTGAGTGGGAATTTGGTGTGATCAATCTGTGGGGCCAGAGACAATTCTGCTTTAAACCATGTAAAGTTTGAGCTTTCTCTTTTTTAAAAATTTGTGTCCTTAGCCAGGCATGGTGGTCAACAAAGGGTCAAGACAGGGTTTCTCTGTGTAGTCCTGGCTGTCCCAGGCTGGCCTCGAACTCACAGAGATCCACCTGCCTCTGCCTCCCGAGTGCTTGGATTAAAGGCGTGCGCCACCATGCCTGGCAAAAATTGTTTTCTTATTACTATTTTTATTTAAATGTGAGTGTGTGTGTACACGAAGATGCCCAAGGAGGCCAGAAGAGGGTGTTGGATCTGTTGGAGCTGATCCAACAGGGGTGGTGAGCTGACGGAGGTAGGTGCTGGGAACTGAACTTGGTTCCCTGGCATGGTGAGTATTCCTAACTACAGAACCATCTCTGCAGCCCGAGATGCCTCTAAAAAACAAAAGAAAACAACAACCCTTTTTTTCATATTTTATGTGGCGAGTGTTTCACTTGTATGCATATATGTCTGTGTACCACCTGTATGCCTGCTACCTATGGAGATCAAAAGAGGGGATCAGATCCCCTGAAACTAGAGTTGTGAGCTGCCATGTGGGTTCCGAGTACTGAACCTGGGTCCTGTGCAAGAATAAGTGTTCTTAGCTGCTGATTTGCCTCTTAACATCAAAATAGCCTGTGACTCCAGCTCTGAGTCATCCCACACCCTCTTCTGTCTCTCTTGGACACCCACTCGCATATAATATGCACACTATAGACACACACTCATAAATAAATAAAATTTTGGTTAAAAAAACAAAGTACAGATGTTGAAGAGACAAGGGGTTAGTTTTTAATCCACACTAACTGTTAAAGGGATGTGAAGTGAGAGCAGTCAGAATCCAGACTTCCTTTGCTGGATGCTATGGGGTCATTTGTGAAAAATGCAGCTCCTATGAAAACAGATTAAAAAGGAAATCAGATTTTCAAAAATTAGTCTTTATGATATCTTCAGAGAGCAGCCTGCTTACCTAGAATTTGAGTGGGCAGAACATTCAAAGGAAGGGAACCAGAGTGGTGAGCCAAAATTCTTTATCTGATTTTTGCCTGCAGACATTGGACTGCTAATATGAAGGCAGTTGAAATCCCAGTCTCAGGGGACTCGGGCTGCTGCGTGACTGAAGAAGAAAACAAAGTAATAGTGTCAGGAGTGAAGTGTGGAGGGCAAGACTCTGGCAGATCGTATTCCAGTGAGGGGAGATAGACCAGTGAACCCTGGACACATGCGTTCTCCCTCCCCTGAAGGCTTTCCTCAAATTCAATACTGCAATGCATAGGGAAATAAGACTGTGGGCAAAAAGCCTCTGATGTGCGCCAGGCTCTCAGGGCCAAAGAAAAACCAAGAACCCTTTAATAAACACTTCTTTTATTTATTATTGTATTTTATGTGTGTGGTTATTTTGCCTGCCTGCATATCTGTACACCATGTGCAAGCTAGTGCCAGAGGCGGCAAGAAGAAGGCGTGGAGTGCCCTGGCACTAGTTACATGTGGTTGTGAGCTGACTTGTGAACGATGGGAATTGAACCTGAGACCTCTGATAGAGCAGCCAGTGCTCCTAACCACTGAACCATCTCTCCAGCACCATAAACACACTTTTTTGCACCCATGTCAGGCAGCTCTCAACTTCACCTAACTCTAGCTCTAGAGAAGTATATGCTCTCTTCTAGACTCCTCAAGCACCTGCACCTATGTACACACAACAACAACAACAACAACACACACACACACACATTTAAGGGGCTGGAGAAATGGCTTGGCAGTTAAGAGAACTCATTGCTGTTGCAGAGGACCCAGGTTTGGTTCCCAAAACAGGTATGACAAGTCCCAACTACCTATAGCTGCATTTCCAGGGAAACCCACACCTCATACTTATGCACACCCAGGCATTACTCACACACATAAAATACATATTAAAAATAAAATTTAGAAAAAAAGCCCAACTTTGAAACACTGTAAATTTGCTTGACATTAAGATCCAGCCTTGGGGCCAGGTGTGGTGTCATACGCTTTTAATCCCAGCACTCAGGAGGGAGAGGAAGGACCTCTGTGAGTTCAAGGCCAGCCTGGTCTACAAGCAAGCCCAGGACAGCCAGGGCTACACAGAGAAATCCTGTCTTGAAAAACCAAAAAAAGAACAATGAACATCACTGAGAACCCTGAGATGGATCAGCATGTACACCATGACTCAGTTTCCTGTCAATGAGCTCAGTGAGAGGTGATAAAGAACATACAGTGCTAGATTGTTGGATGTCCACACAGAGAAATGAATTCTCAATGATTCACAGGCTAGAAGAAGAAGGAGAAGGAGAAAGGGTTGAAGAGATTGTCTGAGTGGTTAGGAACACTGGCTGCTCTTGCAAAGGACGAGAGTTCCAGTCTCAGAATCTCCTTTAGGCAGCTCACAACCTCCTGTAACTCCAGCTTCAGGCGATCTAAGGACCTCTTCTGGCCTCAGTGGGTACCATATACATGTAAACATAAAATAAATCTATTAAAACTTTTTGTTTAAAAGAGGGTCTCTATGTAGCCCAGGCTGGTCTGGAATTCTTCATCCTGCCTCGGCCTTCCATGTGTTGGGATTATATGTATGCACAAACATGCCTGACTTTTTTTCCCCCTCAGACAGGGTTTCTCTGTGTAGCCGTGACTGTCCTGAAACTCATGCTATAGACCAGGCTGGCCTCAAACTCAGAGACCAACCTGCCTCTGCCTCCTGAGTGCTGGGATTTGAGGGTGTGTGCCACCACTGCCTGGCTGCCTGCCTACTTTTAACTATATAGATACTCAGGTTTAATGGAATCATTGTTGAAAAGGCTACCATTTGCCTTATGGAATGACCTTGACACCTTTATAGAACCTGGGACCACCAGTACAGATGGCCCTACCCACAGCGGGCTGGACCCTCCCACATCAATCACTAATTGAGAAAATGCTGGGGTAGAGGGTGGGAGGGTGGGACTGGGAAGGGTGGAAAGAGGACACTATGATGGAGATGTAACCTGAAGCAATAAATAAATACATTTTTTTAAAAAAGAAAGAAAATGCCAAGTCAGATGTGGTGGCGCAAGTTCCAGGACAGCCAGGACTGTTAACACAGAGGAACCCTGTCTCAAAAAACAAAACAAGAAGACCTACAGACTTGCCTACAGTCTGATCTTTTGGAGACATTTTCTCAATAGAGGTTTTCTCTTCTCAGATGAGTCTAGCTTGTGTCCAGTTGACACAACACTAGCCAGGACAGAGTCTAATGTGGCTGCAGTCAGATGGTGTCCCTGGCTGCAGTCATCCTCTGAGCCTTCTGCATTCTGTCCACTGCTTGGGCTGCAGGGTCTGAGCTTCTCAAGCATCTCTCTTCCTCCAACTCTCTGTAAGTCTCCTTTTTTTTCTTAAATCTGTTTTTTTTTAAGATTTATTTATTTGTTTGTTTGTTTGTTTGTTTATTTATTTATTTATTTATTTTATGTATAAGAGTGGTCTATCTGCATGTACACCTGAAGCCAGAAGAGAGCACCAGATTTCATTATAGATGGTTGTGAGCCACCATGTGGTTGCTGGAAATTGATCTCAGGACCTCTGGAAGAGCAGACAGTGCTCTTAACCGCTGAGCCATCTCTCCAGCCCCTGTAAGGGTCCTTTGATTTGCTCTCTTTATGGGACCTCAGAGTAGCCAAACTTCTTACGTGGAAGTTGAAGATTATGATGGCAAGTTTTCCAGACCGGGGCTGGAGAGATGGCTCAGCGGTTAAGAGCACTGCCTAATGCTCTTCCAAAGGTCCTGAGTTCAATTCCCAGCAACCACATGGTGGCTCACAACCATCCACAATGTGATCTGGTGCCCTCTTCTGGAATGCAGGTGTACATGCAGATAGAGCACACATATGCATAAAATAAATGAAATAGATCTTTAAAAAAAAAAAAAGTTTTCCAGACCAACTTGGTAATGCATGGAAGCCTGTTACCAACAGCTGCAGACATCTTGTCATTCTATTCCTGCTGTGACCAGGAATGTCCCAACTGTTTGCAGCAGGAGTTGGTTAAGAACTGGGTGCACTCTTGCTCAGAGTCTCTCGTTAATGTTGTTAAAATGGTCCCATAGGATTCCAACCAAAGTGAACATGCAAATGTGTCTTTATTCAATAACTGCAGTGGGTTGACTGGTGGCCCTTTCTATTTATTTATTTATTTTTTTTTTTTTACAGATTTAATTATTTATTTTATGTATGGGCGCTTTATCTACATGAACATCTGCACCCAGAAGAGGGCATCAGATCACGTTGTGGATGGTTGTGAGCCACCATATGGTTGCTGGGAATTGAACTCAGGACCTTTGGAAGAGTAGCCAGTGCTCTTAACCACTGAGCCATCTCTCCAGCCCATGGTGGCCCTTTCTTTAAGTTTTTTTTTTTTTTTGGTTTTTCGAGACAGGGTTTCTCTGAATATCTCTGGCTGTCCTGGACTCGCTTTGTAGACCAGGCTGGCCTCGAACTCACAAAGATCCGCCTGCCTCTGCCTCCCAAGTGCTGGGATTAAAGGCGTGCGCCACCACTGCCCGGCTATGGTGGCCCTTTCTAAAAGATACATCCATGTCCCAATCCCTGGAACTTCTGTATTACCTTAAATGACAAAAAGTGTGACTGTCACTTAATATGATAAAATATGGGACTGGGGATATGGGTCAGCAATTAAGAGCACATGCCACTATTACAGAAGACCTAGGTTTTGTTCCCAACACCTACCTGGCACAGCTCACAACTGCCTGCAACTCAAGCACCAGGGAGATCCAACACCTCTGACCTCTGCTGGCAAACTGTACTCAAGTTCACATACACACACACACACTCATACACATAATAAAAAAAAATCAAAGATGTGACTGGATTATCAATCCCAAATGAGGAGCTTTTCTTAGTTTACCCAGAAGAGCTCTGAATACAATTACAGGCATCCTAATAACACACATTTAATCCCAGCACAGAGGCAGTTGGATACCTGTGAGTTCAAGGCTAGCTTGGTCTACATAGTAAGTCTAGGTTAGCCAGACCCATGTAGTAAGACCCTCTCTCAAAAATAAAACAAAGAAGAATGTACACCCGGGTAAGAATGTGGCTGATGGCAGAACTGAGAATGACACAATACTTCTTCAAGTCCAGGGGAGCTGCTGTGAACTGGCAGAGACAAGGAGTGGATTGTCTCCTAGTGCCCTTGGAGAGAACAGGGCCCTGCCAATTTTAGACAAGCAATGTCTAAGCATGGGAGAGAACTATTTCCTCACATAGCCCTCACTTATCCTCACTTGTTAATGGGCCTCAGGAAACTAGTGCAGTCACCATCTTCATCTCACATGACGTGCTGAGTGTCAAGGGCCTCAGAAAATGATTTTCAGCTCATCTTCCTACTAGTCACTTGATGGTTGCTTTGCCAAATGGCCCTTTTCAAACTACTGGTTTCAGCATAACAAGCAGAAGTATCTATTTGGGGCTGGAGAGATGCTCACTGGTTAAGATACTGGCTGTTCTTCCAGAGAACCTGGGTTCTGTTTTCAGTACCTCACAACTGTCTGCAACATCAGGACCAGGTGCCCCTACACCCTCTTCTGGCTTCTGCAGGCAGGAGGATTTCATGTTTGAGGCCAGCCTAAACTACACAGTGAATTCTAGGCCAGCCTGAATCATAGGATGATATCCTGTCTCAATCAATCAATCACACATAAACACACACACACACACAGAGACCCTTAAACAATTATACATTGTAAAAATAATCAAATCTCCCACATAGATGGAAAATGTCCATTGTTAAGGGGTCAAGAGTAGCAATGCCTTATGTCTGTTATAAGGAGTTATAACAGCTTTGTATTTGAACATCTAATTAGTCACTCAGAAAGAGGCCAGGACCATCCTCTGGCTTAGCAAACATGCAAACAGAAAATTCAAAGCCTGTAGTCTCTTCAAGCTGCTTTAGGTTTGCTGGGCTTTTCACATTCTAACCTCCAACTCTGTGATAGAAAAGTCAGTGGTGGGGTCTGCAGTCCTCAAAACTTCTTTTTCTTTCTTTCTTCCTTTCTCTTTCTTTCTTCCTTCCTTTCTCTTTCTTTCTTCCTTCCTTCCTTTCTCTTTCTTTCTTTCTTCCTTCCTCTTTCTTCCTTCCTTCCTTCCTTTCTTTCTTCCTTCCTTCCTTCCTTTCTGTTTCTTTCTTTCTTTCCTTACTTCCTTCCTCTCTCCCTCCCTTCCTTTCTTTTTGGTTTTTCAAGACAGGGTTCCTCTGTGTATCCCTGGCTGTCCTGGAACTCGCTCTATAGACCAGGCTGGCCTCGAACTCACAGAGATCCTCTTGACTCTGCTTTCGAAGTGCTGAGATTGAAGGTATGTGCCACCATCGCCTGGCTGAGATGTGGGTACACTCTAGCTTAGTGCTGGATTCCTTGAGTTATTGTATTAAAGGACAAAGGACCAAGGAGCACAGTCACGGAGGATCCAGGACACAAGTTCTACCCTGTGGATGAACAGGAGAATGTAATTTTGAAACAAAAATACATTCTGATTTCTGCTTAGTAATATATGCTTGAATAAAATCAACATGAGGTTTTTGCAAATTTCTTTTTTAGACAAAGTCACATTCTTTAGCCTAGGCTGGCCTGGAATTCATGTGCAGTACATATGTGAGTGCCTATATGCCTGAGTGGATGTGTGTGTGTGTGTGCGCGCGCGCGTGAGAGGCCTGGAGTAGGCATCAGCTGTCTTCCACAGTTGCCCCTTTCTACTAGAAAGCTAAATACAGGAGTGCAAACTCTCAGAGACTGTTTTGGCCCTGAGAGGCAGACCCTACTGATCTAACTTCATTCTCAGGGTAGACAGCCATGGAGAGCAGACTCCCTACACCAGCAATTTGTAGCAACCTAAGGGGCTTCGCATAAGAAATTGAACCTCTTGAAAATGAATGTTACTCAGTATTCTCTAGAAAGTTCTGACAAGTACATCAGCAATCAGGGCTGCCCCACATCATACACACCTGGCCCATGGAGCTTGGAAGGTGAGCTCATCTACACAATGAACAACACCGTGGGGAGGATTTAGGTAGGAACCCTCTCAGCTGAGACTCTTTGGCTCCAGTGGGTGAGGTCAAGCTGAGAGAACACCTGTAGCTCGCTCCAATCAAAGCTTCATGAGCTGCCGGTGGCAATCCCGCTAAATGCTGCTTTCTTTGGCCAAACCTTTAAAATCAGAGCAAGCTGGGGAGGAGACAGAAGAAGGAATGTGGACTTAGGGCATGTAAGATGGCGGACTATTTGCCTAGTGTGCCAATGCTAAAAATTCTCTCCTATCTGGATGCCTTCAGCTTGCTACAAGTTGCCCAAGTGAGCAAGGTAAAGACTCCACCTTTCACTGCTGCCCAACCGACCAGCTCCTTTCCTGAACTCCTCCACTTTGTGCATCCCTGTGGAAGGCCCCTTGGGCCTTTCACCCTCAATCATGGTGTCTTGGCTACCTCAGCATCACATCCACACAACCTCCCTTCATTCTTTAACCTTACCTCATTCAGACCTGTCTATTCACCTCTGACACGTTAGTTAGCGTCTCGGAACTCGGTTGCTTCTCTTGACCAATGGGAGCGCCAACCTACAGAATAGCAAAGAGCTTAGGGGTTAGCATTATTCCCTCTGAAAAATTCCCTCAAATTCCGTTAAATGAGCCAGGAGTGGTGGTGCACACCTGTAATGGAAGCAAGAGGACTGGCAATTTGGGGTCAAATTCGATTATATGAATTTAAAACCAGCACAGGCTACTGGAGACCCTACCTCAGAACAGTAACAACAGCAACAACCAAATCCTGTGAAGTGAAAGGAACAAATTGCTATGTGGAGTTGTGCTGCCAGGGTGTGGGGTCTTGACACTCCCATGTCAAGCCTTTGGGGGTTGGCCCTCCTCCCTCCAAGGCCACAAGACAGACTTGTGTTTACTGGGGTAGGTCTCTCCAGCTGGGCCTGGAGAGCTGGGATTGTGTTTGATTAGCCTGTGTAGGCCTAGCACAGAACAACTGAGAGCGAAGGGGGTGGGGAGGTGCTTACTGATTTAAGGATTCTTCTCTCTCCTGTAGAGCTGGAATGTACATGCAAACAGTGATTTCCTGTGGAGGTAAGGAATGGGACAGGGTGGGATGGGAAGAGATGGGGGCGGGGGGGGGGGGAAGGGAGGCCTTCAGGTTCTGCACTTGGACCTCTGGTGCGTGAGGAAGGGAATAGAAGGTTTGAACCCAGTAGCAACGGCTCTAAGGTGAGCTGACTAGGGTCAGCCTGACGGGATGGCAACTGTGTATTGTAGGAGGTTGTGTCTGAAGAGATGGTACTACTGCAGTGACATCCCGCTAGAGTTACTGGGCACCGAGACATGGAAGCAGTTCTACGTTTACCGAACTAGGCAAGAACACTCCAAGTCCCGGGCAGAGCCAAAAGACTTCATCTACAGAGAATTTCCTGGAGACTTCGGTATGGGCATGGGTACCCTAGAGGAGAGACACTCACTTGGTTTTTCCCACTCTGCAGTCCTACATTCTCATTTAATAAGATGAAGGAAATTGCAGCTTAATGGGTTGGAGGTTGTACTAGCCTAACCATGGAACCAGTCCAGATTCTCTTCCTGTGATCTGCTGAATGGAAGACCCAGAGTAACTGATGAGCCTCATAAAACCAGCCCCATCACCCTGTTTCCCCAAAAGCTTACCTACCCTTCCCAGAATACGGAGAAAATTTAATGGGGAAATTAACTAAATAGCATAGGCTTTGTTATTTACTTTTTCCTAAAAATCCTCCTCGGGACAGTTTTCTGATGGAGAGATACTTTAATTTTTTTTGACATTTATTATCTTTAGTATGTGTGTTTATGTGATGCATGTACATGCCACAACATGTGCCATGTGTGTCAGAAGACAACTTTGTGGAATCCATTCTCCTGATGAAGAGTCTTGCTCTTTTGTTGTAGACAAGGCCTCTTCCCTACATAGCCATGGCTGGCCTCGAACTCGATATGTAGACCAGGCTGGCATCAAACTCAAGATCTGCCACTTGCCTTTGCTGGGACTGGAACACCATCACACCTGGCTTTTCCTTCTTCGTTTTGTTTCTTTTCTTTCCTTTTTTTTTTTTTTTTTTTTTTTTATAACAGGGTCTCATTACCTCAGGCTGACCTCAGACTCCCCACATAGCAAACAATGATCCTGAACTTCTGATTCTTTTGCCTCCAAATGAGTACCAGGATTATGGTTTATGGGATTCTAGGAATAGAACCTAACACTCTACCTGCCGAGTTACAACCCCATCCCCCAGTGCCCATTTTGTATCTACAGAAACAGATTAATGAGTAAAGATATCTTATTAAATGACCAGCATGCAGTTTGTTTGGGTGGCTCTTTCCACAACTGTTCCCCAAGTCTTCCTACAAAGGCAGAGGGGAATGAAAGCAAACCCTTTTTCTGGTTTGAGTCACCCCTCAACTATCTAGGGTCCAAATACTGTTGGGGTTTTCTTTTAGGACCTCAGGGATATATGTGTTATCTCTCAGGGAGTGGCTTAACCAGAAACGGACAAGGAAAGCCGGTTGCCTGTGTGGTGACTTCCACCTGCAGGCTTACCACCTGGGATCTTGAAGAGGTGAGTCTGGGCGATGAGCAGCAAAAGTTACCTGGACATGAATTCTGATTTCATCTTGGTGGGGTGGTGGTGGTGAGACGGGGTCTCCCTGTACAGCCCTGGCTGTCCTGGAACTCCCTGTGTAGATACACTCGCCCCTGCCTCCCATGTCCTTGGGTTTAAGGCGTGAACCGCCACTCCGGGTCTCCTCCCTCTTCTTACATTTTTTTTTTATTTACTTATTTTGTGTGTTTTCTCTGTATGTATTTATGTGTACCACGTGTGTGCCTGGTGCCGGTAGAGGTTACAAGAGGGTCAGATCCTCTAAAACTGTAGTTGCAGATGGTTGGAAACTGGGTGCTGAGCTCTGACCCCAGGACCAGACCTCTGCTGAGCCATCTCTCCAGTGCCTCTTGGTGTTTTAAAGTTTTTTTATGGTTGGTGCTGGCCAGCAGAGGCCAGAGACTGAGATATTGCGTAGGCTGTGGAAACCCAACTGGGGTCCTGTCCTCCGAAAGAGCAGTAATTGCTTTTAAGTACTGAGCCCCAGCCCCTTACTCCAGGTTTTTGTTTGTGTGGTGTTTCGTCTTTTGAGGTTTGGGTTTTGAGATGGGGTTTCACTGTGTAACCACCTTGGAGGGATGCTCTGTAGATCAGGGTGTCCTTGAACTCCAAGATCTGCCTGTTTTTGCCTCCCAAGTGCTGGGATTAAAGGTGTGCATCATCATCTTCAGGTTAGTCCAGGGTGTTAATGGTCTGAGGCTGTTGTGAATGGGATGGCTTCCCTGGTTGCTCCTTCAGTTTATTAGTGTATAGGAAGGGTATCGACTTTCCATGTTAATTTTGTAGCCGGTCAGTTTGCTGGAAGTTTATCAGTTCTAAGAGTTTTCTGGTGGAGTCTTGGGATCTCTTACGTACGGGATCATAGTGCCTGCAAATGAGGAAACACTGGCTTCTCCCTTTTCTATTGGCATCCCTCTTGTTTGCTTCTCTTGTTTTATTGTTCTAGCTGAAACAATACCACATCAAGTAAGAGTCGAAAGTGTGGAACTTGTTCCCGATTTTGCTAGAAATGTTTTGAGGACTTTTTTTTTTTTTTTTTTTTTTACTATATCCAAGGGGCTGCAGTAAAGAAACTGCCAATGTGACTGCTCCTTGATATGTTAAGGTTTTTATTGTACATATGAGAGAAGACCCAGAGGCATCTAGGAGTCCAGAGTAGAGGGACAAGTAGACTGAGCATGCCCAGCAAGACTGGTCATGGCCAGAGCAAAGGAAGCAGGAGAGTGGAGAGAATAATGGAAATGGAGATGACAGGAGACAGAATAGAGCTCAGGAGAGTCGGATAATAGAGAATAGTGAGTAATAAGGAGGATGGATGAGTGGAGGAGAGGGGGGCCAGGAGGCGGGATGGGGGCTTTGAAATGTATAACAAGTACTTGTGAGTAGGAACCAAGGGAGCCTGGAGGCACTTTGATATGCAGCCACAGGTATTCATCAATGGAGCCATATATCTCTTCTGCCAGATGTAAGGAAAATGACTCCTTTTGACAGATGGGGACTGGTTTTAGAAGCTCCTGAGGAACGCTGGTTTTTATCTAACTGCCAGAAATCCAATAGTCCAGATTGAGCTCATTTCTGGATATTTGGACAGTCACCATTTAGTATAGGTTGGCTAGAGTTCCTGTGTTAGTGGAGCTTTCATTTGCTGCAATAAAGGCCATGACCAAAAGTAACTTGGGGAGGAAAAGTCTCTATCAGAGAAGGTTGACACGGGCACTGAAGCGGAGGCCGTGGAGGTCACTCCTTACTGGCTTGCCCTCCATGGCTTGCTCAGTCAGCTTTCTTTTTTTTTTTTTTTTTTTGGTTTTTCGAGACAGGGTTTCTCTGAATATCTCTGGCTGTCCTGGACTCGCTTTGTAGACCAGGCTGGCCTCGAACTCACAAAGATCCGCCTGCCTCTGCCTCCCAAGTGCTGGGATTAAAGGCGTGCGCCACCATTCTTGTACCACTCGTATCACCTGCCCAGGAGTGGCACCGCCCACAGTAGGCAACTCCTCCCACATTGATTAATTAGGGAAATGCCCTACAGTCCTGCTTAGAAGCAGTCTGATAGAGATGTTTTCTCAACTGAGGTTCCTCTTAGATAACTCTAGCTGTGTCCAGTTAATACACACACACACACACACACACACACACACACCACCACCACCACCACCAAAACAACAAAAACAAACTAACCAGAACAGTTTGTCAAATATAGCCTCCATGGTGTTCCTTCTTTTCTGCGTTTCTTCAGGACTTTCATCTTGAAGAGATGTTGGAACTTGTTGAACACCTCTCCAGCATCTATTGACATACAGTTTTTATCCTAGAGTCCATTTATGAAATTTATAGATTTTATGTATATTAAATCATGCCTTCACCTTTAAAATAAACCCAGTTTGATTATGGTGAGTGATTTTTTTTCTGGTTTTTTTGGTTTTGGTTTTGAGACAGGGTTTCTCTCTGTAGCCTTGGGTGTCCAGGAACTCGCATTCACCCGCTTCTCCCTCTGGAGTCCCAAAATTAAAGGCATGTATCACCACCACCCAGCTTGGCATGTTTGTGGCTTTTTTTGTTTTTGTTTTGGAGACAGGGTTTCTCTATGTAATGGCTCTGGCTGTTCTGGACTCTATTTGTAGACCAGACTGCTGGCTTCAAACTCAGAGATCTGCCTGCCTCTGCCTCCCTAGTGCTGGGATTAAAGGTGTGCGCCACCACGCCCTGCTCTGGTTGTTTCTTCTTCTTCTTCTTCTTCTTCTTCTTCTTCCTTCTTCCTTCTTCCTTCTTCCTTCTTCCTTCTTCCTTCTTCCTTCTTCCTTCTTCCTTCTTCTTCCTTCTTCCTTCTTCTTCCTTCTTCCTTCTTCTTCTTCCTTCTTCTTCTTCCTTCTTCTTCTTCC
>CAJQZJ010003646.1:14915918-15045297 GCA_907164525.1 Lophiomys imhausi
GATCCCATCTCAATTTTTTGTTTTTTTGTTTTTTGTTTGTTTTTTTTGGTTTTTGGTTTTTCGAGACAGGGTTTCTCTGAATATCTCTGGCTGTCCTGGACTCGCTTTGTAGACCAGGCTGGCCTCGAACTCACAAAGATCCACCTGCCTCTGCCTCCCAAGTGCTGGGATTAAAGGCGTGCGCCACCACCGCCCGGCTCCCCTTTTGATTTCTTAAATAACCCCATTCTTCATTCAACAGTTTGATCTTCATGAGTTTTACATACGTTCTAGAGATCCTATGATTGTTGGTTATAGTTTTCTTTCAGTGTTATCAGATAGAATGCAAGTAATTCTCTTAGAATATACACCCTGTATTCTGAAATATTTTGGATAGAATGTTCTGTAGATGTTTCCTAAGTTTTGTGTTTTTTTTTTTTAAACCTATGATGTCCTTTAATTCAGTATTTGTTTTTTGCTTTTTGGGATTTTTTTGGTTAGGATAACCTGTCAGTTGGTGAGAGTGGGGTACTGAAGTAACCAGTATTACTGTGCTGGGATTAATATGTAATTTTCCATCCAGGAGTATTTGTTTTACAAAGTTGAGTACCCCCTTGTTTGGTATACATATGTGTTTAGAATTGTAATATCCTCTTGATGGATCATTTTCTTAATCAGAATGAAGTGACCTTTATTTCTTCTGACTAGTTTCAGCTAGAAGTCTATTTTGTCAGATATTAAAACACCCATTTGTTTCCTAGGGCAAATTGCTTGGAATTCCCTTTTTTCCATCCTTTTATCTCAGGGTAGTCTCTGTCTTTTATGGAGAGATACATCTTGAGACATTTTGCTAAAGGCTTGGTTTTGTTACCTGTTCTTGATCTATTAAGTCTTTTATATCCTCTTGACTTAATTTTAGTAGGGTTTTTGAGACAGAGTTTCTCTGTGTAGTAGTCCTGGCTGTCCTGGAACTCGTTCTGTAGGCCAAGTTGGCCTCAAATTCACAAAGATCTGCCTGCCTCTGCCTCCTGAGTGCTGGGATTAAAGGCGTGTGCCACCACCGTTCAGCTTTATTAAATATGTACATAGTAGGTTTTATTAAAGAAATGTGTCCATACTTTGACTTTAGAGAGAGACCCCCATGGGACTCGTACACCGGTTTGTTAGCAGCATATGTGGCTTGATCAATGCAGGGAGCCCACATAGGTGGAAGCACATTTTGTGTTATCGTACATCTGCTGTCCCTTCAGCTGTACTGTCTTGGGGAAGGGGCTGTTGGCACAGGCTATTCTTCCCATGACTCTATGACAGTGTCTGCCAGGGTTGGGGTACCTCATTCCAGGAACAATATAGAACAGTATGTGGCTGGCACTGCCATAGTTTTTCCTGGGACCTCCTTAGGCTGTGTGTCTTAGGAGAGGAAACACAGCTGGAGCCAGGGCAGCATCGCCTGACCTGGCACCAGTACACCTTTGCAGGTAGAGAATCTTGGTCCCCACTATGTTTTGTCTTCATATTCTTTTCCTGTGAGAAGTGGCTCTGGTCTGGAAGAGGCTTCCAGATAAACTCGGTGGGTGAAAGCAGTGGAACTTGAGGTAGAGATCCTCAGACACAATGATGCTCTTGTTCCCTAGGGCGTGATGTCTTGGGTAAGCCCAGTCCAGCCCACATGCATCATGAGGGTGGCCGCCCTTCCGGAGATGCACCTTGCGGTCACTGTAGATCTAGAAGGAACCGTCAAACTGTGGAACTGTCATGACATGGATGCTCTGGCGACTAACCAAATGTTCGATTCCTGTCAGTCACTAAAAGCTGTCCTTCTAAAGGATAGCGCAATTGTCTTGGTAAGTGACCACAAATCTAGAATAGACACATAGAATAAAACACTTGCCAATTTGAGGTCCCATTGCTGTCATCTCACTTTGCTATCTTGGAGTCATCTTTGCAAACCTTGAGAGTCAGTCACGGCCATGAAATGTCCATTCTTTGGCCTTTGACCTACTTCATGTATACTTCCTAAGCCATTCCTGAGGCTTGTGGAATGATGGCTCAGTGGGTAGGAGTGTTTGCTGTACAAGCCTGAAGATCTGAGTTCAAATCCCCGACACTCACATAAAAAGTGCTATGTGGCTAAATGTCCCTTTAACCCTAGTGTTATTGGTGATGGAAGCCAAAAGGTCACTGGGGCTTGCCGGCTGCTAGCCAGCCTTGCCTCAGTTCAGTAAGAGACTGTCTTGGGGAATAAGGAGGAAGGCCGATGGAGCAGGACACCTGACCTGTTTCTCTGGTCTCCATGTATGCACAAGTATGCATGCCTTCACACACAATCACAAATACACATTAACACACACAGTTTTTCTAAATGACTTCACATCTTCTCGTTCAAATGTTTATTGTTGCCGAGGCCATGAATTTGGGCAGGAACAGTAGAAAAATGTGAATTTTATCAGATACTGAGAAAAAAAGGGTAATGTTGATGTCCCTGTGAATCCTTGGGAAAGGGTATTTTAGGGATTAGAAAATCTTTCCCTACCTTGTGTGTTTTTGAAACAGTCTCAGGATCTAGTCCTGGCTGGCTTGGAACTTACTGTGTAGATCAGGCTAGTCTACTCTACCTCCTGATTGTTGGGATTAAAGACTTATGCTTTTTTTTTTTCCCGAGACAAGGTTTCTCTGTATATCTCTGGCTGTCTTGGACTCACTTTGTAGACCAGGCTGGCCTCGAACTCACAGAGATCCACCTGCTTCTGCCTCCCAAGTGCTGGGATTAAAGGCATGCGCCACCCCCGCCCAGCAAAGACTTATGCTAACACGCCCCGTAAAAGTCTCTTTAAAAAAAATTCTGCAGGGCATAGTGGTGTATACCTTAAATTCCAGCACTCAGGAGGCAGAGGCAGGCCAATCTCTGAGTCTGAGGCCAGCCTGGTCTACAAAATGAATTCCAGGACAGCCAAGGCTACATAAAGAAATCCTGTTTCAAAAAAAAAACAAAGGGGAGGGGGAATCATTTTGTGTGTGGGTAACTTGTCTGCATATATGTCTATAGACCATGTGCATGCTTAATGCCCTTGGAGGCCAGAAGAAGCAACTGGAGCTTCTCAGACTGGAGTTACAGACAGTTGTGACCTCCCATGTGGATTCTGGAAGTTGATCCTACATTTTCTCTGTGTGTCCCTGTCTCTCTGGCACTCTTACCCGCTGAGCCAACTCTCCAGGTCTAGAAAGTCTTATTCCATGGGATCATTCCAGCCACTGTGTTAGGCAGGCTGGTCAGAGCTTTGGATCTCTGTTACTCGACTGAAGAAACAATGGTGCACCTCAGAGCTGACAGAGGTGCTTCCTCCATGCTTGAGGGTTTCCTACTGACCTGGTATGGTGCTCTGATTGCTCTGATTTCAGGCAGGTGATACGTTGGGTCACCTCTACATATTTAGGATTCCCGATTTATACCTTATTTCCCAAAGCCGTGTACTTCGATTCGGTATTAATGAACTCTACTGCTCTCCAAAGAAGAAATGGGTCTTTTTGAGTAAGAAACATCCACATATCTTGCCAAAGGTAGGTCTGTTTTAGCAGCTCTGACATGAGGGCATGGGAAGGTCCAGCCCTCAGGGAAGTCCAGGCTTCCTTAGCCCCTCCCCTCTCTCCTTAGCTCTATCACAAGCAAAGCCATTCCCACACTCAGGAAATAGCAACGATCTTGGCAACAGCTACAGCCCCAGACTCAATGGCAAACGTCTATTGTGAAAAATGTCCTTGAAACCTAGCTCAGCAGGCAAAATTAGGGTCCCTGGAGACCTTTGCTGGCCCTGAACTCACAGAAATCTTGCCGCCACTGGATGACACTTGGACCTCCCCGAGGAATCCACTTCTAGTGCTGGATTTCAGACATGTGCTACCATACCCAGAGCACTGTACTACCTTCTCTCTTAACTCCTGCTCTGTGGTGCCTAGTGCTTAGATGTTCTGAGGCAGATGATCCTCTCCGAGGCCTTGTACTTCCTCAGGGCTAGGCATAGTTAGTTTTGTACATGGTTGTACTTTCAGAGCCAGCATGGGTTACAGTAAGACGATCTCAAATGGCTCCTCACTTAAAAAAAAAATTCCAACCAGCTCTGGTCTAGTCCTCTGCACAGGGAAAATCTACTTAACCAGTCTCTGTCTGTCTGAGGTCATTGTGGCTCAGTGAGTCACCCTTTGATCTGGATCAGGGACTCCATTCTGTCTCTGAATATGACTGGAGGGATAGGGAGAATGGTGAGTTAGTTACTCATCCCCTGAGTGGTAGCAATACCTGCTTAGCCGTGAGTTTGAAAAACAGAGGCTGCCACACCTGGGCTCCTTCCTAACAGCACCGGGGGCACCGTCTGCGGTTGGGCTCATGGCCGGGCTGCTGCCGAGTTATTCACTGACTCTACTGTGCATACTCTCTGCAGGTGTTTCTCATGAACAGTTTACTGAGGCCATCAGAATACTCCGCCCCTGTGTTTGTCATTATGTCATTTAAATTATGCCAAAGAGCCTTCTGGACCCCAAGAAGGGAAGACAGGATAACCCTCATGTCCCGGAGAGGCCCTTCCAAATTCGCAACATTTGCCACATTTGATCTTAAACTGGGGAACACCCAGGGCAACACAACTGTTGAAGGTAAACGCCACCACCTTACAAATGTCTCAAGTCAGATATGATGGCACATGTCTGAAATCAGATTGAGGCAGAAAAGCATCATAGAAGGTATTGTCTCAAAAAAGAAAAGGCAGTGCTGGCAAGATGGCTTGGCATACACACATGCAGAGGAGCACACATGCTGATGAGAAATTTTGAGAAAAAAGGCCAAACATAGTATACATCTTTAATCCCAGCATTCAGGAGGACAGGAAGACAGATCTCTCTGGGTTCCAGGCCAGTCTGGTCTATATTTTGAGTGCCAGGTTAGCCAAGGATACACAGACTTTTTCTCAAACTCCCAAATGACAATAAAGAACTGTATGTAGTGTTATGGGACTGACAAAATGGCTTAGAGCAGAGGTTTTCTACCTATGGGTTGTGACCCTTTGGGAACCTCTGTCTCCAAAAATACTTACATTATGATTCACAACAGTAGCAGAATTACAGTTATGAGGTACCAACAAAATAATTTTATGGTTGGGGGTCACCACACCATGAGGAACTGTATTAAAGGGCTGCAGCATTAGGAATCACTCCCTTAAAGAATAGGGACACTTAACTGCCAAGTCTGACAACCTAGTTTAATTCCTGGAGTCCCCCCATGATGGAAGGGGAGAACTAAGTCTCTCAAATTACCCCCTGACCTCCACGTGTGAGCTTGCATCATAAATACTGACACAAACATAATCATGTAAAAACAATTTTTGAAAAGAATCCCTGACTTGTCCTTTCTTCCACAAGCGCTCATATTAAGCCATAAATGCATGTCTTTGTTTAGTCTTTCAAGATGGGGTTTCTCTGTGTAGCCATGACTGACCTGGAACTTGCTCTGTAGACTAGGCTGGCCTCAAACTTGGAGATCCATTGGACTCTGCTGGGATTAAAGGCGAGCATCACCACATGATAATGCAAATATTCGTAAAGGGAGCGTGAAAGGGCTCCTTAGCTAGATGTGCCTGTTTCGTGGTCACCACACTTCATTCTGTTCTCTCAGCAGACATATTTCCATTTCCATCTTGTGGTAGGGACTGGGTTCTAACGTCCTTTCCCAGTACAGGTATCTCTCCCATGCTCCAGGAATTAGTGATTGTTCATACTACCCCTGTGTCCTAGCCTGTCTTTCTATGGCCAAGAATATGGATTTGTCAGACCAATGGACTATCTTCACTGTCTCTATCAAACTAGAATCCCATGGAAGTAGGGTTATGCTTTTCACTAAGCGTTAGAGATTTTGCTCTGACTTAAATAATTGAAAAGTTACCTATATATTTTGTGTGTGTTTTGTATGGAACAGCACATTTGGTATCAACCTTCAAGTTGTGCAGTCATCCAGAATGGATGGGAGTCAGTGATAAGGATGTGATTGTGTGCTCATGTGGGCCATCTCTACTGCTCTTCAACATGGCGGGCGTCCAGATGCAGGAATTTCGGGACTACCCGGAAGAGATCATGCGATTACGGGTGGTATGTTTCGGATGTTTCCCCTTCAGTGGGTTTTTTTAAATGGATTTACATTTTTTAACTTAATACTGTTAGGGTGTATGTGTGTGCATTTGCATGTACGTGAGCCCTTGCAGAGGCCAGAGGCCAATTTCTGGAGTTTGTGCTCTCCCCTTCAACCTTTTTTTTTTTTTTAAACATTTATTTATTTATTGTGTATACAGTATTTGCTCTACATATATGCCCGGGCAGATCTCAAGATAGATGGCTGTGAGCCACCATGTGGTTGCTGGGAATTGAACTCAGGACCTTGGGAAGAACAGCCAGTGCTCTTAACCTCTGAGCCACCTCTCCAGCCCTCCCCTTCAACCTTTGCATAGAGCTCAGAGTACCAGGGTTGCTCAGCAATGCCTTTACCTGAGGAGCCACCCCATTGGCCTCTCCATGTGTTTTGATTTGATCTTGACTCCTACCCACTCACATTTGGGTATCCTTTGAAGGATCCCGTCTATGTCATTGTCACATTTATGGATGGCAGTTTGGATGTGTATGCGTGGGAGGAGAGAAGTCCCTTTCTCAGGAAATGTTATCGTCTACAACACTTAAGACATCTGGGACCACAAAGGTAAGCTCTGCTGTGTGACTTAAACTTTACCTTAATTTTAAAAGTTCCTGCATAAAAATGCATTTTTTTTTTTTTTTGGTTTTTCGAGACAGGGTTTCTCTGTTTAACAGCTCTGGCTGTCCTGGACTCACTTTGTAGACCAGGCTGGCCTCGAACTCGCAAAGATCCGCCTGCCTCTGCCTCCCAAGTGCTGGGATTAAAGGCGTGCGCCACCACTGCCCGGCTAAAAATGCATTTTTTAAAAGAAAATGAACTTTCTGTGAAAGATATGACTAAATTTATGATCTCTAGCGTCACACAAGAGGCATTGTGCTGTGTGTGTGCAATGCTCAGGAAGTGGAAGCAGGAGGATCTGAAGTTCAAGCTACTTAGGGAGTTTTCGGGGCCAGACCCATTGCAAACAAAAAGAAAACAAGAAGTGGCTAGCCATAGTGCGCACACACCTTTAGTCCTAGCACTCAGGAGACAGGGCAGGTGGAGCTCTTGTCAGTCAGTTTGAGGCCGGCCTGCCTCAGAGTGAGTCTCAGGACAGCTGGGGTCTAGAGAGACTCTGTCTTGGGAAGGAAGGAGGAAATCAAAAGAATGGCTGGTTCTTGTGGCCCTCACCATCTCTTCAGTGGCGGGATGGATTCTCTTTTGACTTCAGTGTCCACTTGAGTGGCTTCATCAGTGAATTGTGGCTTCTCTCCATTTGGTTAACTTTCCTCTAGAGTTTTTGTCTTCATCCAAGTTACTCACTCTGTGAGCAGGGTGTGGTGATACAGGCCCCCATCCCAGAACCGAGGACTCTGAGGCAAGTGTTGATTGCAAGGTTCAGGCCATTTAGTGAGACAACTCCACCACCACCCTATCTCCAAAAGAGGAAGAAAAATGTTTGAATTGTTTCTTGGTTTGGTTGGTTCAGATTTTTAGGGTTTTTTTTTTCCAGGTTAAACAATTTTAAGTTTTATTCTTTTGGCAACAGAGTATTCTGCCTTATCAAACACTGTAAATCATCTTTTACCATTGCTTTCCAAAAACAATTTGATATTTGCAAGTCTAAATTACACCTACCAAAACTGCCAATAATATTTTTCATCTTCTTAGGGTTTTTTAGTTTTTGAGATAGGGTTTCTCTGGGTAGTCCTGACTGCCCTGGAACATGCTCTGTAGACCAGGCTGGCCTTGAACTCACAGAGAACCACCTGCCTCTGCCTCCCACCACCGCCCAGCCCAGAGTCCATTTTCAACAAGGGTCAGCAGCACATGGCACGTAACAATTTACCAATATAATGCATATTACATGTATGACTTAAAGATATTATCTCCCTCTGGACATGGTGGCACACACCTATATTGCCAGCATGCAGGAAAATAAGGCAGAAGGGTTACCTTAAGCTTGAGGCTAGGCTTGCTACTTACAAATTCAATGCTAACCTGGGATTTATAGTAAAACCTTATCACAATTTTGTTTCCCCACTCTGTGGCATTTTTCTTCATTCTCTGGGTTTTTTGTTTTTTCCTTCATTGTGGAGAGGCTTTTAAGTTTGATTCGATCCCATTTGTTGATTCTTGGTTTGGTTACCTGTATTTATGAGGTCCTAGCCAAGAACTCCTGCCTATACCTGAGTCATGGAGCTTTTTCTATAGATTCTCTTAGTTACTTTGCAGTCTCAGGTCTGATTTTGTCTTTATGTGCTATGAGTTGATTATTGAATAATTACTGTGCTGGGTCTTTCCTATGTAAAGAATAACTCTGATAATGAACTTTACTACAAAACTTCAGTGACTTTTGCCAGCTTCTCCACATGCCCAGTGGAGGGAAATAGGGTGCCATTTTTTTACCACTTCAGTGCAAAAAGAACTGGGTGTTGATGGGGGGTTTCGACTAGAGTCTGCAGGGCCAGGGAAGGAGACAGTGTGCTGTCCAGAGCAGGCCTGGCACTTCTAAGCTCCTGAGTGATCGGGTAGAAGTGCCCCTCATTGGTAAAGAATGAAATGATTGGGCTGGAGAGACGGCTCAGCATGGTTAAGAGCACTGGCTGCTCTTCCAAAAGATACAGGTTCAAATCCAAGTACCCACATGGCCGTTCACAGCTGTCTATAATTGCCGGGAACGGTGGCGCATGCCTTTAATCCCAGCACTCGGGAGGCAGAGGCAGGCATATGTGTGTGAGTTCAAGTCTAGCCTGGTCTACAAAGTGAATCCAGGACAGTCAAGGATACACAGAAAAACTGACACCAAGTAAAAAAGGAACGATTGATTGACAGGACTGTGTCCCACCATCTCCACACCACTCAGTGGAAAGGAATGCATTGGAGCTTTTACTGTATTCCTTTTGAGGGGACCAAGGATGGCCAAGGGAGAAGAATTCAATTTTAAAATAAACTTATAGGGCTGGAGAGATGGCTCAGCGGTTAAGAGCACTGGCTGCTCTTCCAGAGGTCATGAGTTCAATTCCCAGCAACCACATGGTGGCTCACAACCACCCATAATGAGGTCTGGTGCCCTCTTCTGGCCTGCAGATATACCTGCAGACAGAACACTGTATACATAATAAATAAATCTTTAAAAAAAATAAACTTATAAATTAAAAAAATTTTTTTTGAGACGAGGTCTCCATATGCAGCCTAGACTAACCTCAACCTGCCTCAAACTGTCAATTCTCTAAACTGAAGTGGTTTGTGTGTATGCGGTATCACCCTGCTTCTGTCTTTTATTGTTGCTAAGCTAGATAATCTACGGAAAGATAATTGAGAATTGTGGCAGATGTCTATCCTAGGAGGCTGAGATTGACACTCACACTATGCGTGATAATCTACCTTTGCCAATGTGTGCAGTTACTCAGAAATAACCTGAGATAGGTCAGCAGTTAAGGCAGCTGCCACCAAGCCTGACGAGCTTGGTCTCTCGAACCTGCTTGGTGAAAGAGAATGGACTCCCACAGGTTATTCTCTGACACATTCATGCCTGCATGCACACACACTCACGTACACACAAGCATACATATATGCATATATACATGCCCATACGTGACAAATAAGTGTTTAAAAGTTTTAAACAAACTTAGGACAGTGATTAAAGGACCATTGTCAGTTGGTAAAGTTTACTCCCACTCGTGTTCTGACATGTCTTCTTTCCTTTTGGCAGCCAGCTTCCCAAAACACTGTGTGATGACATGAGCATAATGCGCGTGGTGTCCAAAGGCCCTGGCCAGTGTGTCCTCATGGCGTATATTCTGACTGTCTGCTCCTGAAGACTGACAGTGGGCTGTGTGGCCTCTTAACGATAATAAAGCTCTTCTTGCAAGCTCACACTGGTGATTCCCTGTTGCCAAGAAGGGATGAGGCAATCTGGCAGTGATGGCCTTTAATCCCAGCACTTGGGTGGCAGAGGCAGGCGGATCTCTGTGAGTTCGAGGCCAGCCTGGTCTACAAAGTGAGTCCAGGACAGCCAGGGCTACCCAGAGAGACCCTGTCTCAAAAATACAAAAATCAAAACCAAAGGAAGTAATGAGACCAAATGTGGTGGCACACACCTTTAATCCTGGCAGTCAGGAAGCAGAAGCAGGCAGATCTCTGAGTTTGAGGCCAGCCTGGTCTGCATAGCTAGTTCCAGACCAACCAGGGCTACATCCTATCTCTGAAACAAAACTCATGGCTAGATGTCAGGGCGATTTGGCTGTGACACCTGTCATTTCATTGGTGTAGGGTTCAATGATTTGACTGGGCTACGTGAATACCTGCTTCTGCTCCGTGCTTATCACTGCAGATGCTGTGTGCGTAGATGGAGAGCATCACTCTTTAATTTAAAAAAAAAAACTTTAAAAATTTTGAGACTATAATATAATCATACCATTTTTCCCTTCTTCAAACCTTACCATATACCCCTCCTCATTGCTCTCTTTTGAATTCTTGACCTTTTTTTCACACCACTTTTAAAATCAAGGGTGTATGGACTGGAGAGATGGCTCAGTGGTTAAAAGCACTGGCTGCTCTTTCAGAGGACCTGGGTTCAATTCCTAGTACCCATATGGCAGTTAACTAATTCCAGTTCTAGGGGATATGGTACCCCCCCACACACACAAGCAAAACACCAATGCACATAAAAATCTTTAATTTTTTTTTTAATTATTAAAAGCCAGGTAGGTGGTTGTGGTGCACACCTTTAATCCCAGCACTTGGGAGGCAGAGGTAGTCAGATCTCAGAGTTCAAGGCCAGCCTAGTTTCTACAGACTGAGTTCCAGGACAGTCAGGGCTACAGAGAAACCATGTCTTGAAAAATCAAAGGAAAAAGTTTAATTTTGGGCTTATGGTTTTAAAGGCTTAGAGTCAATAGAGTAGAGGAAAGGCAAGGAGGCAGGAATAGCAGAGAGCTCACAGCTCGATCTGCAAAGAGGCAGAGAGGAACACTGGGAATGACAAGCCCTTTGAAGTCCCAAAGCCTGCCCATAGTGATATACCACCTCCAATGAAGCCACACCCTAACCTTCCAAAATAGTTCCACCTGCTAGGGACCAAGTAAACACCTGACCCTATGGAGGCCATTTTTACTCAAATTACCACACAAGTACACACATGCATACTACACACATGCAAAAACTCCAAGTTAAGCCAGTTGGGAGGCAAAAGCAAAGAGATCCTCAACTATACAGTGAGTTCAAGGTTAGCCTGAGTTACATGACACCCTATCTCAAAAGAAAACCAAGGGACTGGAGAGATAGCTTTGTAGTTAAGATCAGAGCTGCTCTTCCAAAGGACCCAGGTTCAATTCCCAGTACCCACAGGGTATAACTGAAAATCCAATTCCAGGAGATACAGCGCCCTCTTCTGGCATCCAAGGGAACTGCATGCTTCTGATGCAGAGACATTCAAGCAAAGCATCTATTTATAGTTTTGGTTTTTTTAAAAAATTTTATTGTGTATACAATGTTCTGTCTGCAGGTATGCCTGCAGGTCAGAAGAGGGCACCAGATTTCATTATGAATGGTTGTGAGCCACCATGTGGTTGCTGGAAATGGAACTCAGGACCTCTGGAAGAGCAGTCAGTGCTCTTAACCTCTGAGCCATCTCTCTAGCCCCAAAGCATCTATTATATATGTACACACATACATGCATATATACCTACATACATACATTCAGGCAAAACAAGGTCCCTGGCTGTCTAGAGAAGGGTGATGTATGCTTGGAATACCAGCACTCAAGAGGCTGAGCCTGAACCCAGGGAGTTCAAGGTACCCTGGACTATATAACAAAACCCTTTCTCAAACTAAGGTGGCTAAAATAGAGAAATTTTCTGAGTTGTGGAATGGACATATTTCCAAACGAAAAAAAGGCAAGACAAGAGACATTATCTTCATAGGATTTTAAGGAATTTCATAATAAAATTCAGTGTTTCTACAAAATTGAAGATTGTATCAGAAATCAGACACCAGACTCCCAGAAAAGTAATACTCCCATAGATAAACTGAAGGGACTATGTCCAGTGGTGGCGATGGCTGGCTCAGGACAGAATCAGAAATGATTCTTCCAGAAGGTCCAAACAGTAAGACACCCACTCTTGGTACGGGGCTTCCTGTCATTTGAGATCCCACCAAGATAGAGGTGTCACAAATTTGAGGAAAGTTTTATGAAAAGATAATTTAGCCGGGCGGTGGTGGCGCACACCTTTAATCCCAGCACTTGGGAGGCAGAGGCAGGCGGATCTTTGCGAGTTCGAGGCCAGCCTGGTTTACAAAGCGAGTCCAGGACAGCCAGAGCTGTTAAATAGAGAAACCCTGTCTCGTAAAACCAAAAAAAAAAAAAAAAAAAAAAGATAATTTGAGGGAAGGTTTTAGAAACAAAAGCTGTGCCAGAGGGCTCAGTGGGTAAGAGCACTTGCCAGGCAAGCCTGGTGACCTGAGCCTTCAATCCCTGGAACCCACATGATCTAGGTCCTGAGGTTGGTCTCTGAGCTCCACGTCCATGTTCTGACATGAGTGTGAACACTTACATACTTCACCACATGTGCATGTGTGCAAACACACATACACGCACACACAGGGAGAGGAGAGAGAAACTGGCCTAAAAAGAATTAGAAAAGTCACAAGAATCAAACCTAGGGTTATCTTAGCTTCTATGGAGACAGCCATGTAGTCTAGCGTCCCTATGTGATCTACTTGTGATCTGCCCTCACTAGTCCAGGCTAGGCCTGATCCAGGTTCTCCCTCAGTCACAGAAGCCCCCCCGTCAGCAGGCACCTTCTGATGGTAATTTATCAAACGCCCCCCTGCTGAGTGTGGTTAATATCCTACTAAGGAACAACACTAATGGGTATTAGGCTCCTGTAGCTGACTAGTTGGAGAAGGGATGCAGGAACCTCCTATCTCCTGAGTTCCCAAGATTGTCCTGGGGCCTCTAGCTGTCACTTATAGGGCAGGTTGCAGATCACAGAGAATTAATCAAGGTTATTCCATTCATTAGAGCTCTTTGACCAGATACAATTGCTTTAATGACATTTGAAGCGGCGTTGGGGAGATGATTCCATGGGTAAGAGCATTTGCTCATCTTACAGAGGACCCAGCTTTAGTTCCCAGCTCCCACCCACATGGCAGTTCACAACCATCTGCAACTCCAGTTCTAAGAGACCCAACACCCTTTTCTTGCTCCTTTGGTACAAGCCACATACATGGTGCCCATACATACATCCCAGGCAGAACACACATTTCAATTTCAAAAAATTATAAAAACAACATACCCATAAAAATAGTTTTTATTTTTTCCCATAAAATTGTTTTTTTAAATCCTAATTTTAAAAAGTATTAATGGTTTCAAATTATAGGTCTGAGTTCACTCACTCACCTGTGAGAGTGCTCATGGAGGCCCGAGATCAGTGTTGGGTGTTTTCCTCTTTTGTTCTACATCTTTAAAAACAATTCCTATATTTATTGGGGGAGGTACATGCATGCTACGGTACAGATGTGGAAGTCAGAAAACTTGCAAGGGTAGGTTCTGTCCTTTCTACCTGTGGGGCCCAGGGATCAAAGCCAGGTCACGTGGTTCTGTGGGAAGCACTTTCACTAACTGAGCATTTTCTAGCCCCTCCACCTTTTTTGAGACAGAGTGTCTCACTGAACCTGGAGTTTGCCGTTTCCACTAGGCTGACTGGCCGGCAAGCCCCTGGAATCCATCTGTATCCATCCCACACCACAGCATGGCTGTGTTCCTGGCTTTTTCAAGGGGATCTGAACTCAGGTCTGCATGGCTCAAGCACTTTGCTCTCTGCTGAACCATCTCCCCAGCCCCAGGCTTGACTGATGTATTCTATCCAGTAAAAACTTCACAGGAAAAGGGATCCATATTTACCACCCATAAACGTTGTGTTAAAGATGCTTTGGGACAAATCTGGACCTGCTCCTAACACACAGAAGATTGAACTGTCCTCTTTCCCTAGGCACAGATTTATGTTCATTATTTCAGTTACCCTTGGAAAACATTCTGAAAACATTAAATAGAAAATTCTGTAAGTATGCTACAGGTATAGCTTAGTGGTAAAGTGCTCACCTAGCACACCCAAAACCCTGGGTTTGATCTGTGTCAGCACACACACAACTATTCATAAGTTTTAAATAGTTTTTAATAGGTTTCTTCGAGACAGCATTTCTCTGTGTAACAGTTCTGGCTGTCCTCGAACTCACTCTATAGACCAGGCTGGCCTTGAACTCACAGAGATCCGCCTGCCTCGGTCTCCTGAGTGCTTTAATAGGCATGAGCCACCACACCCAGCAAGTTTTTATACTGGAGGTTGAAGAGTTGGCTCAGGAGTAATGAGCACTTCCTCTCTTACAGACAACCTAGGTTCGATTCCCAACACCTACATATGGCTCACAACAATCTGTAACTCCAGTTTCAGAGGATCCAATCAGTGCCCTCTTCTGGCCTCTGTGGGCACTGCATGCATGCAGCACACAGACTTGCATGTTGGCAAAAATACTCATATAAAATCAAAATAAATCTTTGCTGAAAGCAGTGGCACAGACCTTTAATTCCATCACTCAGGAAGCCGAGGCAGGAGGTGGGTCTCTGAGTTCAAGGCCATCCTGGTCTACATAGCAAGTTTTAGAATAGCCAGGGCTACATATAGAGAGCTTGTCTCAAAAAAAAAAACAAAAACAAAACAAAGGGCGGTGGTGGCGCACGCCTTTAATCCCAGCACTTGGGAGGCAGAGGGAGGCGGATCTTTGTGAGTTCGAGGCCAGCCTGGTCTTCAAAGTGAGTCCAGGACAGCCAGAACAACACAGAGAAACCCTGTCTCGAAAAACCAAAAACAAAAACAAAAAAAAAAAACAAAACAAGAAAAAAACGAAAACAAACAAAAAACAAAACAAAAAGAAATATTTAAAAGAAAAATACTGGGCTGGTGTAGTGGAACAGTTTTTATTCCCAGAACTTGGGAGGCAGAGGCAGGAGCATTTCTGGTCTACAAAGCAAGTTCCAAGACACCCAGGGCTACACAGAGAGACCCTGTATCTTGGTTACTTTTCTCATTATTGTGACAGGTAAATATCTGACAAAAGCAACTTAAGGGACATTTTATTTGGGCTCATTGGTGTAAGGGGAGACAGTCCATCATAATGGAGTTATGGAGGAAGTTGGTCACTGTGTGTCTGTAGTCAAGAAGCAAAGTGAATGGCCTCTTGCTCCTTTGTCCCTTTCACCCCATTCAGGGAATCGTGCTGACTGGACTCAGGGTGGGTCTCCCTCAGTTAAAGCTCTCTAGAAACAGCCTCATAGACTTGCCCAGAGGTGTGTCTCCAAGGGGATCCCAAATGCAGTCAGACTGACCTTGACCATTAGCCACCACCGGCATCTTTCTGAGCAGTGCGATTAAATCCTCCTCCACCCCATGCAGGCATGAATCATCCCTTTGTTCATCATGTGACACTCTATACACTACCCATTCATTAGTCTTAGTGGCTGCCTGCCTTCTGGGACAAACTGTCACAGTGTATCAATCAGTGAATGTAGCTGGTTCATATGTTGGTGAGTGCAAAGCCAAAAGAGCATGGAAGAGAAGTTCCCTCATCAAACAAAGGAAATGTGAGGATTTATTCAGGGATCCTGGACACATTCATATGGGAAGGTACTTAAGGGTTAGACACATTCTTGAGCATGCTCAATTTAAAGTCCTAATTCAGGAGAGACAGACAGACTGTACTTCTGGGTGAGCTCAGCTCAAGAAACACATTTCAAAGGGTACGAAGGCAGACAGAAACATTTCTGCTTGCTTTTTCCCAGAGTTTTTTTTTTTTTAAACATTTATTTATTTATTATGTATACAGTATTTGCTCTACATATATGCCCGGGCAGATCTCAATGTAGATGGCTGTGAGCCACCATGTGGTTGCTGGGAATTGAACTCAGAACCTTTGGAAGAACAGCCAGTGCTCCTAACCTCTGAGCCACCTCTCCAGCCCCAAAATGTATGGCATAGAACCTGATGAGAGAGAGAGAGTTCTTTTTTTTTTTTGGTTTTTCGAGACAGGGTTTCTCTGTGTAACAGTTCTGGCTGTCCTGGTCTCACTTTTGTAGACCAGGCTGGCCTCGAACTCACAGAGATCTGCCTGCCTCTGCCTCCCAAGTGCTGGAATTAAAGGCATGCGCCACCACCGCCCCCCAGAGTTTTATTTGAAACAAAAAAAATTTTGAAGGCACCTGAAGGTGCCTGCCTTGTTTTGTTGCTAACAGCAGGGCCACTGGTGGGTGGCCTTCATTTCACGACTAACAAACACAGGGCCTTACTTAACATTGTCTGGCTGGGTTTTTGTTTCTTTGTTTTGATTTGTTTTGAGGATGGCTTGATAGGAGTGTTTGTCTGAGACAGAACTCACTGTGTAGTCCAACTCACCAGGGAGCACAAGCATTCTCCTGCCTCAGCTTCCTGAATGCTGAGGTGATAGCCAAGAGCTACCATGACCAGGTTGTCTTTCATTAAAAAAAAAAAAAAAGGAGCCGGGCGGTGGTGGCGCACGCCTTTAATCCCAGCACTTGGGAGGCAGAGGCAGGCGGATCTCTGCGAGTTCGAGGCCAGCCTGGTCTACAAAGTGAGTCCAGGACAGCCAGAAATACACAGAGAAACCCTGTCTCGAAAAACCAAAAAAAAAAAAAAATGATGTAGTGATGAACAGTGCCCACTCCACTGCTGTAGGAAGACATTATGTGGTGTGCTTTAAAAAATATTTTAGTTATCCCTGCCTCGAAAAACCAAAAAAAAAATTATGTATATGAGCAGTGGCATATGCTGGAGGGTAGCATGTGCATGTGACTACAAGTGTCCAGGAGCCCAGAGGCTGACACACATCAGATCTCCCTGGAGCTGTAGTTACAGATGGTTGTAGCCTTCATAGGATACCCAGATCCTCAGGAACAGCAGTATGTGCTCTTAATCCAGGAGTCCCACTTAAATTATTTGTCTGTTTTTACCATTTTCAAGACAGGGTTTCTCTGTGTATCCCTAGCTGTCCTGGACTCACTTTTTAGACCAGGCTGGTCTTGAACTCACAGAGATTGCCTGCCTCTGCTTCGCGAGTGCTGGGGTTAAAAGCGTGTGCCACAAGCTGGGCGGTGGTGGCGCACGCCTTTAATCCCAGCACTTGGGAGGCAGAGGCAGGCGGATCACTGTGAGTTTGAGGCCAGCCTGGTCTACAAAGTGAGTCCAGGACAGCCAAGGAAACACAGAGAAACCCTGTCTCGAAAAACCTAAAAACAGACAAAAAAAAAAAAGCGTGTGCCGCCACACCTGGCTCTAAAATTTTTTTTTTAATTCCATTTTTGCTATGGTGCACATATGGAAGTCAGAGTGCAGCTTTTGGACGTTGGTTTCCTCCTACTACATGGGTCCAAGAATTGAACTCAAGTCATGAGGCTTGGTTGCAAGCACCTACTCTCTCTCTGTGTGTGTGTGTGTGTGTGTGTGTGTGTGTCTGTCTGTCTGTCTGTCTCTGTCTCTCTCTTTTATGACAAAACTCTACAGTGATAGTTAATTTAAATTTCCTGATTTTCCTGACTGTTGGTTTCCTGTGAGTTGGGATATACATGAATGCTTCTCTAGAAATGCTGACACATATCATGTTCTTTTAAAGCTACTGTAGCATTAGTACACAAGCAGGGATTCAGCGTGACCTGAGTGCAGGTCACTGTGGTTGCTTCTGAATAACCCTGTCTGGTCTCTTCCCATTGCTTCCCATTGGACTACAAGAAGTTAAACCATCAGAATGTTTTTCAACCCATACCTGGTGCCAGCAGTGCATGGATATTCCCAAAATCTTTGATATTAGTTTAAGAAACGCAGGTATTTCCTTATGTTGCTTTTGCCCTCACGCCATAAGCTCCCCTCTGCTAGCCCAGACTGTGGAGATCCACTGGTCTCACTGCCACCCAGAAACATGCTTCTACAGGCAAGGAGACCTCAATAAATGGCGGTCTGAAATCCTGGGTCTGTCTGCCTCTTTCCTGGGTCTTACGGCACTTGTTGCCTGTGCACAGGCCTTGGAGCTCGATTTCGTGGCACCGTAGAATGATGAGGTGATGAACAGTGCACACTCCACTGCTGTATAAAGGGATTGTGTGGCATGCTTCTTTTTCCATATGATGGCTGTGTACCAGTAATTTAACACTGATGGCAACAGCAGGGGGATCAGACATTAGACCTAGTGAAGGTTATTAGCTTTAGGACAGACCAGTTGTTCAAAGAATTGAGGACACTGGAAATGACATCAATAGTTGATTTTTAAAAACAAGGCAAAGTAAGTCGGGCATGATGATGCCCACCTGTAATCCAAGCACTTGGGAGCAGGGTCAGATCTCTGAGTTTGAGGCCAGCTTGAGTGGGGCCTGCAGAGTGAGTCCAGGACAGCTGGGGCTACACAGAGAAACCCTGTCTCAGAACAAGCAAACAAAACAAGGCAAAATGCCCTTCTGGACTTGAAGGGCCCAGAACCGATATCTGCAGTTAGCTACTGTCTTAGTTCTTTGCCAACTTGATAGAAGCAAGAGTTATCTGAGAAGAGAGCTTCAATTGAGAAAATGGCTCCATCAGATTAGCCTGTAGGCAAGACTGTAAAGACTTTTTTTCTTCATTTATGATTGATGTGGGAAGGCCCAGCTCACTGTGGGTGGTGCCAACCCCACTCTGTGCCCAGGGCAGTAGTCCTGGGTGGTATAAGAAAGCAGGCTGGCCGGGCGGTGGTGGCGCACGCCTTTAATCCCAGCACTCGGGAGGCAGAGGAAGGTGGATCTCTGTGAGTTCGAGGCCAGCCTGGTCTACAAAGTGAGTCCAGAACAGCCAGGCTGTTACACAGAGAAACCCTGTCTCGAAAAACCAAAAAAAAAAAAAGAAAAAAGAAAAAAGAAAGAAAGCAGGCTGTGCAAGCCCATGGTACTGTCCCTCATGACCTCTGCTTCGGTTTCTGCCTCTAGGTTCCTGCCTTGGCTTCCCTGGTGATACTGTGACTTGTAAGACAAATGTCTTCTTCCCCACATTGCCTTTGGTCATGGTGTTTATCACAGCAATGGAAACCTTACCAGAGATGTTATTTTGGCCATTTGAAGGACTCTGAGAAGGACATTCTAAGGGCAAGGATCTCTGGGTGGCTGGCACTTAGCAAATGCTTTCCCCACAGCAAATGATGAGACGTGGGTACCTCTGTGTCATGTGCTGACCACAGAGGTACCCAAGCTCTTGTGCTGCTTGTACTGGAAAAGCTGAGTTTTCTTGGGGCAGCCTACAGTCCTGTTGGCTGGGCCCAGACTCAAAAGCAGAGAGGTACAAGTGAATAAAAGTCAACCATTTTATTCAGCTGCCTTGACACTATGCCAAAAAAAAAATCCCACTGAGAATGTCATTTAATATAAAGCCAGATGCTTGTGTGCATTGGTGGGTTTGTTTGCCTTTTAAAAATTTTCAAGACAGTGTTTCTCTGTGTAGCCCTGGCTGTCCTGGACTCGCTTTGTAGACCAGGCTGGCCTCGAACTCAGAGATCCACCTGCCTCTGCCTCCCTAGTGCTGGGATTAAAGGCCTGGCTTGTTTGCTTTTTAAAAGGGTGGGTGAGGGTTGGAGAGATGGCTCAGCTGTTAAAGGCTAGGCTCACAACAAAAAATATAAAAGAGCAGGTGAAGACCACCAAGATACCTGGGGACATCCTATTTTTGATCCTTAAGACCCATGTGGTGAAAGAGAACTGACTCCCTCAAGTTTTCTTCTGCCTAGAGCCTGATAGGGCCACCAGGCAAGGGACAAAGTGGTACATGACAAAGAATTTTATTAATGAGCTACCTGGTCACAGAATTGCCAGTGAGAGGACAATGGTTCCAGGAAACTGATCATTTTCTAGAAACAGGTGACTGGAGACGGGGTGGGTATCTCCTCATGTGCGAAGTCAGTGGCACAGCTGACCCTGATTCTGCAGATCTCAAGACAAACTGATTATTTCTGTCAAAATGGTTTTCTTCAGGCTATTCTTATGGATTAGTTGTGCATATTACGTGATGGATAGGCTAGAGCAGGCCTGTTCTTGACCAGCGAACACTCAACAATTAAAAAGCAAAAAATGGTGGTGGTGTACATCTTTAGTCACAGCAGAGGCAGGCAGATCTTTTGAGTTTGAGGCTAGCCTGGTCTACAGAGCAAGTTGCAGGACAACCTAGGCTACACAGGGAAACCAGTCAGTCAACCAAATGACCAACCAAACCACACACTTCATTTGATTATTGTGGAAGAGAAAGGCCGGGTGGAGTTAAATATGAAGTCAGTCATACTAAGAGAGAGAGAGATAGGGTTTTAATGTTTCAGCTACAAAATCAACTTATGATAAAGAGCCCCAAACGGCAGAAGCGTTCCCTATGTACTATGTGATGTGGACACGAGTTCCAGCAAGGACTCAAGTCTGCTGGCTCCCGTTTCTACCTTTCCATGTGATCACAGCACCCTCCACTTCAGGAGGACCAATGTGGAATTTACACCTTCTGCTCGTTCCTCCCTCTTTTCCTCATCTACCAAGAAACCTGTGTGGAGGTGATCACTGCCTCCGGGCATGGAGCCTGCAGATCAGCAGGGTCCTGCCCATCCAACAGCTTATCTACAGTGACTTCTCTGGAAAGTGGTTAAAACAGGAAGGGAGGGTGAGAAGGCCGTTCTCTCAGTGTGACCACTGCCAGGTGAAAACCTACTTTTGATGCTGAGTCCATGGCACTCTCTACCAGGGCAGAGGTTCGCCTTGACCCAAGCCCATCTGCACATATCACATATATGTGTACCTTTACATTCAAACACAATGAGGAGCCTGGGCTTAGCTGAGGAGGTATCACTATACACGGGGCTCTAAATGCCAGCATGTACCCCACTGGGTGTGAGGCATGCAGGTACACTGGCTTTCACACCTCTGGGTGGCCTGGGCCTCATTCTGACTGAACCCTTCATCCCCAAGATGGAGAGCTATGACCCAAGAACTTGTCTACTGCCTGGAGCTTCATGTTGTCCTTGGATCTCAGCCTGGAAAGATTGCACAGGGGCACCACTAACTCTGAAAGTTGAAATTTCCAAAGTTCTCAAGGTGGTTCCCCCCAAAGAGAACCAGGGTGTGAGGGGACGAGAGGGTCCTGAAAACCAGGAGGCTCGGAGCCAATTCTTGTGATGGCCAGGAGCATGGCCTTGCACAGAGATCTTGCTGGTCACTTATGGGGTTGGCATGAGGGAGCGCAGTAGGGGCTCTGGCCAGTTGCACTATTTGTCTCTTCTGTTGCTTTCCATCCTCCTCCATATTGCGGAGCTGACATTGATACCAGAAAGACTTTCTTACCCTGAGCTTTTGGACAAATTGAAAGAAACCTGGCCAGTGGGGAGAGCAGCCTGGGTCAGTATTTCCCCAGCAGCCTCTGCAAACGCAGTGCCCGTGTGTGATCCCTCCTTCAGCTGCAGTCCCTGTTCATCGAAATTGTCTGTCCTTGCCCCTTCAAGCTCAAGGCTGGCAACAGCTGCTCCATTTCTGATACTTTGAGATCTGGACTGATGACAGCTGTAGTTCACACCCCCTCGCTGGCTTCTCTAATGCCCACCATCTGTTACATAGGGCTCTGGACAAACTCCTCTTTCCTGGTACATGCCACCAAAGCTCTGCCTGGACCTGGATCAACCCAGTACTTACTGTTTTCTCATTAAATCCTGACAGATGCCAGCCGAAGATGTAATCCAAACTAGGATGGCCCCTGCCATGTGCCAGGATGCTGTTTCCCTTCTCTGAAGATGCACAGCCACTCAGGGAAGTGAGATTAGAACCCAGATCTCTTACCATTGCAGGGTTCCAATCACTCTGGAACCCAGGGTTCGGGCCTGGTATCTTGGGGAGGTGGTCAAGCCAGGGGTGGAAGTAAGGCTCAAGTAAGAAGGGCTTGAATCCCTCCCAGTGGCAAACACTCACGGTGGCCTTCTGGCACCACCAACCTACCAAATCACAATCCTGAGCTGAGGGCATGGTATCAGCATCCTTGACCCTCCAGCCACAGCAAGTAGTTGCAGGCTGTGAGAACTGGCCACTTCTGTGGGCAACTAGCCTCTGAACAACTCTCTTCCTACACTAGCAACACTCTGCAACCTCTACCACTGTTGGGAACACCTACAATGGTTTTTCTACTAGCTACTCACTGCTACACTATCATTTTCTGTCCTTAAATGTAGCTCCCTCTCAACCCAGATTTTCGAGCTTTGCTTCAGCACAAAAGTCCATTAGACTTACTTTTTAATTTATATGTACATGTTTGTGTCTGCATCAGGTGCTCAGAGAGGACAGAGGTGTAACAGCTCCCAGACCTGACAGTTGTAATCCGGTGCTGAGGACCAAAATGCTTTGAAGAGTAGCTAAGTGATTTTGACTGTGGAGCTACCGCAATTCTACACTGTGGCCAGAAGAGGGCAGTATGAAGCCAGACATTCCGGTGACCATGCAATCCAGTCTCATTATCCTGTATTTACTCTGTGGAGTAGACAACCCACGGGTCTCAGGAACATGTCAGCCAGATAACCCAAGGAAGAGGGTCTCATCTCACAGCTAAGGAAGAAATTTCCTTTCAAATATCACACAGAAACCTTTTCCTTCAGTGTCTGGTAAGTATGGAATGAGATAAACTATCAACCTTAAGATGCTTTTGTTATTGAGAAAAGATTTCTATACACCCCTGGCTGGCCTGGAACTAGCAATCCTTCTACCTCTGCCTCCCAAGTGCTTGGATGACAGGTGTGCACCACTGTGCATAGCAAGAACAGAAAACTTTTTAAAAATAAGCTGGGTGTTGCTTGCACCTTTAATCCCAGCACTCAGGGAGTCTGAGGCAGGCAGATCTACAGAACAAGTTCCAGGATAGCCAGGGATACACAAAGAAACCCTGTCTCAAAACAAACAAAAATTAACGAGTTTTGTCTACATGTATGTTTGTACATCATGTGTGTGCCTGGTGTCCATACAGCAGGTTGGATATCCTGGGCCTAGTTACAGTTAGCTGTGAGACGCCATATGGGTGATGGGAATAAAACATTGGTCCTCTGCAAGAGCAGCCAGTGCTCCTAATTGCTGAGCAGGGGACACATCCAGCCGGACCTGGTGGAACTGAGCCGTAACCTCAGCACTGGGGAGGCTGAGGCAGGAAGATTACTGGCAAAAACCAGTTTAGCCTAGTTAGACCCTTTTTTAAAAAATCTACATAGAGATATAAGGATTAAGACTTGTAATCATGTAATCTGTATCATGGGAAAGTATGTGTACATAAGTGAAAAGTACCCACAGAGGCCAGAAGAGGGCATAGCACCCCTGGAAATGGAATTACAGTTGCCAGCCATCTGATGTGGGTGCCCAGGAACTGAACTCAGGTTCCCTGAACTGTCTTTCCAGTCCTTTTGAGACAGGATCTCTGAAAAGAGATGAAGCCGTGAAGCTATGCATTACCTGACTTAGGTGGTTTGGATGTGTGGTTTTTAATGTGTTCTTACAGGAGCCTGGTGAGGCAGACTAGTAAGCATTACTGCCAAGACAAAAGACCAGACATAGTCCAGACTCTCTGGACATCAGTGGGATCTTAGGGCGCTTCTGCCCATTCCCAGGGTTCCAACTTCCAAAGTGATCTCAGAACCAATCAGCACAAACCTAGCTGTAACAGCCACAGGCATCATTCCTCCATTAATTAAAAACATATATAATGTGCTGGGCGTAGTGACCCAGGCCTCAAGTCCCAGCACTCAGGAGACAGAGGCAGGGGCATCTCTGTGAATTCCAGGCGAGGCTGGTCTACATAGCAAGTTCCAGGCCAGCCAAAGAGAAATAGATCCCTGTCTCAGAGAATTAAAAATACATCCTTATATATAACCATCTGAACAGCTACCCTCAACGTTTAAATTGGCAGGGAAAATGAGACACAAAGAGCCTTTGTATACTAACAGGTTTTGTCGAAAACAAGGAGGGCACACCTTTACAAACTCAAGGAAAAAAGGGAAAGGCTGATCAAACTGCATTATAAACATTCTAGTCTGAAACTGGCCTGCGCCCAAGTGAGCCGTCACCAAGTCTTGTCGGCACTGGCATTGCCATTCTTGGCCATGGTGTTTGAGTGAAGACTTAGCTTCCTATCTTATGTGGTAAGGATTTTTATTTTCATGACATCTTTTATCACAATGTTCTGAGGGTGAGACTTGAGTGACTCAGAGCACATTCAGTTCTTGCCCTTCCCATGAGCACATGCCCAAGCATGCAGGAACCCTTACCTCCTCACAGGACTCCTAAAGACCGCAGAAGCCCAAGCCTGGAGCAGAGGTGTGGCTCTGTCACCATCCCTGCCATGTTGTCTTAAGTTGCCGCCCTCCCTGTGCCTGTCTGAAGTCTAGCCAAGACCTTGGTTTCGCCAGCCTTGCTCTCTGACACCGTCAACCCCTCAGTTGGCCAGAGCAGCCACTGGGGGAGGCACAAACGTTCCGAGTGAGGATAAAGTCTGGACTAAGACAACTACTATTAGTGCTAACGTTCACATGCTCCAAAACGAGGGCCTCAATAGTCTGTGACTGTGGTTCCCACAGTGGGCAGGCGTGGGCAAGATGGGATGTTAGTGCTGACAGAAATAGCAGTCATGATTATCCCTGGCATAAAAACCAACATGGCTCCTACTTTCTCGAGGACAAGGTCTTTCAATATGCCAAGAAAAGACTATTCTTGGAACTGTATTAGTCCATCTCTAGACCCCAGTGATGGTGGCTGGATCACTAGGTTATACACAGTGAGAGACCTGAGGGGAGCTCTCTGAGGACACCAAGGCCCTCCGCTGGGGAGGCCTCCAGCTCTCCTAACTGAACAGCCACAGGACACCTCAGAACCATGGTCGTGAAACTCATCTGCAGCTTCAAATAGGAAAATACTGCACAAGGTGGCCACCACACTGACAGGTGGCTGGCTTTGACCCCCTGCCCTAAGGTACCTCAACATGGACAGCAATATGGAAAATGGGGTCCAGAAATGGGGCCATGGGCACTGCCTTGAGACCCACACTGCCTGCAGTCACCTTTAATGCCACGCTTTCCCAATTCCTTTCAAAACTCATGAAACATGGAGAAGTCAGCACGACCTGCAAGTATGGTGGACTCCTTGAAGATGGAGGGGTGGAACCCCACATCAGGCCCCAACTCTCCCTGAGCCAGACTGTGCTTCAAGTCCTCCTTTCCCTGGCCTAGGAGCCTGGGAGAGCCTGGCAGCCCTGAGATGTGACGCTGCCCTTCATGGGGTCAGGAGACCCTTCAGAGTGTGATGTCCATGTCCCCTAATAGCTGCCAGTTATTTGTTAGCAGAGGGGCTGGTGAGCCCACATGTCAGACTCCATGCCATGTGTTATCCTTTAATGAAGAGCTGCATCATCAGTGGGCCACCACTCTCCCAAGGCTCCCCTGAAGCAGCTGTCCCTCCCCAACAGCTACTGGGAAGACAGGGTGGTCCTGATGCACCAACCCTGCTGAGGCAGCAGCAGCAGCCTAGAAAGGCAGCTGTTTGTTTTTCTCTCAGGCCTTGGAATTGGCAACAGGGACAAGGGCAGAGGAAGCTAAACTGAGGTTGGGGAGGATGAAGAAGAGGACAGGAAGTGGGAGGGCTCTCTTCCTTCCTCTGTGATTCCCAACGGGCCACAGACCAGTGCTCAAGGACAGTACAGTTTCCCCAAGGGCCTGGAGGCCCTACCAGATATTCTCTGGAAGCCTAAGTCCCCAGCTCCCTGATGGCTGGCATCACCCATGAAGTAGGTCACAGAGTTACCAGGCTTGGGGTGGGACTGGCACTACCCACTGAGCCACTGGGGTCCAGGCCTACAAGGTGGGCCCAACAGTGCTGAGGGTGCCACCAGGAGACCAGGAGCCACCTTTCATTAAACTCTGCTTGTCAGTCACTACAGGCATCTACGAAGGTGGCCTCTCCCTAGAGATTCCAGGGCTGCCTAGAAGGTGCTGAGACAACAGCAGGACAGGACTCCCTGGCCCCTATAGGTCCGTGACCTTGTTCTCCACAGCTGCAGCGACCTGTTGGAGCCGGTAGCCCAGCTGCATCTTCTGGGCAGTGCCATCCTCCTCCAGGGCAGTGATGATCTGAAAGGCAGAAGTGACAGAATCAGGGGCGACTTCTCTGGACCGCACGGTCACCAAAGGCGGACCTAGGCAGGCCTCCAAAGGGGCTGCAGTGCAGTCAGGGTGAGCACTGGAGATCCAGTGAGCCACATGGCCTCCAGTTTCACTGCGAGGGTAGAGAGAGAACAAGGGCGCCGGAGTTGCTTTCCAGGGTTTTGGTTTTGAGACAGGGTGTTTCGGTGTAGCCTTAAACACAAACTTCCTGCTTCTCCGGTGCTGGCGGTGCAGTCACGCGCTACCACATGCAGACCTTAAAGACTTTACTCACTATTTAATACTCTCTCCTTGGCAAGCTCCCTTTGTGCAGAAGCCGGCCTTACACACCCACTGGCCTTCTCAGTTTGCCATAGCCATTCCCATCGCCCTGCCTGCAGCTAATGGCATTTCATGACTCTATGTGCCGAGACCAAGAGGATACGGTATGGGAGACAGATGCTGAGGCAAAAGAACAACCAAAGAATCACAAATGGGGTTGCCTCAAAACAGGAGGCAGGCAGAGCTGGGGGACAGGAGCTGCCTCCCTCTCTCTCCAACAGGGGGAGATGGCATCACCTCCGCCTGGCTGTGTTTCTGGGCTTACTTCCTGACCAGGGCAGTGGATCCTTTGGCTGTTCTTACCAGACCACTCGGCTGTGTTGAGAACACAGGTACATCACTGGTGCCACCTGAATGTGGCAATTCTACTAGGTACTCACAGACTGACTAACAGGGTACTTGGAACATCAAGCTTGGTCAAGAGAGCCCCAGAAAGACCCCTGCCTGGCTTTGCTGTACCGTCATCCACTCTCATCTTGTGTTTACCACTTTACCCCTGCTCCATGGGTTCATGAAGCCCAGCCCAGGCTGTACCCACGGAGGTGGTCCAGGACAGACATGACCTTCAGCTAAGTGGTCTTCCAGCACACCCCACATACTATCTCCAGATCTTGGCAGATTCTCTAGGTATACACACCCAACCACTACTGCCATGCCTGGGAAGCCCTGCTGCGAAGGCAGGGTGGGGAATTGTGGAGACACGGAGAGCACAGCCAGCATCGCTAAACGAGGCTATGAGACCCTCACTCAGCTTGAGGGCACTGAGCTCGAGGCCAGCCTTGCAGCAGGGGCCTGGGCGTGCTCACCTGGTCATAGTACTTGTTGATGTACTTGTACAGTTCGTGCAGAGCTACTCGCGCCCCAAGGTCCCCTGAGTAGTTCTAGGGAAGAGGGCAGACAACAGGCGAGAGGAATGAGAAGGGAGTTGTAGTGGGAGGGAGGCCCGGGACCCCAGCGAAGGACAACAGCAGGGAAGGACAGCTAAGAACCAGGCCTGTGGTGGGAAGCAGAGCCTCCCACAGGGTGGGGTCCCAAGGCAGAGCCTCCTGTAGGAACCCTGCCTGCCTCTCCGGGTCAAGGCTACAGCTAGAAATCCCTCCCATTTGTTCCAAGACACTACAGGGCCATGGGACCAGGGACTGGCTGGGAACTCAGCGCGATTTTGCTCTGATCTTATTCAAATATTTCCTGAGACCATTCCAAGGCTTTCCATGGGGACATGGGACCCTCAGCCTCCTTCTCTGGACAGTACTGCTGATACAGTGACTCACGAAGCCCTTAGGGGGACCAAATGCGGGAGCGCAGCCTAGAAGGGGTTGACACAGCTGTACTCCAAAAATATAGCTGCTGTTGGTAGTGTGGGTGTCCTTGTAATCACTTAAGGAGCTGTCCATAATTCCTGAAGTTCTCAGGTAGTGCTGAAGGGGCAGCAGGGGCAGCATGGGATGGTAGATTCAAAAGGTCTAGAGCTGAATCCCACCCTCTCTGGAGACCCCAACAAGAGCTGCAACTATCTATACCAGCGCCTGGTAGGCCAGACTAGATGACAGCCATCAAAACGAAAGCCCTGCTCACTCAGACGAGATCTGGCCTTTTGCAGGAACACCCTGCCTTCAGGATGATAGGCAGGTCACAGAGGTAGAGGGGTAACAAGGCCTTCTCTACAAACGAGACACACGAAGGGGAGGCCTTACCCGAGAAAACTCTGCTAGGACTGAGTTCATCTCCTGATCACTGGCTGGGCTGGCCTGTCTGATGTCTGCATAGTACCTGCCACAAAGCCCCGGACGGCAGATGCTGAACAACCAAAGCTCATTTCCTTGGTCCCACCAGGGCCCACCTAGGGCCGCAGCTGCACACATGCCTCTCCAGACCCACTCCCTCCCTGGTACCTTTCTACCATCTGTTTGTAACGGGGAATATCTCGGGCATATAGAAGCTTGTTGATGGGAGAGTCCTAGACACCAGCAGAGAAGGGAGGGTCAAAGTTCAGTAAGGTGATCAGCTCCCAGGGTTCCCAGCATGACCATAGTTTTATAACAAAATATCCCACATCCCAGGAACCTCCCAGTTCCCAGGACAGCTGGTTACCCTAGCCTACTTCCTTGTTTTTCTGACATTTATTTTTTTTGTGCATGTATGGAGGTCAGAGGACAACTTACAGGGCCCAGCTCTCTCCTTTCACCATGTGGATCCCAAGGACTGAACTCGGGTCATCAGCACATGGCCCCCCATCCCTTGAGACTGACCATGGCTACCCTCTGGGGAGCCCTTGGGATGAGGCAGGGGAATGCCTTAAGGCAGAGGCTGCTCCCTAACCATCTTCTCCTTGTAACTCTGAGAAAAGCCTGAAGGCCTGTGCACTGGACACTCTCCACACCCCCCAGCTACCTGGATGACCCCTTCCTCTCTGTCATAGCCCTCCCAGCCCGCTCACCCGGCCCAGTTTGTGGTCAGCCAGGGTGCAGGCATCCATGAAGGTCTGTGCAATGACCAGGAGCACTGCATCCATGTTCTCAGACGTCTGTACATCGAACACGAACTGTGGGTTTTTGATGATGTTGATCCAGAACCTCAGTGGCAGGCTGCGAATTGATGGTACAGGAGCCAGTAAACATGCTGAGGCAGGAGGCCCCCACATGTGTCCTGAGCCCTGTCCCTCCCATACCTGTTGGTCTTCCAGATGTGGATGGTACCCTGATCGGAGATGCCATGCTGCTGAGCTTGTTCATCCAGCAGGTCAAAGAAGTACTTCACAGCGAGAGGCACCGGGCGGCTGGTGCTGAGAATCACCTGGAACAGGTCATCTACAAACTTCTGCAGCGTGCCCTGTGCAAAGAGAAGGAAGCAGAGGGCCCAGTTAGGATGGAGACTGTAGCATCAGACAGTTCATGGCACTCCCTTGTCAAGTCCCATACTACCCCCATGTCCCACAGGTAGCCATTCTTCCTAATATCCCAGACCCTGTTGTCCATTCTCCCGCAGCCCCACCTTCATGGACAGCAAGCGTGTCAGGTAGATCTCAGGGATAGCCTTGGCTCGCTCACGCTCCCCTGCCCGAAGGCTGCCCCTCCGAGGCCTGGGAGGCTCTGGCTCATCACTCGGCTTTACCAGGTGCCAGGGCCGGATGCCCCCCTCATCTACATCCTCCAGCATTGGGGTCCCTGTGCCAAGATGTAAGAGCTTGGTGACCCCCCCACATGGTGCCACCTCCTCTTGGGAACCCAAGTCCAATTAACTGCCCCAGGAGAGGGAGCACCTGACAGGGTCCTCTAAGAGGAGAAAGAGACACCAGCCCGCCCTCAGCTCAAAGGACCTTCCCTGCTTCCCAGGACTGGGCAAAAGTGCAAAAGAAAACAACGAGGAGGGGCTGGTACTCACGTTCTCCTGGGACGTAATCCTGGTTTTCCCTAAGAACATGCTTGGTGAGGCAGGGGACAAGAGCCACCGTTGCTCCATCTGGAACCTGCTAACCATAGCTGGTGACCCTTCCATCAGTCTTAGTCCACCCTACCCATCCTCCAGCTCCTATCTCTCCCACCTTGTAGTGCTGCAGCGTATTCAGACGCCTCCACAGACCCTGGATCTCAGAAGTGACATCCTCGTCAGACAGGATGAGGTGCCCGGCCACTCCAGACCGCCATTCTGCAAGGACAAGAGTGGACTTGGCTCAAGGTGTCCAGGATCTCTTCCTGACCTGCAGCCCATCTCATCTTAGGTGGAGACATGGCCCCTCCACCTGGAGGCACCTCACCCATGCTGTCCAAAGCATTAGAGCGGAACTCTCTCCCAGTGAAAGATCATCTGGTAAGTGTTCCACAGCCTGCCTTTGTAGCAACTTCCAACATCCCACCTGCCCTTGTAGGACCAATCTTGGACCAACTCAGGACCAACGCTATCTTGGGGTCCTGAAGCCACCCTGCTCTGGACCCTCACCAACATCCAATGTGTGAGAGTCTGGCCGCTGGGCAAGAGGCAGTCCCTTATAAAGCTGGTCTAGCATCTTCTCCTTGGCCTGGGAGATGGTGTCACAGTCCAGGACCTTCACAGGTACACTCTGGGCCTCTCCTGCTCCAGGGCCCACAGCCAGAAGTGCATTCAAGGTCTACACAAGAAATGTGAGAGGCTTCAGGATTGGTTCCACATGCAGGATAGCCAAGACTCAGGTCAAGTGCAGGGACAACCCATGAGAAAGCTGAAGTGGCTGAGCACTCCCCAGAACCAAGCAGTTCTTTAGTCTCTTTTTACCTGTCTGCCTGCCCCTTGATGCAAATACTCATGAGAACCCCAATATGAGCACACAATCCTCTTTTATGCCTGAGGGAAGTTCTGTGAGCCAGAACTCCCCATACAACCTGACTGAGAAGCAGGTTTAGCAGAGATTAGTGAGCCCTCCAAAGGAACCCTCATGGGTAACAGAGGGGAGCTACAGGCAGGTCTGCCAACTGGCTACTGACTTAGGGAACAAGACTGCATCCCTGGTGAGATGGTAAGATACTCAACTTGATCTGTGGTTCCATCCTAAGCCAGGGGACCCTCTGAGACTCCCAACTCTTAATCCTACAAAGCAAGGGCTACAGCTCAGTGGTGGAAGAGTGCTTGCTAGCTTTTGGGAGGCCATGAGTTCCACAATTAAATGTATAAACAGCCTCTCTCCAGCAGGTAGCCAGAGGTCAGGTGACACTGTATCTAGGTACAGACGCCAGAGGCCAGTGGGAACTGATGGTGCCGACCAGACAGATGTCCACCTGCCTAGAGCACAGCCTTACCAGGGGACGGTACTCCACATCCTCTCTAAGCAGGCGGTTGTCATTCAGGGTGTATTTGGCTTTGCCAGTCACACTGTCCACAGGACCCTTGTCCACTTGATGCTTAATTCCTCGGAAGAGCATGTACAGAGGCTCTCCTACAGAGTCCTGTGAAAGTATAGGCAGTCAGGTCCTCTACGTGGGGCATGTTTTGTTAGGTGAGGTCTTTGTTCTGGTGTGAGTGGTGGGTAAATTACATGAATTGCAGGAGGCTTAGTGCTCTGCAGGGTCCTGCCCTCCCTAATGAAGAGCTGGGGCCCTCCCTCACCCTCACAAAGGTGTAGAGGCAGATAGACATCCAGTTGGTGAGCAGCTTCTCCACCACAGTCTCTGTCCTGAGAGGGCAGCAAAGGAAGGCCAGGGTCATCAGGGGGTGCTGTTCCACAGACACCCCATATCCCATCCCATCCCGCCCCACCCCAACCCAAGTCCCTGACAGGCTCTACTCCTGGCTCTAGCTGTCGGGTGACACTTACCTACGCAGCATCAGCTTGGGGTTCTTGGCCACATACTGAGCTACCAGGTCACTGAGCAGAGTACGCAGGATGTCAGTGAAGTATTCAAGTTTCCCGTGAAGTGCGACAGTGAGCAGTGATGCCACATAGGCCCGGTCCCGAGGAGAGAAGGTGCGCTGGCTCTCCAGAGTGTGGATGAACTAAGGCCAGGGAGAGAGTAGGCACCAGGGGAAGTTCAGAAACCTACAGGGAAGACTGAGCCAGTCCCATTAGGAGCAAGAAGGATGGGGAAGCCTGGCTGGGAGTGTACCTTGGTGAGGAAGAGCTTGCTGTTAAGCAGGTTGGAGAGCTGCCCCAGGCCCTGTTCCACAGTGGGTCGCCTGCTGTCAGGCACACCGAGGTCCCTGTGCAAGGGTGACTCCCGATGCCCAGGGAAGAAGACCCTCTCTGCATACACCTTGTAGTCAAGGAAAGGGATGCCACTGCCAAGGAGGTCACTGGTGAGATCAGTCATCTCCGTCATGAGGTCTGTTGATGAGCACAGGAGTGTCAGGTGGACCCCATGTGACCAGAGCAGCCTCAGGCCTGGCCCCAGAGGCTCCGCCCACTCAGAGCCTCACCTGTGAACTCCTTCTTGCAGCGGTCCCGCACACTGCTCTCCAGGTTCTCCAGCTGGATCTGCACTTTCTTATAGTCTCGCAGGGCCTGCTTGCTCTTCCTCCTACTCAGCACCAGGGGCAGAAGGGAAACATCAGCAGGCCAAAGCCCTTGCTAGGCTCGACTTGGCTTAACTCTACTCCAGGCCAATCTTAACCTTGTCTACCAGTCTAACCTGACCATGCCCACGCAAGTTAATTCATCCTGTCCTACTCCCATCACACCACACATACCCATCACTCTGCCTGAGGCTCAGCAAACTCTGACCATGCCATGCAGGGCCCATAAGCTTTTCTAAACACAGGCTTGTTAGAACTCAGCTGTACTCAATGGTTTACATATTGTTCATGGCTGTTCTTATGCCCAAGGGCCGAACTGAGTGTTGTGGGAGACCACCAGGCCTGCTGCAGCCATTCCCAGAGGTCTGATCCCTATGTAAAATATTTGCAGAGGTGAGCTGGTGAGATGGCTCAGTGGTTAAGAGCACTGGCTTCCCCTCCTCCAGAGGACCCAGGTTTAATTCCCAGCACCCACTTGGCAGCTTACAATTGTAACTCCAGTTCCTGGGGATCTGACACCCTCACTCAGAAATACAGATAAAACAGCAATGCACACAAAAAAATAAATCTTAAAAAATATATGTTGGCAGAGTCCTGCTCTAGTCTATGCCTTCTCTGTCCAGCCACATCTCCCTCCCTGCCACAACTGGCTACACCTACCTGTATATGAGGACAATGATGATGACACCCAGAGCCAGGAGTGACGTGCCCACTCCCAAGCCCACTTGGGCTGCCACAGGAAAAGCCACAGAGCTCTCGCCATCATACTGCACATGCCCCAGGGAGAAGCGCAGATTCCCCATCTGTACCTGCAGGGGAAGCTAACTGAGCCAGGGCTCCAGATGTCATGATGCCCAGCCCTGCCCAGGTCCTGCCCACTGACCGTGAACTCAGGCAAAGCATCTGGTGCCTCCCGGAGGGCATGGTGCTGTGGCAGGGGCTGCTCCATAGGGGGTTCACAGTACAGGTGGTGGCGGGTCAGGGTCTTCACCACACAGGGGCCATCTCCTATCATGGCCACCACCTCCTCCTTAGACATGGCGAGGTCAAGATTTTCCCCCTGTAACATTGGGTTGCTGACTTGTCACTCAGAACACTTACCTCCTGAAGCCTGTCTTCCCCAGTGAGAGAGGGATGGTCCCAAGAGCATCCTTTAGAACTGCCCCCTTGCAGGTGAAGCCCGTGGTCACAGAGATGTCCTTCAGACTGCTCACCATAACCTCCTCTCTGCTTGCCTATGTTTTTTCTCACAGCTGAAACTCGGGAGAACCTAAAACAATTCCTCACACCCTGGATTCACCCTTGGCTAGATGATGACAGACTGTCTGCCTGTGGCCTGTCCATGTATCTACACACTACTTACCATGTGTGTCACAAAAAGGGTCTAGTGTCATCCATGTAAGCCCAGTTGCTAATGAGGGTCAGCCCATTACCTAATGTGTACCACACTACCCAATTATTATTATTATTATTTTTTTTTTGGTTTTTCGAGACAGGGTTTCTCTGTGTATCCTTGGCTGTCCTGGACTCACTTTGTAGACCAGGCTGGCCTCGAACTCACAAAGATCCGCCTGCCTCTGCCTCCCAAGTGCTGGGATTAAAGGCGTGCGCCACTACCGCCCGGCCTACCCAATTATTGAATACACCAAACCATTTACTTAACCAAACACAGTTACCTTCGTGGAGTATGGGGACCCAAGCCACCAACCAAACCCCATTGGTACAGCCGGACCTATGCTGTACCAACCACTTCAGGTTCTTTCAGTCTGCTCTTTCAACCCTGACCTCTTGAGCACACACAGACTGCTCTATAAATTACCTCCACAGAGAACACACTCCCTGGCTTGTGCAGGAATGGTGTGGAAGGGTCCTCGGGGTTGAGGGAACGCAGAGTGGGGTCAGCCTCATAGGAGAAGGGTGTGGGGCTCAATGTAGCAAAGTCAAAGACTATGTTGTCGAGGACAAACTCCACCTGGACCCAAGGGTCCTCTGGGGGGCCCGGGAGAGCAGGTGTGCGGCATAAGATGACTTGGGAAGAGTTCACAAGACATGGCTCCTCAAACTGTACAGGAAGATGAGAGCAGATCAACTGAGGCACCTCATGCCATGTGAGGATGAGCAAAGGTGGAATGCATCTCCTCCAGAACCAGCTACCCATGGCTGCCCACGGTTGTGGTAAGGGTGAGGGGAGAGACGGCCAGCTGGGGCGAGCAGGAGAGGCTCATGGGTATGCTATGCGATGATAGCTCCAGAACAACATACTTTTTCAGGGACCACGTGGTGCTTCTGCCCAAGCCCCTGGCCAGGCTGTAGCATGCTTGGGGCCACAGTCACTCTGATTCTTGGCATCTGAACCACATCCAGATTCTGGCCACGGACCCATATCTCACGTCCTCCACTGAAACACAGCCCAGGGGGCCACTCATGACTCACACAGACTTGGACCTAAAGCCCAGCCCAGCCCCAAACCTCATTCATGACCCACTCAGTCAACTGTAAGGAGTCCACAGCCCCCATTCCCAGAACCCCACTTCCCCCATTGTGAGAACTGCAAAGAACTTCTACACATGCTTTTGGCCCCACACCTGAAGAAGCTCTTTGTGGGGCCCACAGAGGTGACGTTAGGGTCTGATGTATACTTGAATTGGCCACGCTGAAGCCTCCGCTCAGTAGTCCCAAACCAAACAGTCACTGGAAGCTCAGCAGGCATGGGGTATGGGCTGGTCTCACAGCACAGCTGGTCCGACTGCTGCTCCAGGAGCCTGGGTGGGGGTAGGAGGTAGGCCAGGTCCAGGAGCTAGGCACCTGCTCAAATACTGTGTCACTTCAGTCCCTCACCAACTGCAGTCCACATCAAGCAGCCTTGGAAGTTGTAACTTCTACCACAGCCCTGGCTTCTGGGGGGCTGGCCAGAACTTCCTTGTGGGGCAGACTTAACCCATTCCACACTAGCTTTTCCCAGCAACCCATCTCCTCCTTAGAGTGTATTGATTTTGTAGAATAAGGAAGCAACCCTTACAAGTGGCAAGGCTGGCCTCCAACCACCACACGGATGTCCTCTAGCTGCCCAGTCAGAAGTTTAGAACCATGCAGGGTGAGGCGGGTGCCTCCGGCTTTGGGGCCACGGGCTGGGAAGATGGAGTGCACTTTTGGATCCTGTGGGAAAGTGGATGGGGAGAGACAGGCAAAATTAGACAAGGGGCACCTCAGACAAATAAGGCAGCCGCAGGGTGGGGAGCCCTATGAAGGCAAAACCAAATGGACAGAGACATCCACAGAGGGAGAGGCCCACTGGCGGCTGGGAGTGGCTTAGCTTTCAAGCACCTGGTAGGCAAAGTTGAACTCTGAGACACCGTGTCCTCTTCCAGGCACCTCCACTGCCACAGTGCCTGTCACCTCCTCCCCGCTGCTCCCAGTGATGCACACAAGACTGTGGGCACAAGACAGGCAAGGGAATACCAGACTGCACAGATGTCCCTCAAAGTGACCTGGCAATTCCTCTTCCTGCCACACTGTCAGGTGGTCTGCCCGCCCCAACCCCCATGGGATGAGTCAGCATCCCCTCTAGCTGGCAGGGAATTCCTGATGGCACACTAGCAAGCCTTGGCCTCAGAGAAGTCACATTCCTGGTTTAGTAGTTCAGGTTCACCCTCCAACGAGGAGGCGCCTAACTCCTGACGGGACAAGTGTTTACAAAGGAGCCCTGGAGAGCTGATTTGGGTTGAAGCCGAGGGAGGAAGAGGGCCTCACAGCCACCCCAAGTGCCCCACTGTCACCAGGTGGTAAGCACCCACTTGGTCTGACCTTAAACAAAAGATCCATAAAAGCCTCTAGTCAGAACGGGGCAGATGTGAGCAGTCGAAGAAAATGCTGGTTCTTAGCCAGAAAACAGAGGCCTGGGGCACATGAACTTCCAGAATGTTAAGCCTACAGTGGTTAACATTGTCACGGCCACCACAAACACTGGCAAACCAAAGCAAGTGGTAGGAACTTCAGCCACAATATATTTTACACTTCGTAAAAATCACTTCATAAATTACCTAAGTCTGATAGTTCTAGAATTATTAATAGTCCAGAAGCTCTGGAAATTCTCAGTTACCAAACATCTGGAGGAGAAGTACATACTTCTGCAAAATGACCCCTTGTTTAGAATATAAATTATGGGGTTCTGCAACAGTTCTTCTGAGGGTGCAGTGAGGGGTCACCCTGATATTCTGCCAGGTTTGGGTCCTGCTGCCCATGGGCACCTCCTGGAGAATATTCCGTAGTCACCTGGAGCTGTGCCACAAGAGCCCCTCCTGAGAGGCCGGTCAAGGTAGGCCTTGGAGAAGTACCAGGGAAGAGGCTGGTGAGGAACCTGCTACAGTGATAGCCAAGGCCATTAAGAAAGCCACACAGGGGGCTGGAGAGATGGCTCAGCAGTTAGGAGCATTGGCTGCTCTTCCAGAGGACCAGGGTTCAATTCCCAGCACCCACATGGCAGCTCCAGGTTCCAGGAGACCCTACACTCTCGCGCAGATATCCATGACAGGGGAAACACCATTGCACATAAAATTAGTAAATAAATACATCTTAACAAAAAGAAAAGAAAGAAAGCCAAGCAGGACATTTATGCAGATCCATCAGCAACTCTGCCCATCAGACTAGAACGATCCCAAGCAGCCTGGGCTAAAGACCTACAGGTATGTACAGGAAGCCAGAGTCCCAGGCCATGGCAACCCAGCACTAGGGCACTGACACCATAATCAAAGACAGGAGCAAGAAAGGTAGACAGACACAGGAAGGAGGTTCTGAACAGGAAGCCATGCATCCACAGTGCCCTCCCACTGGGCCCAACCAGCTCACCTACTGGAGACCTCGTATTCCCTAGCATCCACAGCGCAGGGCACTCCGGCCACCCTGACCATGTCCAGGACATCCTGTACATGCTGGCCCAGGTTGGAGCCCCTGATGGTGACACGGGTGCCTCCGTCTATAGGTCCGGTCAGTGGCTCCACCTGTTCCAGGACAAGGACATTCACTCACCTCTACTTATCTGTCAACCTCTGTGGTCAGAGGCTGCCCAGCTCCTACTCTGAGTGCTGTGCACCCACAACACAGATACCTCCCTCCTATGGCAGGAGAGAGGGAGAGAAGGGGCATGCCAGCATTCCAACATACCGAATGGATAAGGGGTGCAGGGCACCGAGTGGCCACAGTCGCAGCCTCAGTGCAGGCTTCCCGGGCCACACAACGCGGATGCTCCCCCTCACACCACACACAGCCGTACTGGGGCATGGCAGTTTGGCAGCGGCTACAGTCCCCATGTCCCACGGAGCAGTCATACAATACCACTAGAGACAGCAGGAATGAAATGTGACATGGCGGGTTAGAGGAGCCCAGAGACTGCCAGCCTGCCCTGTGGTCCCAGGCCACTTACCATGCAGTCCGTCAGCACTGTCCACACGCAGACCACCTGCCCAACGCAGAAACAGCCTCACCTGCAGTTCTGGCTGCAAAGCCTCATAGCTGAACTGGAGAAAAGGCAGTGAAGTCAGAGCCTAGAGTTTGGGCCAGGCCTGGGAAGGTGCGTGGCAAAATGACTAGTTATGGGAGCACAGTGTCAGTCAGAATTGGAAGTCAGGGATTGCAGACTGAAAGGGCAGGGGATCAGCAATGGAAGTAGAATACAGAACCCGCTGGGATATCAGCTTAGAGGTCAGACTGAGATCCAGGGACCCCCATGAGGCATACGACACAGTTGGGGTACCCATCTGTTGTCCAGTGTGAGAGCTTGGGCTGCGAAGAGTACAGCCAGCTAAGGCTAACAGGCAGCCTGCAGCCAGGGCGTCTGTACCCACCAGGGGTCCTCTGGTCTGTACCTGGTGCTGCTGGCACTTGATGTGACACCAGGTGTCTGGCGGTGGCTCACACTTGACATGGGCATCAACTACCACCTCAACACCCTCCAGCTCCATCACACATTCACTGTTCCTTGGGCCATCCTGGGGGTCAGAGGACATGTTATTTGGCTAGCTTTAGAAGCTGGGCCCTACAGGCTGCAGTACATGCCCTGCTCCAGTACAGCCTAAGTTGGGAGGGAAAGCTGGGGCTGGCGATGCCCTCTTCTTGCTTCTAAGACTTGGGCAGAGTCTGCTAGTAGCCAAGCAGTCTGAAGGGAAAACTGTTAGGATGATGGGCAAACACACCTGGAAGAGCCACAGGTTCCTGCCATGAAGCTGGATTTCTCGCTCCACGTTGACTGGTATCAGCAAGGAGCCTTGGACATTCTCCACACACGGACAGGAGCTCAGCCTCTGATTCACCTCTCCCTGCAGGCACCAAGAGTGAGGCAGTCTGTGGCTCCCACCCTGCCCGCCTCAGTTCTCTCTCTTGCTTGGCTCCATGGCAACACTCTGTCCCTACCCTCCCAAAGGAGATCACAGGGTGAGCAAAGGCCACTGTCTTCCCATCCCCTCCCAAAGCCTCCTTCCTGGGCTGGACCTCACCAGCTCCCAGAGCCCGGGGGTGTCGTACTGGTAGTCGAGGCTGGACAGGAGGATGAGGGGGGCAGGAGGGCCCTCGTGCTCTGCTGAGTCTCCATCACCTGAGAGGAGTGTGGAAGTGGAGAAGGCGGGCGTGTCACCCCCCATCCACTCATCCGCCTCGGGCAGCTCGCCGCCTCCTTTCATGAGCCAATCCAGACTGGGCTTCGTGGAGCCACTGGCCCCTGGGAAAGCAGTGGCAGGAGCAGTGCCAGGGGCCTGGTCCAGGGCTGCCGTGGATGGCAGGGCCTCAGGGTCAGGCTCTGCAGGGGACACTGTGGCTGCATCTGAGAGGAATGGGTAGGAGGCCGAGCGGTCCTCAGGAGTGGTCACTGGTCCCAAGTCAGTGGGGGCAGGGACAGTGGTTCCAGGTGTGGTAGGGAGGTCAGGAGGGAGGGGCTTCTCATACAGAGGGGACTCTGTGGAGGTAGGGGAAAGTATGGGGCCAGGATCAGACCACGGGCCCCAGAGGCTGAGCTGGGAAGGATGGGCCCCAGGTAGGACATCCAAGGCTGTAGAGGGGGCCCTAGCCTCTACTGGGAAGGTGTTGGGAGTGGGGGTGACTGTGGCTTTGGGGACTGTAGGTGGGAAAGGGGTGAGTACATCCCTTGCAGGAGGGACTAGGGAGAGAAGTGGGCTCTGAAGGGGAAGGCCAAGAAAGACAGGAAGGGCCACTCAGCAGGCAGGTGCAGGAGCAGGCAGGCAAGGGTATGTTAAGAGGGAAGAAGACCGAGGAAAAGAGAAACAAAAACATCCCATTAATTCTCTAAAGCAGAAACACAGAGGGCAGGCTCCAGGGGGTCTAAGCTGAGGTGGCAAACCAAGGCCACACCTCGTGCCTCTCAGCTTAAATGTCCTTTCCCAAAACAGATGGGATGGACAAGCAGCCATTCTCCTGTGAGTCTGTCACACAAAGCAGCTGGGGTACTCAGGACGGAGCTACACAGGAGACTGGTAGGCACACAGACCCCAGGCCATTAGAAAACCCTCAACCCTGGTCTCCAGGGGACCCCTAACCCCATCTCACAACATGCCTCACCCCAGAGTCCCACTCACCTGTTGGCTTACCACCATGGGCCCAGCATCACATGAGGCCTTGTGTGTGCACAGGTGCTGCCACACACACCAGTTACATCCCCAGCGGCTGCTCACACAGGCCCGGCACCTGTACACAGTGCAGTCTTGGAATAGAGATCATCATAAGGGAGCTCAGGGATGGGGACAGGCATGGTAAGGAACTCACGGTGCAGACGGGAAAAACTCTGTAACTGCCATGCAGTCATAGAATGAGAGGGAAGTACTGGCGATCACCACAGCACCAAACCTGAGCTCCACATTCACGGAGACATGGTCTGCAAAATGGGGGGAGAAAGCCGGAACTGAAGAGTGGAGAGAGCATGGGGCCCACATGGAATGAGGCTGCCATGTCAAATGGAGACAGGAACTAGGCTCAGAGAATGAAGTCCATAGGACATAGCATGTACACTGTGGGGTACTGGAGCCAGTAAGGGGACTCAGAACTCAAGCAGGACTATTTCTAGATTCACTTCTCATCCCAACAAGACCCCTCAGAGCAAGATGGAGCCAGGGTGGGGCTCCCAGGTCCAGGGCTGGCCCCTTCTCTCACCCACCGGCTCCTCTCTGCAGTACTGGAGCCTCACTAGGGTCTGGGGAGGGACACTTCACACTAGAACCAGTCAGTAGGGCAGGACTCTGATGGTCTCCAAAGTAGCAGAAATATGATTCCCCTGGCCAAAGAGACGGCAGGCCTGGCACCGACAGGAAAACCTACCAAGAAAGCCAAGGGCACACTTTGGGACTGCTGGGTTGTAGACCAGGGACTCTCTCTCAAGGGGCATCAACTAGAGCCTGGCACTGGCATTCTGTAGCCTTTCAACCCTCACAAACACCCTCTGACCCTGATTGGTAACAGAGAAACCCAAGGCCCAAGAGAAGTGGCTGAACAAGGCCATGTGGTATTTGACGCAATGGCACAAAAACCCAAGGTCTCCACCCACCCCAGAGCTCTCCCAACAGGGACCCCGCCTACTATGGTTATTCACCTCCCTCTTCTCCTCCCGACTGATATTGGTAGGGCTCACAGCTACCACTTGAAGACAGCCCAGTTCTGACTGGAAGCTCCACAGCCACTGCTCTGGGCCCTGGCCCCTTGAGCACTCTGACCGGCGACTGCACCTGAGAAGAGCCAACATGTAGCTGTGACCTTTCAGCAGCCACCAAGAATTCACACAGCAGAGACATCTCTAGTCCTAAGGCCCTGGTCACAGCCCTCACATGGAGTCGATACCAAGCTCTTGAGTGTGCTGTGGCAGGGAACCAAAACCCTGAGCAAGGGGTGGGCTTCCCAGAGGTTAGAGGTTGAGATTCAACGGACAAGGTCAGGAAACTTGCACAAGGTGGTTTCAGAAGCACAAGCCCAGGTCAAGAGTCCGTGGAGCACTGACCTGCCCAAGAGCACACACCATCCACAATAAGGGTCCCGGTGGGCAAGGCAAGAGTCACAGTCCAGACGCTGAGCACAAGGGGCCACAGGAACTTTCATAAGCTGTGACAGCAAAGAAGACCTGAGGCTGGCAATCCAAAAACCCGTGGCTCACCCACATATGGATCCCTGTAGCTGCCCAGAGACTCCATCCAGCAGCCACTCCCTCAAGGTCCAGGACTTACAGTAGTCTGGGTCACTACATACAGATGCTCGAAGGTACCATCAAAGGTAAGATCTCTGCTCACGGGAGACCCCGGTTGGATGCTCTGTTTAGAGTATGGTGCAACACTTCTTCCAGGACCTAAGTAGACCTAAGAAGAAAGATCACAAGGTCTGGGATCAAGCCCGAAGCCACAGACTCAAGACCGTTCTCTATGTGGAATGTAAACAATTAATGAATAAGAATTTTCTCTTTGGGCAGGTGTCTTTAATACCAGCACTCTGGAGGCAGAGACGGGCAGATTTCTGGGAGTTTGAGAACAGTGGGGTCTACACAGTGAGTTCTAGGTAAGACCGGTTATTGCAACCAGCCTTGGGTAGAGTGTATGCTGCAGATGTGGGGACAATCAGCAGTTAATACCACCCAACCCTGGTTGGAGCAGCTACACAGAGCCGGGGCAGGGATGGGAATCATGTCATACATACATCCCAGCCTCAGTATGTCCTAATGACCTACCCTGTGCAAGTGTCCTTGACTGTCACCCAGGAAAGCAATGGTGTGTCCATCCTCCATGGTGACTGCCACAGCTGTTAGTTGAACCCCTGGTAGCTCCAGAATTGGTGTGGCTTCCAAAGGGACACAGCTGACCATGGGGCTGGGTGTGTGGTCTGAGCCACAGGGAAAAGCGTCCGGGGTGTCCTACAGGTAGCACAAAGCATCGTAAGAATGCTGCCTGGACGACCATCCCTGCTGGCCTTCCCTGACAGCCCTGCCCTGGGCAGCACACTCCTGTACCCCATCCTTAGTCTTTCCTCGGCGCACATCCACACTCCGACTTTCCAATGGCTCCTGCCCTCCTCATCCCCACCTCCTCTGTAGCCCCATCTTCTGCCATCCCTGTCCTGGAAGCTACTTCCTCCAGTTGCTATACTCAATACTCTTTCCTGAGCCATGTCCCAAATGGCTCCTCCTCAGTTCCCAGCCCACTTGCCTGGGCCCTCTGCACGTCACTGGCTCTGAGCAACTTCTCCATCTGTGTACCCTCCCTAGGCTAGAGCCACATAAGTCCAACCTTTACCGTTTCCTTTTGCTCCAGAACCTAAAACAAGAGGGCTCACTCTAACATTCTACCCTTACCCTAGAGCCCCAAACACCCTCTTAGCCAACTTCTACAAAGTCAGTTCTTTAGCACCCTGACTCAGCCCTACCCCTGCACTGCTCCCTTCCATCGTGATATGGGATATGGGACTCTTCTTAATCAGGCCTAAAAGGAAGTACCTACTACCTGTCCTGAGAGCCACTCTACCTACTCCCAGCTCCCCTCAGCCTCTCTGGGCAGGTGCTTGATGACAAATGCCTGGACTCACCACTGGCAGCTGTGCACAGTCGGAAAGGACATCATATGCAATGTCAGCCACTTTGGTCCCGTTCTCAGCACGGCCTTCCCGGGTGTAACAGGCATCTCGAGTGTAATTAGCAAGCTGGTCTACCTCATCCAGGGGGAAGGCACAGAGCACAGAGGTCCCAGATGCCCCAGTAGATGTGGACAGGGGCCAATCCACGGTGGGAGGAGCCACTGAGGAGAAGGCTGCAAAGAGCACTTCCCCACGAGCTACCTCCTTGGATGTGGCTATAGCCGCAGCATGGATCATACCATAGTGGCCACCCTGGCAGGCCAGGGGTAATTCCACATAAGAGTAGTAATGTTGGTCCTGAAGGCACACTCGGGACACATAAGCACGGAAAGCTCTGGAAGGGGCCTTCAGGTCTCGCCTCAAGAACAGGAAGTAGGCACTGGCCCCGCGTACAAAGGCACTCACGAAGTGGTGGCTGTACTCAGAGAGGCGGCCCACTGCCAGCTTGGCTGTCTCTTCATAAGAGAAGGCAGCTTGGGGGTCCGGTGGTCGCAAGGTCCGAGTTGTGATGGGAGGAATGCCACCACTTACCCCCCTGCTGGTGTACCCCCGCCCCACAAACAGGAGGGGCTCCCCTGCCAATCCCTGGGCCACTAGCCCCACTGTGCTGACTGTAGGGTCATTTGCAGCCACATACTGGGTGTCCCCAGGTCGCTCTGGCCGTAGCAGCAGCTGCTTGATCTGTCCCAGGCTCCGTAGCTCACAGATGCCCTGGTGAACACTCCCACACACCACCAGAGCCTCTGGGCTCACAAGGAGCAGCTGGTTAGGGTTGTTGGTAGGCTGGGCTTGGGGGCATTCATCAGGTATTACAGGTGGCAGGCAATCCCGGCTGTCATTCACAGGGCCTGTGGACACCACAGCTTCCAGCTGCAACTCAGGGTTCAACTGGAACAGGAAGTTGGTGGCCCCTACATAGAGGGTACCTGAGGTGGGGTCCCTTGCCAAGTGTTGTAGATGTGTGCCATTGGCAGTAAAAGCAGCTGGTGGAGGGGACTGTAGGGTGAGAACACACCCGGCCCAGAGCACCTGGAGAAGAACTGGGCCGAGGACAGGCATGGTCACCTGGCAGAGAGAAGGGTTGCATGAGGCTCAAATGCCCAGCAAGGTACTCAGAAACCACTGATAAAGGATAGGACTGAGGCATTGTGAAAATGCTCCTCCTAACCTGGGCTACTCAGTCAGAGATTCCTAGTGACCACCTAGACCCAGATGCCCAGGGTGATCCCAGGACTACATGCTTATGGGCACAGAGACAGGAGACACTGCCCTTGGAAATTTGCACCCACCCATACGCCACCCTAGCTCCACATTCCATTTCCTTGTTCCTTCTAGACCCTGTTCTCAGTGATTCAAGGGAGGTGACAAGGTCTCAGAGGAGAGAGAGGGTCCCCTCTATATAGACACTGGATTGCTAGGTAAGAGGAGGGATGGGGTCTTATAGACCACCAGCATGCCATAACAATGCAAGAATTGGATGCGGGGATGGGTGGTGGTGCATGTCTTTAATCCTATCACTTCAGAGGCAGAGGCAAGTGGATGTCTGAGTTTGAGATCAGCCTGGTCTATATGGTGAGTTCCAGGACAGTCACATAGAGAGATCCCATCTCAAAACAATAACATAATAAATAAATGAAAAAAAAGACAAGAATCAGATGCAGGGCCTTTCAGGCCCAGAATCCAGAAGGGTGACAACCACAAAACCAACGGCCATGCCAGGATGGGTGAGGGCTGAAGGACAAGGCCCCACCTTGGGGAGCCCTGGGCAGCAGTGAGAGTCACACAGTCCCCAGTAGGGTAAAGTCTGGCTCACCTGGCAGGGCCGGCTGGATCAGGAGATAACAGCATGACCTGAGCAGAAGTCACCTAGCCAGTGGGCAAAGCAGAGTGTGAAGCTGGGGGCTGGGCTGCAGGCATGTGAGAGCCCTGGACTCCCCTCCCCACTACCCAGTCTGCCTGTGCAGCCCAGCCCAGCCTGGCCCTCAGCCACCAAACACATTCCACAGAGGACGCCTCCTCAGAGCCGACATGGGGAGAAGGGGGAGGGCAGCAGAGCCAGGCACCCGAGGGGCCTGGGAAAGGTCAACTAGAAAGGAGCCCCATGGCCATCTGGGCCCAGTCAGGCCCCCCTGCACTGAGGTCTCTTCTTGGGATTCCTCCCATCCCAGCCTTTGCTCTAACTGCTCTGTCATGGCACTAGCTATATACTATCCACACAAGCCAGGGACCACCCTAACCCAAATGGGCACCAGCACACCAGCAGATAAACACACACACTGTGATCTGTGAGTACCATCGACCCTGAATGCAGACATCTGCACACAAACACAGGGGCACTTGCACATACAGAGACACGCACAACGATGCATGCGGATATGACCTATGCACACGGTAGACACATAACACACAAACATAAACATACCACCCAGGGCATATGTTATCTATGTTCAGACATCACATGAAGAGTCGCACAAAATCCCGCCCCCTACAGACACTGCATAGACAAGTCACACCCACCCGCCTGAGACAGATACACATCACCTACATTAGATCCCTGCACATACAGACTCACGCACACTTCCCTGGTTCCAGCACTAAGTCCTAAAAAGCTGTGGAAGGCAGGCCATCTCCTGGAATTTTCTCTCCTGCAGGTTGTAGAGTCAGAACCCAGAGTGCAATAAGTGATGGGCTGGGTATTTGGAGGAAGTGGTCATGCCTGGTTGTGCCCTGCAACCCCGAGTCCAAGCCTAGGACCTCCACAGACCTCGAGTGCCTGTTCTCAAACTTTGCAGGCCCCAGCTAAGGGTCCTAAATCCCAGACCTAAGTAACTATGGCAACACTACCTTTCCCATACTCCAATGGTCCCCAAGCAGGAACACAGAGTTTGGTTAGGCTATGGGAAAACTATTCTACACTGAGAGACACTTTCCCCTCCTTGTGCCCAGGCAACATTGTCCGGCCCCTCCCACCACCTGGCTGCCAGGCCATCTATGCAGAATGTTCCCAAAGTTCCCTTTCTTGTGCCTGGATTGGCCCATGTATCAGAGGCCTCAGCAGGGTGCTCCTGAGGCTTGCCCTATCATAAGCAGGGCTGAGCACAAGGCTAAGAGGAAGGTCCAGCAGGCTGGTGGATGCAAGGACGCTGTGGTCACAGCCCAGTGGGAGCAGGGGGCCATGGCCACAGTCTGGCTGGGCACTGCTCCCAAAATAGCTTGGGGGTTTCCATTTTTAGTGTGCAGAGAACAGGGCAGCTCTATGGGAGCAGGAACAAGGCTGCCTCTGTTTGTCACCCAAGGGGGTGTGGGGGGGAGGCAGCGGGGAAAGTCTTGAACCCAGCCAGAAGCCAGGACTGTAGCAAGGCCAGGCTACTAAAGAGGCTTCCACCTTGTTTCCAAGCGATAGAGAGACCAAGTTTCTTCCTTTGGAAAGCCAGAACCACCTCTTGTTGTTCTCTGCTACTGCCCAACTTTCCCACCACCTTGGGCCACAGATGGGCCTTGGGCTCTGGGTCCCATAGTGAGACCAGCATTTGCTGTTTCACTAGCTTGTAAATATTTGCTCAGAGCCTACTTCTTGCCAAAGTTTCCTAGTCCTCAAGGGGCAGTAACAAAATCACTCCCCAAACTGAAATTACAATTGCATTGAGGGGAACATACAGAGAAATGTGAGGGCTCCAAAGAGCTCAGTGTCTGGGTCAGAGGTTGACTCACTCTGAGGAACTACGTCAATAGGCCTACATACCATGGGGCAGGGGAAGGACAATGGGTAGTGGCATTTTTCTCCTCCATGCTAACAGACAGATTTCACTGAACTTCAGCTACATGCCACAGAGGGATCTCTATCCCTCCAATCTGTGAGAACCTCACTGGATTTTCTTTAAACAAAAATGGAGTGTGCACACTCCTCAAGCTTTTGGGGTACCCTAGGGTTGGAGAGCTAAATAAAGGTCAAGCCCCTCTCCCCCACACATGCTCCTCGTTCCTGCCTAAACTGCATGCATCTTTTACTCCTCCCCGCCATCACAAGGGCTGTTCCCTCAGCCTGGAATGCCCACTCCCTTTCTGTCTCCCCCATTAACTCCCACGCCCAGCTATCACCTCCCTGGGGAGCCTTCCTAGGCCTCACAGGCTCCTGAGGAGGTAACCCTGTGTGGTAGTTGAAATGGACACACCCAGCCACCACCAGCCTGACCTATCTCTCCTGCTCTTCCTTGGGCTTTGAGACTCAGATTTCCCACTGGTGGGAAGGGAGAGACTGCTCTGACCAGCAAACGTAGTAGAGTGTACCTGGCATGAGTGGGCCCCAAGACCACATTCTTTCCTTCCATCCTCCCACTCTGGACTAGAGCTCTTTAAGAGCAGAGAGTATCCATTTTTAAACAGGAGGTCCCAGCAAACATAACACAGAGCAGGTGTTCCCTATATAGTGAATGAGTCCCCATTTCACTGCCAAGGAGATCCAGCCAGGAGGGGTAATATGGAGCTCACACACTGCTTTCCAAGCCTCTTGGCCTCTCAAAAGGCAAGGAATTGGCCCGGTTTTATTAATGATCAGACTAGAGCGGACTGAAAACGCTTATTTGGAGCCAAGCCTCACGTCCCTAACTTGCACTGCCAGTATCTCCTCCCTACTCCCCACATCTCAGGCTCAGTCCAGGCTCATAGCCAAAGTCTAACTAACTGCCTGTGCCCAGGCCTGCCCCACAGGCCTCTTCAGAAACCCGTCGGCAGGGCCCAAGACTGTCTGCCTGACTTCTGCAAAGGACAAGCATCACCTAGCCCCGTCTTGCAGCTGCTCTCACAACCAAGATGGCTCACAAACTCGGCCCTTCCACACCTGCACATGTCTTGCCTGAATTGGAAAAAAACTGGCCTTCCCTTTCTGAGCTCCCGCGACGGCTCCCCTGTCCCAGCATCCACTTAAAAGGGGAGAGTTACTTATTGACAGTGAAGAGGAGCACACTGCACACCTGCTTTCTGGATGTTGAGTAGGGTAGAGGGAAGCCATCGTTTACCAGCCACCCACGACAAATCAAGGCGCTCATCAAGCACCCGCTGGGTACCGAGACCGGGTCCCCAGTGTTAGGAGGCCCGTGGTCCTCCTTTGTCAGTCTCAGCCCGAGGGATCTGTTATCCTACGGGGAAGCCTCCACTTCCCCGCTTCGGCTCATCCTCAGTCCTCCTCCCTCCACCGCGCCACGGGACAAAGACCCCACTAGTGGCCCTGGGAGGGCGGGGAAGGGGCCGGCCGGTCCCGACAGCGGCAGTGGCGGCAGCGAGGAGGGGGCGCGGAGGAGCGGCTCCACCTCCTCTGTCTCCCAATCGCGTTACAGGCGGCGCCGCCGGAGTTTTCTCCTCGGCGCGCATCAGCGTGGTCCCAACTCTCAGGACCGAAGCCGCCCACCACTCCGCCCCGGTGCCCCGGTGCCCAGTGCCCAGCGGGATCAAGGCCTCGGGCCGTTCCACCTGGGTACGCGCGGCGGCTTTCGCCTCGGCCCCATCTTCCCAGCCCGAGCCCCGCAACTCACCGCCCGACCCGCCCGCGGGATGCGCGCGGCGAAGCGTCCGCCGGCAGCTCCGGGCTCGCTCGGGATCTGCGCGCGGCGGCCTTCCCTCCCTCCCCCCACCCCGGAGGTGGGTCTGGCGGAGCCGCAGCTGTTACCCGGAGACCGAGGGGCGGAAAAAACTGCGCCCGCTGCCCGCCCCTCCCGCCGCGGCGCTGCCACCGCCGGGAACAAAGGAGACAAAGCCGCGTCGGCCGGCCCGGGCCCCGCTCCTTCCACACCCCCCTCCCGCCCTCCCCCGCCGCGCGCTGCCCCGGCCAAGCCGGAAGCAGCCGAGAGAACCGGGTGCGCGGCCCCAGCCACCCCGGACCCCGCACTCCGGCCCCGCGGGACCCCGGTTTGCGAAGGGGCCCGGGAGGCGACCAGCCCCTCTCGTTGAGGTGGAGGGTGGGTTGGTGCACCCAGGCGGTAGCTGTGGCAACGCGGACGTGCAGGGCGAGGAGCGTAGCCCGGAGCGTGGGCGGTCCGCCCCGCCCCGGCGGGCCTCACCTGCGCGCCGCTCGGCTCCAAGCCGCTGGCCCCACTCCCCGAACGCTAGAGGCTACGGTCATGGTGGCCAGCCTTACTCCCGGGCGTTGTGAGACCCCGGAGCCTCCTTCCGTCCTGCCGGAGTTGGATGGGACTTGTGCCCCACACCTGCTCGGCCTGTTCCCTAACCACCGTATTCACTACCCCCTAGGCGCCTCGCCCAACGCCCGGAGAGCCCTCTTTCCCTTCTAGTTCCCGGCCCTTGTGGCCATCCTCTCCCAACTTTCTTTACCTGAACTTCCCGGCGCCAGCTTTCTCCTCTTCTCACCTGGCCCTGCCCACCTTTCCTTCTCCCAGGGCTCCACAACACCCAACCTCTCCTTCCGGCCCCCACCCTGGCTGTTTGAGGAGAGCCCGGGCTTTGGACCTGAGTTTGCGCCATCACTAATCCATGTAACCTGACACCCCTCCCACCAACCTATTTGCTCATCGGCAAGTGGGGGGGGGGGGTGGTGATACCACCCAGAGCTGGGCTGTGAAAGCGGGGCGCACTGACTGCGAGGTGCATAATAAGTGGGGTCTCATTCTCTTCCTTTCCTCCCAAGCCTGTACCGGGAGCCATTCAGAACTCAGAAGCCTTGATTAAGTCTGGACTCCATCCTTGCAAAACACCTGCATCTTCCTGGGAAAGAAACCCTGGGCAGAGGTTCTTTGCACCGCGCCTTATTAAGGGCCCTTCACACCCGGACTTGCCAATGTCAATCTGTGGTGCCAGGACCTGACCCATCCTGAGGGCTTTTGGAGGACTTTGGCTCAAGGCCATAGGGATGGCGTCCAGAAAGGCAAAATCTGCCATATATCTGGAAGCCTCTAAGGTTAGAGGGCTGTAAAGCGAGGAAGCCCGAGCCTTCCACATCTGCCTCTTCATTAAGAGCTGATGCCAGCCTACTGTACCACCACACCCACCTTCATTGGGGGAGCGCGGCTGTGCTGGCTTGCTTCATGTCAGCTTGACACAAGCTTGAGTTACCTGAAAGGAAGGAACTTCAGCTGAGAAAATCCTACCATAAGATATTGCTTGTAGCCGGGCGGTGGTGGCGCACGCCTTTAATCCCAGCACTCGGGAGGCAGAGGCAGGCGGATCTTTGTGAGTTCGAGGCCAGCCTGGTCTACAAAGTGAGTCCAGGACAGCCAACGATACACAGAGAAACTCTGTCTCGAAAAAACCAAAAATAAATAAATAAATAAATAAAAATAAAATAAAAAGATATTGCTTGTAGGGCATTTTCTAAATTAGTGATTGCTGGGGGAGGGCTAGCCCATTGTGGATGGGGCATCCCTGGGCAAATGGCCCTGGATTCTATAAGAAAGCAGGTTGAGCAAACCAGTAAGTGTGCGTTCTTGGCCTCTATATCAGCTCTTGCCTCTGGGTTCTGGCCCTGCTTGAGTTCCTGTCCTGTCCTGTTCCTGCCAGTGATGAACAGTGATGTGGAAGTGTGAGCCAAACCAACCCTTTCCTCCCCAACTTGCTTTTGGTTGTGGTGTTTCATTGCAGCAATAGAAACTGTCACAGACCAGGTCTCTTCATTAATCTACCTGCTATCCAAAATATCCTTCCCCTAGGTCTCAGATCATCCCTCTTTTTTCTCCATCCCCACTTTCAGCACCTGATTCCAGTCGCCTAGCAGCTTGTCAGCACCATCACCATAACCCTTGCAGATTCTCTCTCATCCCTGCCCTGACACTCAAACTGCCAACCCAGCACTCCAGCTCCCCATGTTCCTTCACAACTCTCCCAAACCTATCCCCACCTCAGCTAGGACTGTCTTCACTGACTCACTCACTTAGGTTGGCCTCCCCTCAAATCCACTTACTCCAACACATGCCCATTGGAACTAACTTCATCCTAGAGGGGAGCTTAGCCTCAACTCTACATACAGCCTTCCTCATCAGTACACAGAAATGGCACTTCTTGGCCCTTCAAGGCTAATGTATGAACACCCTTAGGTGCTGGGGTTGTTTCCTTCCTGGGGAACTATTGTATACTGACAACGAAGTGGCCAAATGACCAAAAGATTAGGTTCTCTGAGGTTCAAAGAACATAGGAACCATTTTCAGGCCATGACTGCTGTTTGGAATGAACACAACATTCAATAGTAGAGGCCCCTTGTAGGATACACTCCGGTCTCCACAGGCACAAACAAGCTCAGCTGTGGTGCCCTCCAGGGTGGGGGTGCTCTCTGGGGGAGGCTGGAAGACCGACTCTTCACTCTGGTTCTAGACCTCTAATACTCAGGCACAGAGCCCTCCCCACAACTTCTGTTTACACAAGGCCAGCCACACCATTTAGCCAGGAGGTCAAGGGTCACTGTTCCCTTTGAAAAGAAAGAGGTCAAGGTTCTCAGGGAAGTCCACTTCCATGTCTCACTGTAGCCTTCCTTTAACTAATTCTCCACGCTGCTATCAGCGTGGACCCGAACTCTAGCCATGATTTTCCAGGGACCCAGGTTGCATGGGGAGGGAGTCTTGTGCAGCAGGGATGCAGACCAGCCATGGGTCTGTAATAATCTCTCCCTTCCCGTCTTCTGAGCACACTGTCAGCATCAGGACCACATCTCCTCCCGATCCCATGGCAGAAATTCATGTACCAGGCTAGGTTCTACTCACTGGAACTCCCCCCACAGGAAGACCGAACAAGCAGAGGGCAGGTCAGGATATTCAAAGTGAGAATCCAGACCTCAGGGCTAACCTCATCTAACACAATCCTGAGCTAGGACCAAAAGGGGATGAGAAAGGGACTATAGAGGGGGTTTAGCCCTCACTCCAGGTTAAACCCCAAGTCCCAGATTTCTGGAGTCAATGATAAAACTGAGTCTGATGTAAAAATCTTTTAAATAATACAAATTCTTAGATATTTTAATTGAACATTTGCACAAAGTTTTGATAATTAATGTAAATACACATTACCTACAAAATAAATACCTGCTGATGAGCCCTCAGGTAGTACTCAGAAGTCAGGCTGAGGTTGTGTGTACCTTAAGATTTGTTATATCACCAACAAAAGCCACATTCACCCTTAGGCCCTCTAAAGAAGGATCCCAGGGCTAGCCGGCCTTGAACAGCATGTACAGTACAGGCAACATGGCTATAAAAGTCACACAGGTGACCAGCGTGCTGCAGACAGCATTCCTGTTGACTTGGGCTTCTAGCCTCTGCTCCACATCAGACAGGGCCAAGATCACGCTCCCACGTTCCAGCAAGGAGCTGGGCAGGGCCCCATCTACTGGCTCCTGCAGGGCTGCATGTGCCTTTGCAAGCTGAACCACTCCAGCCATCTGGCTGCAAGTCTTTTCCAGGCCATGAAGCTGCTCTCGTAAACCCTCTAGGCAGGAGTGGACCTGCCGGGAATGACTGAGCTGCTCTTCTTTCATGGCAGCTAAAAGGACATCTATGTCTTTTCCTTGGGAAGAAGAAGTACCTGTTGGTGACCCGGAGCCCTGGCCCTGCCCAGTATGCACCAGGCCCCTCAGATCCACCATAAGGTCCTGGAGGTCTCTCTGTTGGAGGGAGTAGCTAGAAGCCTGTTCACGGATGGCCTCCTGGAGACTCGCAGGCCCTTTCTGGGCCTCCAGGACTAAGGCCTTCAGTTCTTGCAGCCGGACACGGTTAACATAGGTGGACCCAGCCACACCAATCAGAGCTCCTAGAACTGACCCAATGAGGGACCAGTTCTTGGTCCTCTCAGCCCTTGTGCGCTCCTTCTCATGACTCTCCCGCACAGCTGCAGAAAAGAGTGAGAACTTCTCCCGCTCCGAGTCTTCTGCACGCAGATATGCTGCTCGGAGCCTCTTCTCTTCCTGTGGGAGCAAAGTGGTATCAAACAGCAGCAAGGAGCCGGTGACTACAGCCACTGGCACAGGGGCCACTTCCCTGCTCCTGGCTCCAGAAACACCTGCTTGTAAATGAAGACAGAATCTAGCTGGTTGGGTACAGAAGCAGAGTGGTAGGGGCGTAGAAGGCAGCCAGTGGGCAGCCAGGCAGAGCATGTCTATAGGAAAGTAAGTATCTAGTATTCCCTGAGCCAATATCTTCACTCTCTTTAACAGTTTGGGTGCCAGATAGTACTTTGCCGGACTATTCAGCCCAGTATTCAGGAAAGAGAAGTCAGACAGGCTTTGGAAGCCTGGGGCCAAGACCACCATAGGCTCTCCTGGTTTACCTCCTCCCCAGATTAACAGTGAAGGTTACCACTTGCACACCCTGCCATGCGAGGGGCCTTGTTCAGGTAAGGGAGGGCTGCTTCCAGAGGGGCCCACCTGCAGCATCCTGTGCTCCAAAGTAGCCAGTTCCAGGTAGTGGTTGTCCTCCCTGGAGACTCGGTCCAAGCGGTCCCTCACCTCCTTCAGCTTAGCCTGCTGAGCTTCTAAATCCTCCCGAGCCTCTCGGACAAGGCCACGGGCCACCATGAACACTTTCTCTGCCTGCAGAGAAAACATAAGGGGCATCAGCCTTTTCTGTCCATCCCGACTCAGGCTCAGCTCCACAGCTAACAAGGCAGCAGCTGAGAAGGGGTCACTGGGGTGTCACTGTGAAAGGTAGAAACAGTTCCTTGGACATTAATCCCAGCTCACTCTGGCATGCTCAACATGCAGCCGTAGGCCACACCCATGTGAGGCACTGGATTTATTCATTCAAGCAGAAATAACATGGCCCTGAGAAACTTGCAAAGAGCAAACAGTGACACAATCTTTGTCTTCTAAATCCAGTCGCCTCTTGTGTGATGAGCACCACCAAACCCATGTCTTTACATGTTTGCCGTGTGTCTTTACATGAGGCCTACGATGCCTCTGTCAAGGCACTGCTACAGCCTCCAGCTTATGGCCCTGGAAACTTCAACCATGTGCCTCAAATCTCCAGCCAATCCCCTGATCTTTTCCTTCCTTGCTGTATATACTGACTGCTCTGTGCCTGAGTGGAGATAGGCAACAGAATCCATTTCTGCAGCTACCAAGGACTTGAAAACCTCTGTCCACCTCCCGATATGATGTGTCCCAGTGCCCTCTGCCTTCACACATAAGGCAAAAACAACCATGAAGAACGATTTGCTGGCCTAATTCAAGGGGGAGTCATTCGCCAAGGACTTTTTAGTACTTGAATATTTTCACAGAACACAGTAAGTATAATTACATAGAGACTTTAACCCCAGTAGTACAGACCCAGATTTCCACATGGGAAAGCGTCAAATATTTCTACCAATGATGTTTGTTTAAGAAAAGGCAAGTCATGGGCTGGAGAGATGGCTCAGCGGTTAAGAGCACTGGCTGCTCTTCCAGAGGTCATGAGTTCAATTCCCAGCAACCACATGGTGGCTCACAACCATCCATAATGAAATCTGGTGCCCTCTTCTGGCCTGCAGATATACCTGCAGACAGAACACTGTATACATAATAAATAAATCTTTAAAAAAAAAAAAAAAAAAAAGAAAAGGCAAGTCTGAGTTGAGTGTGATTACCCAGGCCTATAATGTCAACACTGAGGCAAGAAGAATTGAGGCAAGAAGATCACAAACTCACAGTCAGACTGGAAGACATTGTAAGTTCCAGCCAAGCTTGGACTTCAGGACAAAACCCTGTCTCAGGAAAAGGCCAGTTACAGTGGCACACACCTATAATTCCAACACTCAGGAGGTAGACACAGGAAGATCAGGAGTTTGGCTACACAGGGATTCCAAGGCCAGCCTGAGATACGTAAGATCCAGTCTCAAACAAAAGAGACAAAAGTCCCACACAGTTTCCAAGCCACCATCACACATGCAGCTGGCAACTTTTTTGTTAAGAGCCCAAGCCATATTTCCAAAATCTGAAGGCAAAGCCAGACACCCTGGCTCTCCTCACCTCTGTCACATTTCCCTGGGCCTCTCGAACTTCATTGAGTCCTACAAACTCTTCATATCTGTCCCACCAAGCCTTGGCTGTGGAGGCTGCATGTTGCTGAATGGCATGGCCCAGCGTTCTTCCCAATGCCGGGAGGCGGTGATACAGCCCTAAGGCAGCAGGCTCCGGCCGCTTCTCTCTGGGCTGACTGGGACCTGGACTGCACAGAGTCCTGGTCATAAGAAGGTCCGTTCCAAGGAAGGCTCTCCGTACTAGTACGTGGGGCACAGACACCACGTGTTGCATTGCAAACACAGGGCTGCACCCCGTCATCGGAATTGCTGTGAGAAAGACACCAGACAGATTAGCTCCTGACCGAGAAGGGCTAGACACAAGGCAGGTCTCAAAGCCTACGCTAAACAGACTAATTGCACAAGGAAGGCTAGGCTTTCCCATGGGTCTGTGGGACACAAGGGGACATGTGTGGAAAAGAATCATCAGCATGTCATGCTTCCCTTTCTTCCCACAATGCCATACAGACCAGCTCCCCTGACTACATACACACCATCTCCTCGGTCTCTCTCACAGGATCCAGATGAGAATCTTGGTGCTTGCTTTTTCTGCTAAAGCCAGAGAAAATCTTCAAACCTGACTTGTCCACAAAGACAAGAGGCTCTGTGGGCTGAGCCTGGTAATACAGTTTTTTTTTTTTTTTCAAGACAGGGTTTCTCTGTGTAGCCCTGACTGTCCTGGATTCACTTTGTAGACCAGGCTGGCCTTGAACTCACAGAGATCCACCTGCCTCTGCCTCCCAAGTCCTGGGATTAAAGGCGTGAATGACCACGCCTGCTGGTGGTGCGGGTCTATGATCCCAGCCACTTGGGAGGCTGATGCAGGAAGACTGTTCAAGAATAACATAGTCTAAACAGCAAGTTGCAGGCTAGCCAGGGTTACAGAGTGAGACCCTGTCTCAAACAACAACAAAATAACAAAAAGTTAAAATGTTTTTAGGGGACTGGGACTATAGCTCAGTACCAGAGCACTCACCCAGCATGCCTATGGCCCTAGGTTCAATCCCCATTAGTACACACAGACAGACAGACAGACACACACAGACACACAGAGACAGACACACACTCACACACACAGACACTCACACACAGACACACACACAAGCACACACACAGACACTCACACACAAAGACACACACACATACACACACACACTCAGACACACACACACTCACACACACAGACACACACACACTCACACACAGACACACACACACAGAGACACACACGCACACACACACACTCACACACACACACACAGAGACACACACGCACACACACACACTCACAGACACACACAGTCACACACACTCACAGACACACACACACACACACACACACACTCACACACTGATGACTCCCTGGAAATGACCAAACTAAGAATGAGTGAGGGAACGTTAACTTCCAGATCCATTCCTATAAAAGACCCTAGCACCTAACTTCCAGGCTCCCTGAGGCTGCCACAATTTTCAAAAAAATTGAAAAAAGTTTTCAAAATCCTTTGAAAGGACAATTTCAGGGGAGGAAAACAAAAAACAACAACAAAAAACAACAAACCAAACAGTTTCTCCCACTGCAGAGTGCTCTTCTTAGGTTCAAATCTCACCATCCTTCTGCCCTCCCACCTGACTTTCCAAACTACCTACTCCCTGTCTCACATTTTCCTGCCTAGGCCTGGGGCCACTGCTCTGCAGCTCCAGCATCTCTGCTCCCTTCCAGCCCTGCTTTGATGTTTGGGCCCTGAGAACACCGACTTCCTCTGACCTGTACAGGACAGAGTACCCAGACTCAGGCACTGCCGGAGCCCAAGAACAGAGGGGGCCCAAGAGCCAGGTTACCCAGAATCCCAGAAAAACCTGGCAACTTCCTCTGGTCCAACAGCATTAAGTCGCAAAGCGCTGACAACAGCGACCCCTGGTGGCCAACGAGAGAAAGTGAAGGGAGTTGGCCATTTACCACTGCCTCACACCCCTCGAGCTCCCTCCCAATCCCTCTCTCTCGATGTTAGGGATCAAACCTAGTAGAGCCTAACACATGCCAGACAAGCTCAGTCCCGCTCCAGCCCCACCTGCTTCCCTTCTCTCTTAATCCTACTCTAGGACTCAGAGACACTGAACTCTTGCCACTCAGACATCTCCGATGTCCCAATAGCTCTCTTCCCAAAGTCGCTGCTTTGTGTCAGCTTCCTCCAGCCTTTTCTGTCCAGTTCCTGGCTTGTCTTCTACTAGCTGTCTGCTCTCAGTTCCCTGGAACATCACCTATCCCTGGCAGAGATGAGACCTACAGCTTGTTTCCGACAGAGCAGCCCAAGGGCCAGTTAATGCAGGAGTAAGAGCATAGCTTCCAGTTCCCAGCTCACCTGGCGGACACCAGGAAGCTCAGGCACTCCCAGCCCTCACCTCTCCCCTCTTTCCACAGCCAAACTCTGCTCCAACCACCCCGGATACACTAAGTGTGACCCACACGATTCTGTGCCCTGCCACCTCCAAGTACACCCTTCTTCACAAGTCTGTGTGACCCATCTATGTCTGCTAATTGTGCCCTTTCAGTAAGGCCTTCCTTGACCATCCCCCTAGCCGGCACCTTTCTTTCTTTCTTTTTTTTTAAAGATTTATTTATTTAACATATGAGAACTCTATCTGTATCTATCCCTGCATGCCAGAAGAGGGAATCAGATTCAAGTATAGGTGGTTTGTGAGCCACCATGTGGTTGCTGGGAATTGAACTCAGGACCTCTGGAAGAACAGACAGTGCTCTTAACCCTTAAGCCATCTCTCCAGCCCGCCGGCACCTTTCTTTCTTTGGGCATCAGATAGATATTTCCTAGCAAGAATGTGTCATTTGGTAACAAGGAACTTCGCAAAGTGTCAACAACTCCCAGCTAACTTCCCTGCTCTATTTCATCCTTTCAGCCTCTGCTTGCCACCCCATGTGTATTGGCTGTCCCTCAATCCCAATGACATCCGCACACAGATTTCTCACAGGCCTTTCAACTGGTAAGGGAAGAATAATGCTGGCAGAGGGAAAAGCTAGGAAACCTGGAGGGTGGTCGATGGGGCTGGAAGGTAAAGCAGAGATGGGTTGAGGAGGAAAGGCTGGACAAATGGATAGAGGCCATAGTAAGCAGGGGCTTATGGACCAAGCTCAGAACCTTGCCGTTTCAGATCAGCTCTCCCACTGCTGGCAGATGGCTGTCTCTCACACTTTGTCACCTGTTTCTTACTCTCACTTGCAGTTGATGATAATTTGCTTGCTTCTCACCAAGAAAGTTGAATCGGAGGAGGGGGGCGTCTACAAATTCCTGGCATACTTTCTCAGTTGCTAGTATCTGCCCACCCCAGCCCTTTATTGCAGTGCTAGGGGTTAATCCCATGATCTTGTACATGCCAGGCAAGCATGTACCAGTGCTCTACATCACTAGTCTTCACCTTCTCTCTTGATCTTAAAGATAAAAACATGTATGCTTCTTAGGAAGAGCAACACATGTCCTTAGACACTGCTGGGTAGTTGAGACACCAACCACATCCAGCAACTGCCTTGTGTACCCTCACACCCCTTGACAGCCAGCCAGAACTCCGTCTCTTGTTCTCCTCCCATTCTCTTTTAAACCCTCTCTGCAGTGGCCTTCAGTCCCACCCTTGTCCAGATATGTATCTGCTCAAATGTCACCTGGTTCTTGTCCAGATCATCCCCAACTCTGCCAGTTCTTGATCCTCGTGTCCTTTGCCCTTCATCAGCTTGTGCTCTGTGATAGCTCCCTCTTCCTTAAAAGGCCATTTTCACTTGGCTTCCATCTGCCCTCATCTCCCTAATTGCCAGACACTTTTGCAGCCCAAGATGCAGTGCTCAGATTCCCCTCTCATGTAGTATTCTGGGTTTAAAATGTTAGATAGGGCTGACATGGCTCCATGGTGGAGAGAGTATACTACTCTTGCAGGGGAGACAAGTTTGGTTTTCAGTATGCAGATCGGTGTATGTGCTACCTGTAACTCCAGCTATGGGGAATCTATGCCCTCTTCTGGCCTTCATAGGCACCTGCATTTACGTGCACATTCCTTTATACAGACACACATACATACATGTAATTAAAATAAAATATAAAGGCTAGGTGTAGTGGTGCAAGCCTAGCACTCAGGAAGTAGAGGCAGGTGGATCTCTATGAGTTCAAGGCCAGCCTGGTCTACATAGCAAGCTCCAGACCAGCCAAGGCTACATATGCCTCAAATAAATAAATAAATAGAAAGTATTTTAAAATAATTTACTTTATAATTGGGTATGGTGACATATGCCTTTAATCCAAGTATCCAGAAGGCAGAAGCAGGCAGGTCTCTATGAGTTCTAGGCTAACCAGGACTACACAGTAAGCAACTGTCTCAAAAACAAACTAAAAAACCTGGTTTTGGCGGCTGAATTGATGCCTCAGTACTTAAAGCAATTGCTCCTCTTTCAGGAGTTTAGGATTATATCACAGGGCCCATAACCACCAGCTCTAGGGGATCCAACTCCCTCTTCTGGCTTCCACAGGCATTGCATGATTATTGTTCACGGATACACACACACACACACACACACACACACACACACACACACACACAAATTAAAAATATATTAACAAAACAAAACCCCCACAGGGCTAGGGATGTAGGTAAGTGGCACAGTATTAGGGAAGCCCTGGGCTTGGTCCCCAGCACAGGGAAAGGAAATAAAATTTTCTTTTTTGAGTATTCTTCTTAGCATACTCAACATGGTGCTCATACCCGCAATCCCAACACTTGAGAGGCTGGGCAGGAAGACTTCCACAAGTCCTAGGCTAGCCCAGTCTATAGAGTGAGTCTCTGTTTCAAACCCAGGGAGAGCAGGAGGAAATGCTTCTATAATTGGTTGTAGTAATATTTCATAATTTTTGTTGTACTAAAAAAATCACTGAATTATACAAATATCTGAGTTACATAGTAAGCTTTATATCAGGAAAGATATTATTTAAAAAACAATAACCGAGGCTGGAGAGATGGCTCAGCGGCTAAGAGCATTGGCTGCTCTTCCAAAGGACCCGGGTTCAAATCCCAGCACCCACATGGCAGTTCACAGCTGTCTATAATTGCCAGGTGTGGTAGTTCCCGCCTTTAATCCCAGCACTTGGGAGGCAGAGGCAGGCGGATCTCTGTGAGTTCAAGCCTACCCTGGTCTACAAATCAAGTCTAGAACAGCCAAGGCTACACAGAGAAACCCTGTCTCAAAAAACCAAACCAAAGCAAACCAAACCAAAAAATAACTGGGCTGGAGAGATGGCTCAGAGGTAAACAGGGCATATAAGCTGGAGTCTGGTTCCTAGAGCTCACTCACATTGGGCAGCTCACAAATGCCTGTAACTCCAGTTCTGGGGTACCTGATGGTTCTGGCCTCTAAAGTCTCTCTCTCAATTAGAATTTATTTTTTCAAAAAACTGGGAGTATAGTTCATTTGCCTAACACGTGTAGAGCTCCAGGCTCAATCCCTAGTGCCCATGAGCACCTACATTCATTCATGCAAACATACGAACAGAACACACACATCTGTGACTTTTTCAACCAAGACTTCTCCTCAGGATTTTATATCATCTACACTGTCCAACCCATATAATTGCTTGAAAATCTAATAGGAATTTATCTTTCCTTCCACCGTGGTTAAGGTAACTCGAGTACAAATGCTAGGCTAATAACCTGGCCTCACCCTAATCCCTCTTTTTTCTCTCCTATCTCAAATTCAATCTATCAGCAAAACCCCACTGACTTTCTAAACCCAGGACCCCTCCCCCCTCTCTGCCAGGGGTACAAAGGGTTCTCAATGACCAGCATCCCAATGCTGGACTACCTCTCACTGGTCTCCTGTCAGGTCCCCTTGTTTCTCTACTCCAGCTCTGAGGTCAACTGTCAACAGAGCAGTGGTCTTTTTTTTTTTTCAGACAGGGTTTCTCTGTGTATCCCTGGCTGTCTTGGACTCACTATGTAGACCAGGCTGGCCTTGAACTCACAGAGATCCGCCTGCCTCTGCTTCCCAAGTGCTGACATGTGCCACCACACTCGGCCAGTGGTTTCAAGTGAGGACCGCTCCCTGTCTCTCTCTGCTCAAACTCTGCAACAGTCCCACATTCAAGGCGAAAGTCTTCTCCACAGTTTCCGGGAGGTCTAACTCGCATTCCACTCTGACTATACTTGCCACTAGTTTCTCACTCCCTGAATCATATAACAGGGCTGGAACACACGAGGCAATCCCTCACCCGAGGCCTTGGCACAGGCTAGCTGTTCCCTGTTAAGAGTCGGTCCCTGGCCTTCAAGTCCTGTTCAAATAGCCTCTGGAGAGGTCTTTCTAATCACCCTTCCAAAAATCGACATTCGACCAAGGGAACATTCCTTAACCACTTTCTCTGCTTATTTTTTTTCTCCCCACACAAGTCACATAATGTGTGAAACATTTTTACTTATTTGCTTTGCCGTAGGTTTGTCTTGCTACAGTGTCAGCTTTGCTCAATCCCCGGTCTAGGGTAGTATATCCATCTGGACATGCTCAACGAAAATGAACTAGAAGAAGAGAGAATCTGCAAACAGTTGCATTCATTATTTCATAAAGGCCAAACTTTCTCCCGCGGCTTCTGAAGCTGAGGACCGGGTGATACTGGCCGCTACCCACTTCTGCCATCTCCCATCCTGTCTCTAGCCAGCTATGCTTCCCTGGGTTCCGGAAAGGCGCTCTACGCGCGCCCGCCCCTCCACCTGCAGTCTTTCTTTCTGTGCACGGTGGCAGGCGTCCTAGCCAGCCAGGCACCCTCCCTCCAACCCCCACCTCTGTGCGGCTTCCCACAGTCCCCAGCCGAAAGCGCCCTGCGCCCGGTACCTGAAAAGCCTAAGCCTATTACGCTCCAGCAGTGAGCCCCGCGTCTGCCACTCAATTGACCCCTGGCCGGTTAGGACCCGCCCCCGGAGACCGCGTCACGCCAAGCACGTGAGGGTAACTTCCTGCCTGGAAGCCAACCAGGGCCCCCGCCGCGCCGCAGGGGCGCAGACTGTAAGCTCCGCTTCCGGCTTAGGATCGCGGGGCGTCTGGCGAAGGGGCTGTGGACACCATGTCGGGCCGCGAAGGTAAGGCTGTTTGGGGACTTGGGGACGGATGGACGGGGAACGACGAGGAGGGCGGTGGATGGCGGGGATGGGCCGAGCATGCTCGTGTCGCCCGCAGGTGGCAAAAAGAAGCCCCTGAAACAGCCCAAGAAGCAGGCCAAGGAGATGGACGAGGTGAGGACGGGAGCCGAGGCGCCCGCAGGGCGGGCGCGGGGGGAATGGGCGACTGGCCTGGATTGAACCTGCTCTGCCTCTCCGCAGGAAGATAAGGCTTTCAAGCAGAAACAGAAAGAGGAGCAGAAGAAACTCGAGGAGCTAAAAGCCAAGGCCGCGGGGAAGGGCCCCCTGGGTAAGTGATGGCTGGACAGAGCTGTTCCCGGGGTGGTTGGTGTCCTGGCGTGCACACTCTGGCCGAGCCCCCTGGTCTGTCTCTGGTTTCCAGCAGTCCAAAGGGGTGGGAGTGGAGACGTGGCCAGAAATGAAATCTCTTGCCTCTCAGACGGCCTTGGGCATCCAATTCGTAGAGAAGTTACAGAAGTGGAGACGCGAAAATGTACTCCGAACAGATGCATGTAAACTAAGTCTCTGAAGAGCGTTCAGTTTCTGGCTCCAAATTAGCAGCTCACTGCTTCTGTATAGTTTGTTAACCTTAGAACGTAGAACTCACGCCGGGCGTGGTGGCGCACGCCTTTAATCCCAGCACTTGGGAGGCAGAGGCAGGCGGATCACTCTGAGTTCGAGGCCAGCCTGGTCTACAAAGTGAGTCCAGGACAGCCAAAGCTGTTACACAGAGAAACCCTGTCTCGAAAAACCAAAAAAAAAAAAAAAAAGAACGTAGAACTCTTACTTGCTTCTCGCATTGTCAGTAATGGTATTGAGTCTTGAGTCAGCTTTGGGTGTGTCTAGACCAAAAGATGAAAGTCCGGGCCCCCTAACATATACTTTGCTTTGGGTTCCGTTTTTGTTTGTGGCTATGCTGGAGAACAAACCCATTTATGCCAGGCAAACACTCCCCCCTGAGCTGTATTCCCATGTTCTCTCTGTGCCTTGCTATCCTAACCTCTCCCATGGTTTTGCCTTTTAGAAGTGAATCACAGGCCCGGATTTAAAAACCGTTCTTATTTTTGTATTATTTTATGGGTGTGGGTGTTTTTTGTGCATGTGTTTCTGTGTACCATGTGAGTGCAGTGCCCTGAGAGACCTGACAAAGGCGTCGGATCTCCTGGGACTGTAGTTACAGGATGACTGTGAGCCAGGAATCGAACCCAAGTCCCCTGGAAGAGCAGCCAGTGTTCTTAACTGTTGAGCGATCACTCTAACCACTTTTGTTTTTGTATTTTAATTGCTGTCTGTGCCTCCTTATTTTTTTTTTTTTTTTTTTTGGTTTTTCGAGACAGGGTTTCTCTGTTTAACAGCTCTGGCTGTCCTGGACTCGCTTTGTAGACCAGGCTGGCCTCGAACTCGCAAAGATCCTCCTACCTCTGCCTCCCAAGTGCTGGGATTAAAGGCGTGCGCCACCACCGCCCGGCTTCCTCATTTTTTTATTGCAGTGCCTCATGCATGCTAGGCAAATCCTTTACCATTATTGTTTTGAGACATGTTTTTGCTGTGTTTCTCAGGCTTGCCTTGAACTTACGATTATCCTGGCTTCACCTCCTAGATAGATGAGCTTAGATCCTGTGCTACTAGCCTGGCTTTTGTGTGCATTTTGAAAACACTATTTTGCATTTTCTAACTAGTGATTATTCCTGCCTGTTATCATCAGTGTGACATAGACCCTGGAACTGTCACCCCAAGACCTGTTGTAGTGGGTTTGATCTGTTTATCCACACAGCAATGAAATTCTAGCTGTTGAGATTGCCTTCCAGAATGAGGTCAGGCATCTGGTGCCTTCCTTTAATCTGTGATTATGTATAAAGGAGGTCAGACCTTGGGGAGATACTATATTTATAATCTGTAAATCCACAATGCTGCAGATCTGAAACCTAACACCAGAAGTAGAGAACTCCACTCCTGGCCTTGGATGATGCGTTACAGTCAAAATGCTGAGGCACTGGAATGTTCTGTTACATTAACTTCAAGCTATATGCAAAGAGGTGTGAAACATAAGTGAAGGTTGGGTTCACAATTGGGTCTCGTACCTGAAGTAGCATGCATATGCATATGTCCTCCAAATCCTAAACACTTGTGGTCCCAGCAGTTTCTGACAAGGGAAATGCAACTAGTACTACTTCTCACTGAGCACCATCTATTTTGGATTTCTTTTTAAACAAGGTCTCATAATACAACCCGAGCTTCCCTCAAATTGCTTATCCTGCCTTGGCCTCCAAATGCTGGGATGTGCCTCTGTGGCTACTTTATTAAAAGATTCATTCTGTCAATGAATGAAAAGGCACAGTTCTTTTGTGCCCTTTTTTTTTTTAAAAGACAAAGTTTCTTTGTGTAGCCCTAGCTGTCCTGGAACTCACTATGTAGAACAGACTGGCCTTGAACTCAGAGAAATCCACCTGCCTCTGTCTCCCAAGTGCTGGGATTAAAAGCATATGCAATCACTGTGCCCTCATTCTTATATTAGGCATAATTAATTGTACAACCATTTCACTAGGTTTTTGGGGGTTTTGTTTGTTTTTTAAGATTTATGTTTTTTTTTTGTTTTTTTTTTTTTGGTTTTTCGAGACAGGGTTTCTCTGTGTAACAGCTCTGGCTGTCCTGGACTCACTTTGTAGACCAGGCTGGCCTCGAACTCAGAGTGATCCGCCTGCCTCTGCCTCCCAAATGCTGGGATTAAAGGCGTGCGCCACCACGCCCGGCTTCAAGATTTATGTATTTATATGAGTGTTCTATTTGCATGTATGCCTGCATGACAGAAGAGGGCAACCATTACTGATGATTGTGAGCCACTATGTGGTTTCTGGGATTTGTACTTAAGACCTCTGGAAGAGCAACCAGTGCTCCTAACCATTGAGCCACCTCTCCAGCCCCCCCCCCCCATTTCACTAGTTATCCACTGAGTGCCAGATTTATTGGTGTTTTCCTTCTCTCTCTCTCTCTCCTTCCCTCCCTTCCTCCCCCTCCCTCCCCCCTCCCTTCCTTTCCCTCCCTCCCCGAGACACTTTCTGTGTAACCTGACTTCCCGGGCTCACTTTGTGTGCCAGGCATCAAACTCACGGAGACCTGCCTACCTCTGCCTCATGAGTACTGGGATTAAAGGCATGTGCCACTGTGCCTGGCAACAGCATTTCTTAAACTGAGTAAAATGAAGGCATAGTAAACCAGTCTCTTGGGATCTAGTGTGCTGTAATGTGGCAGTTAAGCATATGCCGTTGTGAGGTGATCCATTGGGTAAAACTACCTGCCTGAGCTGGAGGACCCAGGTTCAATCCCTGGGATCTACTAGGGGATTGTCTAATCCTTGAAGGTTGTTCTCTGCTTTCTACTGTGCACTGTGGCACATGTGTGTGCACTGGTATACACACAAAATAAGTTAAATATAATTTGGAAAAAAAAAAGAATTTAGGGGCTTGGAGAGATGACTCAGCAGTAGAGAGCACTGCCGCTCTTGCAGAGGATCCAGGTTTGGTTCCTGGGACTTAGACGGTGGTTCACAACCATCTGTAACTCCAGTTCCAGGAGACCTGACAACCTTTTCTGACCTCTGCAGGGACCAGGCATGCACATGGTGCACATACATAAATGTAGGTAAAACACTCATAAACATAAAATTAAAAATAATTTTTTTTTTTTTTTTTTCCAAGACAGGGTTTCTCTGAATATCTCTGGCTGTCCTGGACTCGCTTTGTAGACCAGGCTGGCCTCGAACTCACAAAGATCCGCCTGCCTCTGCCTTCCATTGTTTTGTTTTTTGAGACAGGGTTTCTCTGTGTATCCTTGGCTGTCCTGGACTCCCTTTGTAGACCAGGTTGGTCTTGAACTCACGAAGATCCACCTGGCTCTGCCTCCCAAATGCTGGGATTAGAGTTATGTGCCATCACCTGGCCCCAAAATAAATTTTTTATTTTATTTTATTTGGTTTGTCGAGACAAGGTTTCTCTGTGTAACAGCTCTGGCTGTCCTGGACTCACTTTGTAGACCAGGCTGGCCTGGAACTCTTAAAGATCCACCTGCCCCTGGCTCCCAAGTGCTGGGATTAAAGGTGTTGCACCACCATGCCTGGCTCTAAAATAATTTTTTTTTTTTTTTTTGGTTTTTCGAGACAGGGTTTCTCTGAATATCTCTGGCTGTCCTGGACTCGCTTTGTAGACCAGGCTGGCCTCGAACTCACAAAGATCCGCCTGCCTCTGCCTCCCAAGTGCTGGGATTAAAGGCGTGCGCCACCACCGCCCGGCTTCAAAAATAATTTTTAGAAAGACTTAAAAACAGTTTTTAGAGGTGGGAGAGATGGCTCAGCTCTCAGAGTTGAGAGCACTGGCCACTCTTCCAGAGGTCCTGAGTTCAATTCCTAGCAACACATGGTGGCTCACAACCATCTATAATGTGGTCTGATGCCCTCTTCTGGCCTGCAGATAGAGCACTCATATAAATAAAATAAATAAGTAAATAAATCTTTTAAAAATTTTTAAAGAAAAAAATAGTTTTTAAAAATATTCATGGGCTGGAGAGATGGCTCAGCGGTTAAGAGCACTGGCTGCTCTTCCAGAGGTCATGAGTTCAATTCCCAGCAACCACATGGTGGCTCACAACCATCCATAATGAAATCTGGTGCCCTCTTCTGGCCTGCAGATATACCTGCAGACAGAACACTGTATACATAATAAATAAATCTTTAAAAAAAAAAAATATTCATTGAAGGGCTAGAGAGATGACTTATTTGGTAAAGAGCTTGCCTGATAAGCTTGCGGACCTGAGTCGGATCCTCCTGACCCTTATAAGAAAAGTCAGTGAATGTCCCCTTATGATTCTACCACTGTGGAGGCAGAGACAGGCAGACCCTTGGGATTCTCTGACCAATCAGTTCAACCTACTTGGCAAGCTCCAGGCCAATGAGATATCCTGTCTCAAAAAAACAAGTTTGATGGGGAACATTACCTGGGATGGGCTTCTGGCCCACCCATGCAGGCACAACATCAACACATAAAATATGAAGGTGAAAAAAGTTTGCACTCAGAAGTTATACTACCTAGGTAGAGCTTGGCATGGTGGTGTACACCAGTCATCCTAACACCTGGGGAGGCTAAGGGAGACTGGGGCAGAGGATGAATTTTTTTAGACAGGGTCTGTCTGTATCAGTGGTTTTCAACTTGTGGGTCACAATCCCTTTGAGGTCGAATGACCTTTTCACAGGGGTTGCCTAAGACCATCGGAAAGCACAGATATTTATATTACAATTCATAACATCAAAATTCCAGTTATGAAATAACAAAAATAATTTTATGGTTGGGGTCACTAGAACATGAGGAACTATTTTAAGAGGTCACAACATTAGGAAAGTTAGAACCACTGCTCTATATAGTCCTGGCTGTGCTGGAACTCAATATGTAGACCAGGCTGGCCTAAAACTCAACAGAGATCCTCCTGCCTCCAGCTCTCTAGTGTTGAAATTAATCACATGCACCACCATACCTGGTTAAAACCTTTTTTTCATATAATATACTTGATCTTGTTTTCTCCTCCCCCAACTCCTTCCATACCTTCTCCACCTCCCTACCCACCAACTTCTGTGTTCTTTCTCTTGTCTAAAAGAGAAAAAAGGAGGACTGGAGAGATGGCTCAGAGGTCAAGAGCACTGGTTGCTCTTCCAGAAGTCCTGAGTTCATTCCCAGCACCCACATGGCAGTTCACAGCTGTGACTCAGAATCATCTATAGTGAGATCTGGTGCCCTCTTCTGGCCTGCAGGCATACATGCAGACAGAACACTATACTATACTTTTAAAAAAAGAAAAAGACAGGAATAGTTGGGCATGGTGGCACACACCTTTAATTCCAGCACTGGGGAGGCAGAGACAGGTGGATCTCTGTGAGTTCAAGGTTAGCCTGGCTAACAAAATGAGTTAGCACGGCCAGAGATACACAGAGAAATGCTGTCTTGGAAAACAAAAAAAACAAAAAGGAAAAGAAAGCCGGGTAGTGGTGGTGCATGATTTTAATCCCAGCATTTGAGAGGCAGGAGGATCTCTTGAGTTTGAGGTCAGTCTGGTCTACCGAGTGAGTTCCAGGATAGCCAGGGATACACAGAGAAACCTATCTCAAAAATAAAAAAAAAACCATAAGGGGAGAAAAAAAGCCCACAAAAAAGGAGGGTGAGGGCTGGAGAGATGGCTCAGCGGTTAAGAGCACTGACTGTTCTTCCAGAGGACCTGGGTTCAAGTCCCAGCACCCACTTAGCATTTCACAGCTGTCTGTAATTGCCGGCGTGGTGGCGCAGGCCTTTAATCCCAGCACTCGGGAGGCAGAGGCAGGTGGATCTCTGTGAGTTCAAGGCCAGTCTGGTCTACAAAGTGAGTCCAGGACAGTCGAGGTGAGTTTGAAGCCCACCTGTGCTGTTTTTTGTTTTGTTTTGTTTTGTTTTGTTTTTGGTTTTTCGAGACAGGGTTTCTCTGTGTAACAGCCCTGGCTGTCCTGGACTCGCTTTGCAGACCAGGCTGGCCTCGAACTCACAGAGATCCGCCTGCCTCTGCCTCCCAAGTGCTGGATTAAAGGCGTGAGCCACCACGCCCGGCTCACCTGTGCTGTTTAATAAGACTCTGCTTTAAACAACAAGCAGAAGACTACAGAAAGTCAGACTACCAGATGAGAGCTGAGGCTTCTCACATACTAGCCTACCACCTTGAAGAACAGCAAACATGAAGATTTACTTATCTGCAAAGTGTATTGCTGTGGCAGTTAATTATTAGTTAATAAAAAGCTAATCTGCAGGACACAATGGTGCAGTTGTAGAGCAGCACACAGCTGTTTCCTTGCCCCTACCTCACTGAGCTCTGCCTTTGTCCAGAAGAGCTGCCATTGATAAAGGAGCTGTTCGTGTTTGTGTCAAAGTACAAGAACCGAGTATTATTAGGACCTCTGAGGCTTTTTAGCCACAACTATTTTTTTCCCTAATCTACTTTTCTTTTTGCAGCCACAGGTGGGATTAAGAAATCTGGCAAAAAGTAGCTGCTCCTCATCTCTGAGGTGATGGTAACCCTCTTCCATTCCTATTTAAACATCTGGATTCCCTGCCATAACATCTTTGCCATCTATAGCTGGAATGAAGTGTCATCCTGGAACCTGTTAAACATCTGGATTCCCTGCCATAACATCTTTGCCACCTATAGCTGGAATGAAGTATCCTGGAGCCTGTTGTACATTGTAATAAGCTTTTGTAAAAAATAATAATAAAATAAATAATACAGTGGCTCATTGTCTCTAGCCTACCTCAGCTGTGAATTTAAAATGAACCCCATCTGGAATCTGCTAGAGACTGCTGTTTCATCTTCGTACTCTCAATTCAGTATCACTTTGAATTAAAGCAACTCCTTTAAAGGCTGTTATTCTCGTGTGGTTGTTTATCTAATGGGATACTTTGTTTCAGAGATTAGTAAAAGGAAATACACATTGTAAGAAAACCACCTGTCTTTCAAGATATCCAGGTTGCCGTTTATTTGTTAACTCATGCTTTGTTTCTTCTTAGCATTTTTCAATGCTAAAAAAGAGAAAAAATGTTCTTATAATCAGGCTCTAAGGCAGTGGGTCTCAACCTTCTTAATACTGTGGCCCTTTAATACAATTTCTTATGTTGTGGTGACCACCCAACCATAAATTTCTTTTCATTGTTACTTTATAACTAATTTTGCTACTGTTATGAATCAATGTAAATATCTGATATGCAGCTCCTAAAGGGGTTGTGTGACCCACAGGTTGAGAACTACGGTTCTCGGGGGTCTGGACACCATTCCTTTCTTTCTGACTGCCATTTGCAGCCACAGTGGTCTGAGGTAACGGCAAGCCTCACTTTCTTGCCACATCTCAATCTGGCCCTGATTGTCCTGGACTCTATGTAGTCCAGGCCTACCTCTTGAGTGCTGGGATTAATGGCATGAACCACTATGCCCAGCTCTGTGTTTTCTAAGATTTTTTTTTTTGTTTTTTGAGACAGGGTTTCTCTGTGTAACAGCTCTAGCTGTCCTGGACTCACTTTGTAGATCAGGCTGGCCTCGAACTCACAGTGATCTGCGTGCCTCTGCCTCCCAAGTGCTGAGATTAAAGGTGTGCGCCACCACACCCAGCTTGTTTTCTAAGATTTTACTAGGCATTTTCTTAGTGGTGAGGAAGTCCAGCAAGCACACAGAGAAAGACTCTCTTGCAAAGTAGTGAGGAAGCCCAAGCCCTTCACTGTGTTGTCACCAACTTGATTCCTTCTGTCTTTAGAAAATCCTTTAGAAGTTGAGGCAAGAGGATCACAACTTGAAAGCATTGACTGGCTAACAGTCCCACAAAAAAGTTAAAAGAGGGTTGGGGATGTAGCTCAGTGATAAGAGCATTGGCCTAATACATGCCTAATACCCCATTTCTGGAAGGAAAAAAAATAGTGACTGATCATACTCTGTAAAGTGGCAGTTCTTGCCCGATATTATCTGCCACCAACCAAGTAAAAAACCTCCAGAATAGAAATCAATCTTGTGCTGGCAGTGGTAGTACATACTTTTAATCCCAGCACTCAGAAGGCAGAGGTAGGCAGATTTCTTGAGTTCAAGGCCAGCTTGGTCTACAAATGGAGTCCAGGACAGCTAGGGAGCTAGGGCTACACAGAAACCTTGTCTCAAAAAAAAAAAAAAAATCTTGTTTGCAAAAGAGGGAACTGAATCAGGTACAGCTTTCTTTGGTCATCTCCAAAAGCAGCTTCTTTGGGCTTTAGTCCCATAGGGCCTCGCCTTCTGGCACTCAACTCTGTGCTGCTGAAAATAACTTGTCAGCAGTCACAGCCTTCTGCCCCCAAACAGAATGTACCTCTCATATTTGGTAGAATCTCATCCCTTTTGACAAAGAACAGTACTGTCTCTTTGTAGAACCAGAGATCTTAGATATTAAGACTTGGGCATTCAGCCAGGCATGATAGCCCACACCTACAATTCTAGCACTTAGAGATTGAGACAGGAGGGTTCAAAGTTTGAGGCCATCTCAGAAAACAAGAACAGCTGGGCATGTTGGTTCATGTCTATAATCCCAGCACTCAGAAAGGAGGAAGGACATTTTGGAGTTCCAGACCAGCTTTGGTTGTATGTCAAAACACTGTTCAAAGGGTGTGTGTGTGAGGTTTAAGCATTCAACATTATATTGGGCAGCTAAGGGAAATTACCAGCAGCTGAATAAAAAAACTAAGTGATCCAATTCTGACCTCCTTGGGCACCAGGCAGGCATGTGGTACACATACACACATAAAAAAATAGCCAGGGGGTGGGGGGTGGGGTGGGGAAGCATTCTAGGCCTAAACACTGATTCTCAGGGCCAACATTGATAGGCTCACAAGCTAAATCTGGCACTGAGCAAACAATAGAATAAGTCTTGAACTTGTTGCTCTCCAATGCTAATCCCCATTTCTGCTAACTGTTCTGCCCACCACTTCTGCTCATAAAAGGCCTGTCATACACCCAAGCCCAACTCAAATCTTTGCTCCTCTGTGAAGTTTTACCTCCTCTCTCTGCCGCAGTAACTTCCACCTGGCACCCCTGTCCAAGTTGAATTTTTCTCAGTTACATCATGCGTCAGCCTCCTAGCCATTTTTCTTGCTAATTCCCCTTCAACCTGTTGGACAATTCAAGAACCACTCCCAGAGAGCGTTCCTTGACCTCTTGAACTTCATTTATCTGTACAACCAGCACTTGGGACATAAAGACTCTCCAAGAAATGAATGAAAGCTAACAGTCTGAGCAGTGCCAAAGAGGCACACTGTTCTCGAGATCATCCTTCCTAGACTTTTCTCAAATACATACTTGAAACATTCACTGTTCTGGAAGATCCTTGCTTCCGATAGAACAGCTGCAATTCCTTCTCTTCCCCAAGTCTGCTCTTCTAGCTTCCTCCCTAAGAGAGTCTCTAGACACATGAAAGGTGGGTCAGTCACGACGAGTGAGGTCAAAGACCCCTGAAAACTGCCAGCCTCGGCTCAAGGAGAACTGCTCCTCTAAGGCTCTGTATTGTGTGCAATGGCAGAGGAGACAGCCACAGGTGTGGTCGCGCAGACGCTCTTCGGTCCTGCAGCTCGGGTAACCCAGAGAGCACTGCACACAGTCCTGGCATTATCGGGAACCCGGGAGTACCGAGTGGAGGCTCGCAGCAACCTGTCCAGTGTAACGGCGCGCTCTGTATGCGTCATCCCCCTGTGCCCGCTAGCCCGCACCTGATTGGCCGTACGCTGGGAGCCGCTCGTAGCTTGGGGGAGCGTCGGCGCGCGGGCGGTTGGGCTAGTTCGGGCTTTCCGCGGACCATCCTGTCCTTGGCGTTCTCGGATGCAGTGGGCAGAAGGAAGTCATGGCTGGGACACCCGCATCGAGCAGCCACAGGAAGCAGAGCGGCGGCCCGGCCCCTCTCCCTGGTCTGTCGCGGGCCATCGAGAACCCTCCGAGCAAACGGGCCCGGAGCTTCTCTGGGACCACAGACCCGGACCTCGAAGATCCATTCGGCGCGCACGCGGATTTTACCGCGGACGATCTAGAGGAACTAGACATCCTCGCGTCGCAGGCCCTGAGCCAGTGTCCGGTCGCGCCTCGAAACCTGACGAGTGAGTGCCTGTGGGGGCCTTTCCCCCGGCGGGTGGTGCAGACCTCTTCAGCGCGGTGGCTTTGGTACTGGCACCGACATTGCCCTTTCCTTTCCTTTTTTTTTTTTTTTTTTAAACGAAAGAGCACCCCGATCTAAGCGCGGTTCTGTTTCAAAAGGTCCTTTGAATTGGCGATAAAACATCTAGAATGCCAAAAGGCCTCACATATCCAGCTTTGAACTACAGACAGCTAGACTATTATTTATTTTCCTACGACCACATCAGGACCGTCACAACCCATGTGAGAGGATTTAGATGTTATGCAGCCCGCTGTAACCCTTGGGCAGAATGAGCATAGAAAATGTCTGACAGATGCAAGAGATGACAGCGATTCTTACACAACCAATAATCTATGCTAGTTGCCCATAGGTAAAGAATGGCAAAAGCCACAGGCAATGGGCAAGAAATACCAAAGCTCCTTTCCTTCTTACAGCTTACAGTCTACTCAGGGGAATAAGTGAAACGGTGTGAACTGTCAGAAGGGTTTGATGGGCACCTAGCATCTGTACCCGTACTTAGCACCTAAACCATCTGAAAAATAGTATTATTCCTGAAATGCGGCCCACCATGTCTCCCCCAATGTTGACTGGAAAACCAGGCATTAAGAGAAAGCACTCAGTGGTTAGGCAGGCAGGTACTCTCCACCCAATGCCACAAGGCAACTCCTCCTCTTCTTTCCTTGGTCCTACATCACTTACCATCCACTTTACCTTAATTCATCCCTGGAGTCCCACCTCTCCCATGGAATGTATCCATTTTGTTCACCGTTGATTGTCTTTTTTTATTTTTATTGTTTTTTACGTTTTCCGAGACAGGGTTTCTCTATGTAGCAGCCCTGGCTGTCCTGGATCTCACTCTGTGGACCAGGCTGGCCTTGAACTCACAGAGAACCACCTGCCTCTGCCTCCCGAGTGCTGGGATTAAAGGCGTGCACCACCATGCCTGGCCCCCTTGATTGGTCTTTAAAGACTAGCAAAACCTATGCTTAGTAAATGCACAGTAAATAATATTTATGATAGATTGTAGTCATAGCCGGTGAAATCTACTTTCAGCCATTAGCTGAGACTCTTGAAATTGGGTGAGGGTATAAAGGGAGAGAATTCAGATATGCTATCCCATAAGGATTCTTTTTTTATTTGCATAATATAAATTTATTCTGTGACATTTTCCTCATTGGCAGTTTTTAAAATACATCAATATTTCGAGAAAGGTAACAATCTAGAAAAATTCAGATAATAGCTGTAACATATATGACTTGACCTCCATGAGGATTCTTTATGAGTTTATATCACAAAGATTATTCTGAGATTATTATAATAATTTGGAGATTATTCTGAGATAAAAACTGTTTACTGGATCTTTCTCACCTTCGCTTTCAAGAGTGAATCCTTTTGCATTTTATGACAAAGATGGGTACATACTGAGTTCAGAACTATATATGGGGATTTTTTTTTCCCAGACAGGTTTCTCGATGTATAATTAGGTTAGCCGTGAACTTGAGATCCCTGTGCCTTAGCCTCCCAAGTGCTGGGATTACAGTTCTGTGCCACCGTGCTCAACTTAATGGGAACTGTTTTTTATACAGGCGCTCATAAGGTCCGCCGATTAGATGGATTATCAAATAGTCCTGTAAGGAAAAGCAGAGAAAATGCTCCAGTCAAAGATAGTTTTGAATTAGAAGTACTTCAGATACAATACAAAGAACTTAAAGAAAAGGTATGTAACTTTGGGGTTTCTTTTTCTTTTCTTTTCTTTGCCTATTTGGTTCTAATGCTGAGGACTGAACACAGAACTTTACCTTCACATACATAGGCATGCTACCACTAAGCTGCACTTCCAGCCCCAATTTGTTGTATTTGTAGCTGATTCATTCACTTGGGTATTAAAAAGCATTTGTATAAAGTATATGAAAGTTTTAAAAGAAGAGTCTAGAGTTATCCCCCTGAAATGAAAGAAGGTTGGGGAAAGAATGCTTGAAATTTTATTTACCCTGTGTATGAATGTGAGCTGTATGAGTTTATGTGGACCACATCCATGTAGGTACCTGTGAAGGGCTGAGGGTGTTGGATCCTTTAGAACAAGTTATAACTGGATGTGAGCCACCTGATATGGGTCCTGGGAAAGGAACCTGGGTCCTCTATAAGAGCAGTAAGTGCTTTTAGCTGCTAAGCCATCTCTCCATAGCCTATATCTTTATGTGAGGAACACATCATCATAGTGATTGCTATTCCATTAGTTTTGCAAACAATCAGATATCTTTCATATGGCCATCTATCTGTAGGTGCCTAAGAAAACCAGGAATATAACATGGAATTTTAGGCTGCAGAGTGTGTGATCCATAGTGTTAGATCAAAGCTAAAAGGAAAAGTGTATTCTAAAGCTGTTCTTGCTGAATACCTGCTGGTTGGGCATAATTTACAGCTGAAAGCAATGGAAGAAGAAGTCCTAATTAAGAATGGAGAAATTAAAATTTTGCGTGACTCACTGCATCAGACAGAATCTGTTCTAGAAGAACAAAAAAGATCACATTTCCTTCTTGAGCAAGAAAAGACTCAAGCACTCAGTGAAAAAGAAAAGGAGTTCTCCAAAAAGGTGAGCAAGAACATTTCTTTTGCATGCTATAGACAGTAGTTTTGCTTATTCACTGAATTACATTAAGCAATAACCCAGGCTGGGATGGTGGTACATGCCTTTAATCTTGGGAGGCAGAGGCAGGTGGATCTCTATGAGCTCTAGGCCAGCCTATATTACATAGTGAATTCCAGACCAGTCAAGGCTACATAGTGAGATACTATCTCTAAAAAAATAAACAAAACAGAAGCAATAATAGTGTTGCCTGGAAATATTCAACCATTGTTTGTCTTAAGTACTTTCTGCTCTTAGTGAATGGCATGTACTTTTCTTCCAGGGTCTGCGTTTGGTTTGGAAAGGGACTAAGATGAACTCTGCTTTGCTGTGGTTTTTAGTTTTGGCAGGAATAAATCACTAGCTTAGAATTTCTAGGAATAGGCTTGAATTAGGGCTCTTTGGTAGATTAGAAATTCAATTGACTTGGCCTAGACAGAAGGAAATATATTAGCTGCCACATCCAACTCTAGGAAGCCAGGACACACTAGGGCTTCAGGTGATGTAACCAGATGTGTCTGATTCTCTGTCATGAGACCGGCTGCTCTGTTAGCAGAACTCCAGAGCACAGTTAAGACTTGGGCTTCCTCAATGGGGCATGGTAAATACATATTTGTAATGCTAGCACTTAGGAGCTGGAACAACAGCATTATCATTGGTCCAAGGCCAGCCTGAACTACATATAACGAGACCCTGTATCAAAAGACGAAAGAAAGAAAGAAGACTGAAGTTCTCGCATCTCAAACTTAAAATTTTTAAAGAAGCAGCTGACTGGTATTAGTTAAGGTACCTGTCTCCAGACCAGTTCTGAAACCAAAGTGATGATAACTATCATTTGACTCAGTCAGAAGTAGGAAAGGGAGAAAATGTTCAAATTAAAATGTTAGGTATCCAGTATCCTGCACCACTCTCCTGTAGAACATCTGGATGCTTCAGTCAGGGATATGCACTCCCACCCCCTTTTCAAAGTAGAGGGAACTTCCAGAGGACCTGGATTCAATTCCCAGCACCCACATGGCAGGTAACAACTGTCTGTAACTCCAAGATCTGACATCCTCACATAGACATCCATGCAGGGAAAACACCAATGCAGATATAACTAAATAAAAATAAGTAAGTTAAAAAAAGAAACTTCCCAGGTACTGAGACTTTCAAGAAGACTAGAGTCTATACCACTCAGTTCATTAACACATGAGTCCTGTGAAAGAAGCTGAAGAGGATTGACAGTTTGACAGCAGTGGGTGGGCAAAGGTGGAACCAACAAAGCATGTTTCTGCTGAGACAGGGGCATGTCACCACGCTCCTGCTGAGTACTGTCATCATCACTTCCTTCGTCCTCAGTCCCAGCCAAGCTTCTCAGTATCTGTTAGAGATTCAACGAAGCCAAACAAGTAATGGGGCTGTTTTTTTTTTGTTTTTTTTTTTTTTTCAAGACAGGGTTTCTCTGTGTAGCTCTGGCTGTCCTAGACTCTCTTTGTAGACCAGGCTGGCCTCGAACTCACAGAGATCCGCCTGCCTCCCGAGTGCTGGAATTAAAGGTGTGCACCACCACGCCCGGCTGGGGCTGGTTTTTGAACCCTCATAAACTGCTTCCACAATAGAGTCTGATATGTCTTTTTAGAGTTCCCCCCCCAGGGGAAAAAGGCTAATATTTGAGGACAGTTCTATCATAGCAGATGTTGATAATATATTTTTCATTGTTTTCCTCTACTGGAGGTTTTGAAGCTAACGGATTTTTTTTCTTTTTCTTTTTTTGGAGACAGACTCACGCTGTAACCTTCAGAATTCAGTATGTAGATCAGAGATTGGACTGGTCTCAAACTCACAGAGATTCACCCCACCTGCCTCTGCCTCTTGAGAGTTGGGATTCCACCATGCACATATTTTTGTGTGTATATAATGCTACCACAAATATCTTTCTTTCACTTTTCAGCTCCAATCATTGCAGTCTGAACTCCAGTTTAAAGATGCAGAAATGAATGAATTAAGGACAAAGCTTCAGAGCGATGAACGAACACGTAAACTAGCTGCTCCCTCTGTTTCCCACATAAGGTAAGGAGGGTGCTGGCCAGATAGATAGTTTAGTTTGGCATTGTTTTGCAAAAAGCCTGAAAACTATCTGGATTATTTTGAGTGAAGGGTATTTTTTTTTTTTTTGAGGCCCTCTTTCCTGAAGGATGCAAACGTGGCTTGGGTGAGCCTGAATGGTCCAAGCCATTACAGTTAAGTGTCCTCACTCTAGGAGTGCTTACTTGAATGGGTCATTCGTAACACAATTCCTTGAGACTAAAATAGGCTGGGCATGGTCGTCATTTAATCTCTTTAATTTAATTTAATCTCTCTTTAATCTCAGCACTTGGGAGGCAGAGACAGGTAAATCTCTGTCAGTTCGGGTTAACCTCGTCTATAAAGAAGTCCAGGACAGCCAGGGCTACACAAAGAAACCTTGCCTTGGAAAAAAAAAAAAAATATATATATATATATATATAAAAGAAAGAAAAAAAGAAAAGAGAAAGCTGGAAAGATAATCTATTTTTTTTTTTTTTTTTTTGGTTTTTTGAGACAGGGTTTCTCTAACAGCCCTGGCTGTCCTGGACTCTCTTTGTAGACCAGGCTGGCCTCGAACTCACAGAGATCCGCCTGCCTCTGCCTTCCAAGTGCTGGGATTAAAGGTGTGCGCCATCATGTCCGGCTCAGTTTTATTTTGAGTCCTAATGCAGGGAGTACAGTCTGTTATGTTGGGGAAGGCATGGCAGCAGGACCTTTCAGCTGAGTGGATCAGGAAGCAGGGAAAGACAATGCTGGTACTCAGCCAGTTTCCCCCTTTTACTCAATTCTGGACCCCAGTCGATGGTGTGATACTACCCATATTCAGAGTGGGCCTTCCCTCAAAGTTTGAAAACAGACCAGGCTTTGTTTTTATGTAATTTGTTTAGTTAACATTACCTCTCTCCCCCAGCATGAGTTTATTTCAGTCCTGGCTGCTTAAAATACTTGCGCTCACTTGGAATCTGGGACTTTTATCTTACGGCCCTCCTTTGCTGCCAGAGGCGCTCAGCTCATTAATGATCTGTGTCCCGCCCTCTGTGTCCCACAGCAGTCTGTCATGTGTCAGCATCAGGCTTGAAATTTGAACTCTTTCTGGTAGGGAACATTCTCCTGCCTTTGCTTATGTTGGGCAGAGTATGAAATTGAACTTTCCTTGCCTTGCATGCTTCAGGTGAGACAGGAGATGAGGAACTCTATCCTCACTTTAACCGTCAGTAATAGGAAGGAGGCCTTGGTGTTGTATGGTTGGTGCTGAGGATCTTTTTCAATTCTCAATATACTTCCTAATAGACCCTCTTTGTTTTAAAGATTCTGTTTCTAATTATGTACTCTTGTGTATGTTCGAGTACGGGTGTGCATTTGTGAATGCAAGTACCTACAGAGGCCAGAAGAGAGCACTAGATTCCCTAGAGTCGTTACAGGCACTTAGGAGCTGCCTGACAAGGCCCACTGGGAGCGGAACTTAGATCTTCTGGAAACAGTATTCACTGTTAATGCTGACCTGTCTCCAGCCCCTCAATAGACTCTCTTTTGAAAGTTTTTGGATCCAGGCACTGATTACTGAAAATTGGGTGTTCAACATTTAAAACTTTATTTATTTATTTATTTTTGGAATTGGGAACAGTTAAAATTTAGTCTTTTAAAACAGTTAAACCAGGTAGCCGGGCGTGGTGGCTCACGCCTTTAATCCCAGCACTTGGGAGGCAAAGGCAGGCGGATCTCTGTGAGTTCGAGGCCAGCCTGGTCTGCAAAGCGAGTCCAGGACAGCCAGGGCTGTTACACAGAGAAACCCTGTCTCGAAAAATCAAAAAAAAAAAAAAAACAGTTAAAAGGGGCCGGGCGGTGGTGGCGCACGCCTTTAATCCCAGCACTTGGGAGGCAGAGGCAGGCGGATCTTTGTGAGTTCAAGGCCAGCCTGGTCTACAAAGCGAGTCCAGGACAGCCAGAGCTGTTAAAAGAGAAACCCTGTCTTGAAAAACCAAAAAAAAAAAACACAGTTAAAAGACTAACAGCCAGTAATTTTGGATACCTAAGAGATTATGAAAATAAATGCTACCTTTGATATAGACTGACACATCTGTAACAGATAAAACCTTTAGTCAAAATGTCTAGACATGAAAAGTTTATGTTAGAAAGTTAATAACCAGCTGGGCACGGTGGCACACGACTTTAATCCCAGCACCCAGGAGGCAAAGGCAGGCGGATCTCTGAGAGTTCAAGGCCAGCCTGGTCTACAATGTTAGTCCAGAACAGTCAAGGATACACAGAGAAACCCTGTCTCGAAAAACCTTGAGGGGAAAAAAAAGAAGAAGAAGAAGAAATTTAGTAACCAGCTATTTTAAGTGGTTTTAACAGAATCATAAATTTGCTCTCATAGTTAACTCTTTCCAGTCCTAGGAAAGGCTCTTCTGTGGTTATAAAGTCAGAAGCTTGTTCTCCACACGTTGGAAAAACAACTTTCCCTACAAAGGAGTCTTTTAGTGCTAACATGCCACTCTCCCTCCCCTGCCAGACTGAGGCAGAATACAAATTTCTGGAGGGCCAGGAGGGTAAGTCAAACTATTAGCAATTGATTACTGTGTAATGGACTGCCCCAACTGTGGCCTAAACAACAACATTTACTTTCTTTTTCCCAGTTTCTGTGCATCATCAGTTTGACACATGGAGACCTTATTGAGGCTGGAGAGTCTTGTAAGGTGCCTCTGAGAGTCTGCTGTACCACTTTATTTTATAGTTAGACAAACTGCCTCTCTTCCCACCACCAGCCTTTTCAAATCACTACCACTGTTGTCCTGAGAAACTGCAGCCACAATTTTGGTGACTCCAACTAATGGGGCACTACAGTGTAGGTTACCAACAGGCAGAGCACAGCAATGTGGATGTAAGTCCCAACCACACTACTTACCAGCTTATGTGATATGGGCAAGGGCGTTACCTCTGTGCTTCAGTCTCTATGTAGGTAGAAGAGCCAGCTTTGACCTTTTATCATAGGGTTGCTCTAGGAAACAAATGGCTCATATGTGTAAAGTTAGTGATTGCTATTTTCACTATATTGCTTCATTTTAAGTGAGGCAAACAGATTAATTTTCTTTTTAGGAATCTAGAGATAGTTTGGCTCTGGTTTTGAATGAATTTAAAGAAGAGATTATGGAGTCTTTTAAATATTATGTGTAGGAGTTTCTGGAACATCTGTTATGGCCAGCTTTTGATTCACATTTTTTTCTAGTTTCAGATAATATAACTTACAGTCTGAGGGGTAACCCCATGACGCAAGATGCACAGGAGAAAATTCTTGCTGACAGCAGGGTGCAGAGATCAAACACTCAAGGTAGCAGAATCCTGGCTTTTCTGTAGGAGCATATGTGGCTCCTATTTCCTTCTGTGATAAAAGAATTGCTAAGGGGAGCTGTCTGAGAACCCCATCCCTGGCATCCATCCTTTAGAGTGTTTGGGCACATAGGGGTCTGTGACTTAAAAATAAAAAGCAATGTGGTCTGGTGAGATGGCTTAGTGAGTAAAGGTGTCTGCCACCAAGCCTGAGGACCTGAGTTCAGTCCCTGGGATCCACATTATCTAAGGAGAGAAGCAATTCTCAAAAGTTGTCTTCTGACCTCCACATGTGCACTGCAGCACACATCCCCCACTCCTGTCAAATAGAAAATAAATAAAATTAATTTTAGTTATGTGTGGTAGTGCATGCCTTTAATCCCAATATTCCAGAGCCAGAGGTGGGGAGATCTATAAGATAAATAAATCAACAAATAGACAGACAGGTAGGTGTATGAGAGATAGATAGGTAGCTCAATCAATTGATCAGTAGATAAAGGACTTTTTTTTAAGGCTAAGAATATGCCTTCTGCCCCCACAAACATCATAACAGTGCTTAGTAGCTTAGAGGATGATGAACCTAAGGATTCCTCACCTCTTCCCCCTAAAGCCATAGAAAAAGTCTCCAGTATGAGGCTTGTAATCCTAGCACCTTAGAGGCTGAGAGAGGAAGATCATGGATTCAAGGCAGAAAGGGCAACACAGTGAGACCCTGACTCAGAAAAACGGAGGGAGGAGGAAGAACTCCCCCATGTCAGCACTCTAGAGTCAAACTGTCTTTTGCAGGTTCTACTTTGATAAACTTGCTCCTGAAGCAGCCTTTGGTCTCAGGGTCCTCTCTGGGTCTCTGTCACCTTCTAAGCAGTTCTGAGGTTCCTACTGGCACCCTCTTGCAGCCACCGGGGCTCAGGTAAGCATGAGACTCCTGAAAATCTGATTTGGGAGGAATTTTCACAAAGTATATTCCTTTCTGGTTCAAGCCAATGTGTGAGGTGTATGGAGGCTAGAGAAGTTGGCAGACAGGTGATTTGGGGTCCCTGACTTAATCTGTTTTCTTCTTTTTCCAGTACCTTGGCTGGGATTTCAGGCCTCAGGACCCTCAGTTTTCATGATGGGCCGTTTTCCCCCTCTGCCCTGAGAGAAGCACAGAACTTGGCATTCACTGGATTAAACCTGGTTGCCAGGAGTAAGAGCGCACATGATGAAGATCTGGCGAAGGGAAGCAGCAGGGTCTTCCCCCTCTGCCAGCTTCCTGGAGCTGTGCACCTCCTCCCACTTGTACAGTTTTTCATCGGCTTACACTGCCAGGCTCTGCAAGACTTAGCTGCAGCTAAGAAGAGTGGGGCGCCTGGGGACTCTCCGACACACACTTCCTGCACGAGCTCTGGGGTAGAGGCCAGTCCAGAGGACTCCATTTATAGCCTGGAAAACTTCTGTGTGACTTCGCTTAGCATCCTTCAGCACCTGGTGTGCCACAGTGGGGCAGTTGTCTGCCTGTTACTGTCAGGCATGGAGACAGATGCTGCTGCCAGGGAAGGAAACCTACTTCAGACTCATGCAGATACAATCTCAGCCTCCAGGGAAGATGCTTGTAACCAAAACCAGCATCCACTACTGAAGCTACTTCTTCAACTGGTGGCTTTCTCTTCTCCAACATCAGGTCATTTTCAAGCCAGTGTCCTGAACCAGTGCCTCAGAGTTTTGGTGAAGTTAGCTGAAAACGCTTCCTCTGATTTCTTGCCCAGGTATAAAGACTCACAGGAAGCATGACTCCCTAGGGTCTGTCCTGACTCTGGAGGTCTAGCCTGTGGCCCTTTCACTTTGTTCACATCTTGACTTAATCCCACTACTCAGCTATGGCTTGGTTCAGGGAGTTCTGAAGCGATGAGAGGGCCAGGTAAGCAAAGGCACATGTAACAGGCTTTAACAAGCCACTGCGCAGCCGTGTCCTGCCCTTGGGACAAAGGCTGAATTAAGAGGCCTTTGAACCTGAGATGCAGATCAGCTGAGCAGCATACGGCACAACATATTTAAGTGAGGTAGAGTCTGCACCCATGAGCTGACCTAAAAAACACTGTTGTTCTAAGTTACTAACTTGGGGTGCTGGAGAGATGGCTCTGCAATTAAGAGCTCTTGTTTTTCTCGCAGAAGACCCAAGTTCGATTCCCAGAATCCACATGGTACCTCACAACCATGTTACCCCCATTCCAGAGAATCCAACAGGCATACATGCATGTAGGCAAAACATTTACATATAAAGTGACTTAAGTGAATAGCTGAATCTTTAAAAATAATTATAAGTTAGGAGTTGAGAAGATCAAGAACAAGATAGAATTATAAACACTGCCCAGTCTGCCCTCCATTCAGCTATTCATTTGTTTCTTTCAAAGCATGCTTGTAAGAGGTCAATTCTGCTGGGTGGTGGTGGTAGTGTACTCCTAGCACTTGGGAGGCAGAGGTATGGTAGATCTCATGGGACTACAGAGTGAGTTCCAGGACAGTCAAGGCTACACAGGGAAACCCTATCAAAAAAAAAAAAAAAAGAGGCCAGTTCCTATGTTAAAATAATACCACTTACCAGGTACAGCTTATGTTTTTGTCCCTGCCAGGCATCTGGTGGATCTGAGTTTGAGACCAGCCAGAGCTATACAGTGAAACCCTGTCTCAAAAAACAAGTCTTATCTCTGAGCTCAACATTCTTTTTTTTTTTTTTTTGGTTTTTCGAGACAGGGTTTCTCTGTGTAACCCTGGCTGTCCTGAACTCACTTTGTAGACCAGGCTGGCCTCGAATTCACAGAGATCTACCTGCCTCTGCCTCCCGAGTGCTGGGATTAAAGGCATGCGCCACCATGCCTAGCTAACATTCTTTCTTAAAAGTACTTCTGGACCATGTTTTCCATCTTTCTGGCCAATTTCATCTGTCCTAAAGTGATGTATGAAACTGAACACAGCACTTTGGGGCAGTATAAACAATACATAGGAGCAGAATTGCCATTGACAGGCCCAACTTAGACTGGCTAGTTGCCTATTTCTTTTGTGCTTAAAGAAATAAACCCCACGCCGGGCGGTGGTGGCGCACGCCTTTAATCCCAGCACTTGGGAGGCAGAGGCAGGCGGATCACTGTGAGTTCGAGGCCAGCCTGGTCTACAAAGTGAGTCCAGGACAGCCAAGGATACACAGAGAAACCCTGTCTCGAAAAACCAAAAAAAAAAAAAAAAGAAATGAACCCCAGAAACCACACATTTCTCAATTCTGTTAGTAGAATCCTGCTCCTGTTCTGTTGACCCACAGGGTATTCAGAACCTCACTAGCTAAAGGGATGCGTCTACTAGTCAAGTGTTTTAGTTGCTGGCTCAGGTGAGGCTCCTGACTCTGCACTCTACTTCACACAGAGCCTGGCCCAGTCTAAATGCTAAGTCTGTGTCTGTTAAAGAAACCCTGAGCTGAAGCAGGAAAACTTATCTAAAGATGCAAAGACGTTAGGACCGTTCCAAGCGAGTTACTGTGAAAGCCCATTGCTTTCAGACACGTCCCCCAACAAAATACTTCTCCGTAGATTTCATATTCATGTGCTCAGGATGAACTGCGCAGCTTCCTCTTCACCTTCTGGTGGAAGCCAGGGCAGATGCTATTAGGGCTGTCAAGTAGGATTAGGATAAGTAGCCAGAAAGCCGCACGCCTTTAATCCCAGCACTCGGGAGGCAGAGGCAGGCAGTTCTCTGTGAGTTCAAGGCCAGTATGGTCTACAGAATGAGTTCCAGGACAGCCAGGCTGTCTCAAAAAACCTGAAAAAAAGGGGGGGGGTGCCGGGGCATGGTGGCACATGCCTTTAATCCCAGCACTTGGGAGGCAGAAGCAGGTGGATTTCTGTGTGTTTGAGTTCAAGGCCAAACTGGTCTATAAAGCAAGTCCAGGACAGCCAGGGCTATTACACAGAGAAACACTGTCTCAAAAACCGAAAAAAAAAAAAAAAAAGAATGCCAAACTTCTTGCCTTTTTGTAAAATGAGGTATAAAATGGGGACTGGAGAGATGGTTAAGAGCACCAATTGCTTTTCCTGAAGACCTGGGTTCAATTCCGCCCACATGGCAGCTCACAACTGTAATTCTACTTTCAAGGGATCTGACACCCTCTCTCACACATACATATGCAGGTAAAACATCAATGCACATTTAAAAAAATTTTTTTTAAATGCTATAAAACAAGTTTACCACAAATAGTCTTTACTTTCCAATGACAAACTGATGGATAGTCTCCATCTTTGTGCTCTGTGTTGAAATGCCACATATGTACAAGTTGTGTATATATATATACAGGCTCATGGCTTCTCTCCCACCCACCAGTTCTCCCTCTTGCTGCTGTAGGTAGTATGGACAGAGCAAATCAAGCCCTTGGGAATTGGTTCCATGGCCATACCTTTCCCTTTTTCAGACCTGAGGGAGAAATAACACTCATATATAGTGGGTCTCTCTCTCTCTCTCCTCTCTCTCTCTCTCTCTCTCTCTCTCACGCACGCACGCACGCACGCGCCCCATAGTAAGTACCTTTTCACACTGGTTCTCTGGCTAGGGGAGAAATGGTTTCCTTGCTGTGAACAGCCTCATAAGACAGCTGCAGCCTTATGCATGCTTGTTGCTTTTAGAGCCCAGCCAGTCCTCTGATGTTAGACAAGGAACATTTCTCACATTGAAGGTATGGACCTACATCCCTGCTTGAGAGCAGATACAGGGAGGAGCCTGGGGTGTAGTCATGCAGCCCAGAGCCAGGAGTATGGTTCCAGAGCCACGTAGTCTATCCTGTTTTTCTTAGGGTGAATGAGGAGTTGTGGCCGGGCATAGTGGCGCACACCTTAAATCCCAGCACTTGGCAGAGGCAGGCACATCTCTGAGTTCAAGGCCAGCCTGGTCTACAAAGTGAGTCCAGGACAGTCAAGGATACGCAGAGAAACCCTGTCTCGAAAGAATAAAAAAGAATGCGGGTTGTGATTCGGTGGTGAGGCTTGGCTGCATATAGCCAGGCTCGTCTCCAACTCATCGTGTGGTGGGTCCTGCCTCTGCCTCCCAAGTGCTGAGATTATGGGCATGTACCACCCACCCCCGCTGAAGGCCTGTCCTTTTTAAACCCTAGCAGTCCATCTAGTAAGGATTAATGCCTATTTGTGTGTCTTTTTTAAAAATTATTTGTATTTCATGTACATCAATGTACATGTGTGTCTGCATGTGTGTCTGTGAGAGTGGGTGATCCCCTGGAACTGGAGTTAGACAGTGATGAACTGCCATGTGGGTTCTGGGAATTGAACCTGGGTCCTCTGGAAGAGAAGCCAGTGCTCTTAACAGCTGAGCCAACTCTCTGGCTCCTATTTATGAGTCTTGAAGCAAGTAGGCTATGGTCAGGCCAGCATTTGAACCCATATCTCCCTGCACTAAGTGTCCTTTTGGAAAGAGTTATAACTGCCCATCCTTCAGGTTCTCCTGTGTGTTGCCGATGTTGCCACAGTGCCTCAGCTCAGAGTCGCCAGTACCGTGTGTGCTGCTGGCTGTTAGGCTGCTCTCTGCTCTGATGGACCAGGACAGCCTTGCACAGCAGCTGTGCTCCCACTCAGGTAAAGCAGGGCAGGCTTGGGGTTCAACTGTCCTGTAGTGGGAGGGAGGGATGGGGCAGGGACAAGTTCAGAGCCTCTCAAGGGCTTCTGCACCCGTACCCCAGCTATAATGAAGAGGCCCTGAGTGAGGCTGGGCATCTTTTTCAGAAGGCTGTCTTCTCCTGAGGCTGTACATGTACGTTTCATCAAGGCCTGACAAAGTGGCCTCAGAGACACAGTGGCTTCAGCTGGAACAAGAGGTAAGGCTCTTTTAGACACTGCTCACCCTTCACCCCATTCTCAGAGCCCAGGGTCTCCTTTCCTCCAGTGGGAAGACATAAGCTGCAGTTCATTTTGGTTTGTCAAGCAACAACAGGTAAAATTTAGGGGTTCCTCACACACAGGCAACACAAATACATGCTGGGTTGCCTGGTAACACAGCCTGGGCCTGGAAGCATTAAGCTGTTGGTGAGATCCAGGCCTGAAAGCCTTGACCAGTACTGCTTAGGCCCCACTTGTGCAGGCAAGCAGTTCAAGAAGTAGCTAGAGCCCCCCAGAAATGCCCAAGAAAGCCCTTGTGACAAGTGTCTGTTTTGCACGGGATGAATACCATGTCCTTTTGTTCCAGGTAGTGTGGCTCTTGGCCAAGCTGAGTGTGCAGAGCCCTTCTCCCCCTGGCATTGGTTCTGACTGCCAGTGCAGCGTAGAGGTGAGCGGCCAGGGGCCAACAGCATGGCAGCTCAGTGGGAAGGGCAGCCCTGTGTCTCTTCGTGGCTGAATAAGCACTGAGACCTCAGGCCATGCCCTGTCTCGCCTCAGGCCGTCAGAGCGCTCACGGTGATGTTGTACAGACAGTGGCTGGCCGTGCGGGGGGTAGGGGGCCCGAGGACCCAGCAGCAGAGGCAGACAGTGCGATGTGTGCGGGACACCATGCTGCTGCTGCATAGCCTCTCTCAGAAGGACAAGCTCTTTACCATGCACTGCGTTGAGGTCCTGCACCAGTATGACCAGGTGATGTCAGGAGTCAGCGTGCTCATTCGAGCCCTTCCCGATGTGACCAGCTGTGAAGGTAAGCCAGCCAGAGGACCCTGCCCTAGCCTTCATGTGCCTGTCTGCTTGAGGCTCATGAGAAAGTCAGACTCCTTTGCTGAACTTCAGTGGGTCTCCCCCTGCCAGCAGAGCCATTCCTGGCACTGTGGACATTACCTTCCTCCTCTGGTTCTTTGAGTGTGCTAGGCTGCCCTCTGATCGTCTGTTGAATTGGCCAGCTGAGCCATGGTTTTTCCAGAAAGATCTGTCCGAAATGCTTTTGTATCACTTTTGCTCACAGTAGCTGAGGGAGCAAAGCCTGGGTGTGGAATGGACTGCTTAGTTCTAGGATGCTGGGGGAGGGTGGTAGACCGCCAAGCCCAGGCAGCACCCGGTTAACCACAGGGCCTCTCTTCCTTTGGCGCAGAGGCAGCCCTGGACGACCTCTGTGCCGTGGAGACAGACTTGGAAGACTCCGAAATGGACTGTAGCTGAGGGCCTGAGCATCTAGCCATAAGGTGGCACCAGCTCCCGCTGCCGTCTTTGCCATATCCTCTGATTAAAACTACAGTTCCTGCTGAGAACACAAGCTTTGTTTCCTGAGTCCAATTTGTGTGGCTGGGAAGGAAGGACTGAGCAGACTAGGAACTAGTTTGATTAGGTGACTCCCCTTTCTCCCCTGCTGGAGTTGAAATGGCCCCCATGGTAACTGATCTGCCTTGAGGAAAAACCCTGCCCCTCTTCCGGGAATTTTCCTGAGTCATAGCTTTGGGCTGGGGCCATGGGCGAAAACACTTGTGTAGCAGAGGAGGAAGGTCTGGGAAAGTGGGTCAAGGACTAGAGGAGAGGCAAGGAAAGTCCATGACTCTGGGAAGGCCTTTGGGCTGCTTGGAGAGGGAGGGAGGCAGGGATGAAGGGAGGGGCTTTAAGGAGTAGGCCTGGCAGGCTGGCTAGCAGGGCGGGCCTTGTTCAGGAGGTAGGCCTTTGGGTGGACCCAGTCAGTTTCACTTCCTGAACCACTGCTGCCGCAGCAGAACCAGCAGAGTGCCCTGCTGCCTGCTTCTCGGTAAGTGTGAACCTTCGGGGTATGGGGTAAGGAAGAGAAGGATAGGTTTCCCTCACTTTGAAAGTGGTCAGTACTAGGGGAAGAGCCTCACTCAAAAGGACAGTATGTGCCCACCCAACTAGGGTGATAACCCTACCATCCAGCTTCCTGCTGTGAAAATGTGCCCTGCATAGCACCTGACTGAAGGGAAGGGCTAAGCTGTGTTTCTGCCCACACCCCAACCCCACCCCGGCCCACTTTAGGCTTTTCTGCTGCCACTCACCTACCCCATGCTCCTCCCCAGGCTCAGCATGGGCTCACAGGCCCTGCCCCATGGTCCCATGCAGACCCTCATCTTCTTGGACCTGGAAGCCACTGGCCTGCCTTTCTCTCAGCCCAAAGTCACAGAGCTGTGCCTGCTGGCTGTCCACAGATGTGCCCTGGAGAACACCTCCATCTCTGGGGAACAGCCACCTCCAGTGCCCAAACCACCCCGTGTGGTGGACAAGCTCTCTCTGTGCATTGCTCCAGGGAAAGCCTGTAGCTATGGAGCCAGTGAGATCACAGGTCTGAGCACAGCTGAGCTGGAAGCATACGGGCGTCAACGCTTCGATGACAACCTGGCCAACCTGCTCCAAGCCTTCCTGAGCCGCCAGCCACAGCCCTGTTGCCTTGTGGCACACAATGGTGACCGCTACGACTTTCCCCTGCTGCAGGCGGAGCTCGCTAGGCTGACCATTGCCAGTCCTCTGGATGGCACCTTCTGCGTGGATAGCATCGCTGCCCTAAAGGCCTTGGAACAAGCCAGCAGCCCCATAGAGCATGGCCCAAGGAAAAGCTACAGCCTGGGCAGCATCTATACCCGCCTCTATGGGCAAGAACCAACGGACTCACACACTGCCGAAGGCGACGTGCTAGCCCTGCTCAGCATCTGTCAGTGGAAGCCACGGGCCCTGTTGCAATGGGTAGACAAACATGCCCGGCCCTTTAGCACCATCAAGCCCATGTATGGTATTACAGCCACTGCTGGAATGACCAACCCAAAGCCATATGCTGCTACAGCCACTACATCCCTGGCCACAGCCAGTATAAGTCCCAGCCATGGCAGGAGCAGGCGACCCAAGGATCCTCCTCCAGCGAAGGTCCCAGAAGCCCCATCACAGGACAGGCTGCTGGCCCCACTGGGCCTACTGACCTTCCTGACCTTGGCATTAGCCATACTGTATGGACTCTCCCTGGCCTCACCTGGGCAGTAAACCAGGAAGAAAAATATGCCTAATAAAGACCCCCCCCCCATAGCATGATTGGTACTTGCCGACTCCACTTCTTTGAAGCCTGGGCCTCTAGCCATACTCAGGGCCCTAGGGACAAGGTACAGTCCCTGTCTCTTTCTCTCTTAACTGGGTAAGATCCTTAACTAAGGATAATCAAACCTGTTAGGCTAATTAAGGTAGGGAAGAAACAAGTTCAAGAGGGTAGATAGAAGTAGTATTTGTTGTTCAGCCAAGGCCAGCAGCCTTGAAAAAAGGGAATGTGGGTCCAAATGTTTGCATTTATTATAAATGAGGGTGCAGGGCCTGGATGCTCAGAAACACTCCAATACACACAAAGCTAAGGCAAAGGGTGCAGGGCCTGGATGCTCAGAAACACTCCAGTACACATAAAGCTAAGACAGAGGGTAGAATAGCAAGCAACAAGGAACACCAAGGTATTCACATCTGGGCCAGAGCTACCATCAAGGCCCTTTACTCCCACTTTTGGTCCAGATAGCTCATTGGCCTTGGTGTCCCTGCTGCTAGGACAAGCTGGATTGTGGTACAGGAGTCAGGTATTCTATAAAGCTGCTGTCAAGGGAAACTGACTATCAGAGTCAGGTTTTCCTCCAGGAACCAGGGCTTTTAACCTCACACCAACTATCACACATCTGGAGACAGAAAACAGGCAAAATGTTTGGCTAAAAGTAAAAGACACTGCAGGGAGAAATCAGAGTGTGGTGGACAGAGGCCCCAGGCCTAGTGGCAGGAGCCAGGCTGGCAAAGGTGGGAAAGTTTCCCCACTGGATCCTAACTAGTGAATGAATGTGGCAGTGTACATAGTCCCAGGGAAGACAGTTGGACAGTCCAGACAGATGGTGATCGGATGGGGCTTTGCCTGGTGTGCTTTGACATCAGAAACACTGCCACTGAGCACAGGAAATCCGCCCACAGCCCTGAGCTTCCACCAGGCTCCTTGTTCTCTGCCCACCTATCTGCCTCACTGCAAAAAGCAGCCAAGCTCGGGGCTAAGCCATGGCCCTGAGCAACAGTTAGCTGGTTACTCCCCAAAGCAGAACATGTGCTTGCTCTCCTAAGTGTGATAGGATGGTCTCCTTGGGGTGACCCGGGAAACACCTACCCCATTGCCTTTAATTGACTTGAGATTTCAGAAAGTATAATTTCAAGTGAGGAAGAAAACAGGTTGGTCCCAGCCCACACTTGTAAGGATTTGTGCCTACCTGGTCAGCAGCAGAGGAAGCCACATGTCTAGACAAGGCACACACACACCACAGACAGCAGTAAAGAACTCTGCATACCACCACTCACACCGGACATAGTCAAGTGGCAGCCAAAGAAGCTGGGGGCAGGGTCAGGGAACTGCCTTTGGGGGGTCCATGTAGGCTGGGTTGTATGGCGGCTGGCTGGCAGAGTAGGGTGTGGCTGAACCTCCTGAAAGTAGAAAGGACATGGGTTAGCTGCGGGGACCCTGGGCAGACAAGCTAGTAGGAAGGAAGCTAGGAGCAGAGGCATGAATGAGTTGGGGGACCATGCAGGGTTACTGAATCCACAGTGCCACTACTCACCAGCTAAGGTGTCATGATAGGCTGGTGGCCCCACGGGCTGGGCCAGGTAGGGTGGTGGGTACTGGGTTGGGTAGGGTGCAGCTGGCATTCCTGGCTGGGGGGGCATGGGGTGGTACCCCTGGTATGTTGGCCCAGGGTAGCTGGGGGCCACACTTGGAGGCTGAGGGTAGGGCGTGTGGACCACGGTGGTAGTTGTGGTGTTGGTCACAACAGCTGCAAGAGAGCCCTGATTAGTCACAGCCTTACAGCTCCCTAGGCCAGGCCTGCCCTTCCACCCCTCCAGCGTAGCCAAGACAGGTTCTTGGTCAACAACCCCTTCCCTTTCTGGGATCTGCACGTTCACACAGGGAGGGACATGGGTGGACAGGGTGGGGGAAGGGTAAAGCTTACGGCGTGGGCGGCGGCACATCTTATACAGACAGCAGCAGGAACAGGTAAAACATATGACGATAGTGGCAATGAACAGCACAAAGATGGTCAGGCCAATGGCGACATTCGCTCCAAACCTGCCAAAGAGCCAGTCATAACTACCTTTCAGTCTTCCCTATGACCAACAACCCTCACTTCACTTCTTCACTTGTTCCCAGGGGCATCCCTTTTGGCAAAAGAGACTCTAAGAAACTTCCTAGTTGTGCAGAATCTGTTTCAGCCTCAGCTTCCTCATGTATACAACAGGGCTGCTCTTCCTGAATTTATGTAAAGCACCCCACCCCAGGCCTGCTCCCTGTATCCACCTACCCATACACCTTGTCCTTCCCTACCAAACAACCCTACCTGTGCTTGTCAGGCATATACCACAAGCCAGGCAAGGTGGGATCTGAGTCAAAACAGGCTGCCAAGTGATAAAGAACACCTCGTACAGGCTGTGTGACATCTCAGGCTACCCCATGGTTCACTAGCATGGGCCACCCCAAGAAGGCTAGGTGGGAGGCAGCAGTGCTCTTTGGAAGAGGCTGGAAGTTCCCCCAAATTACTGCCAATAGCAGACAGGGCCCCCAGCTCTCTTCCCCTGGTCTCGGTGCCCTTGTTGGGTTCTAATAAAAGGCAAATGCTTGGCACCTGCAACACTCCAGGGCATCTGCCACTCTGAGATCAGAGGAAGGATGTAAATGCCACCTCACCCTACCATGAGGCTTCCAGCTCACAACGCAGGGGAGCAGCAAAGCCTCATCAGGGCCTCTTGACCAAGGGACAGACAGGGATAGGCCCCCACACATTTCAGGCTTCCAAAACAGGAGCCTTTACCAATCATGTGACCCAAGACAAACATCCAATACAGAACCATGAGACCATAGGTGTCTCCCTGAGCAGGCAGAGGCAGGAAAGGACAAAAACACATTCAAATAGACAGTGACATGCAGGGGAAGGTTCAGGGTCTCTGTGCCTCTCTACAGAATGTGCCCTGCTCACCCCATGTTAGCCTCCGCCTTCACTCAAGGGGTTCTTGCAGCCCAGGACTTCCCCTCTTTTCATCAGGGGCCACTCAGTTTCGATCTCCTCCCCTTTCAAAGAAAAAGAATCTTCTCCTTAGTCTTTCCCTATTCCTGACGTCAGCGGCAGGAAGGACCGGCTCACAGGCCCTGTAGCCACCCTCTTAAAGACACAGCATGACTCAGGTGCCATCTGCAGCCAGGCAGGCACTGAGGACTGGAAGGGGAAGCTGAGGCCCTGGGACACTCTCCCTGCCCTGTGCACCTTGGCCTCTACATGCAGCCCAGCTCCAGCCTCTGAGGTACTCTGCTCTCTCTCCTGACCCACTCCTCAGGCTGGAGCCTGCAGTGGGCACAGCAGGACCCCTGGTTCCGGCTGACACATATGCAGTTGACTATCACCTCACCCACTCAGTTGCTCCCAAGCCTGTACATGTCTCTGCCAGGTCTGATCATGTTTCCCAGGTTGGTTCTAATGCCTGAGGCTCCCCAGCCCCTGAACCACAGGAAGTTGTTTTATCACTAGTGACAATGCGTGTACCTACCTTTCTGTGGATATAGTGTCAGTATAGTTAACAGTTAAAATCTAGGGTTTGTCTAATCAGATAGCAAAACTTACAAAAAAGCCAGTTTCAATCTCTAATTAAAAGTTTAGCTAGCCGGGCGGTGGTGGCGCACGCCTTTAATCCCAGCACTTGGGAGGCAGAGGCAGGCGGATCTTTGTGAGTTCGAGGCCAGCCTGGTCTACAAAGCGAGTCCAGGACAGCCAGAGATATTCAGAGAAACCCTGTCTCGAAAAACCAAAAAAAAAAAAAAAAAAAAAAGTTTAGCTGGGTGTGCTAGCACACAGATAATCCCTGAAGTCTGGAGGCTGCTGAAGCAGCCTGAGCAACATAGTGAATTCCAGACAGGCCTGGACTATATTGGGAAACCCTGTCCCGCAAAAACCTAACCCCCCCAAAAAAAATAGACAGTGGTGTGCAGCAGAAGGTTCAGGGTCTCTGTGCCTCTCTACAGAATGTGCCCTGCTCCCCCATGTTAGCCTCCGCCTTCACTCAAGGGGTTCTTGCAGCCCAGGACTTCCCCTCTTTTCATCAGGGGCCACTCAGTTTCAATCTCCTCCCCCCTTTCAAAGAAAAGGAAATCGAACCTCCTCCTTAGTCTTGCTTAGTCTTTGCAGGACCCACAAAGCCAGGTGGGGACCTAGTACTCACCTCTCCCTCTTTATCTCTGCTCTAGCCAGATCACCAAGCACCAAGCTGTGCTCCACCTCAGGGTCCCTGCACACCCAGGTCTTCCTGCCTTGGGAGTTGGCCCCTCTTCTCCACAACCCTCACTCCCACCTAACAATTCCTGTTCATCTCTCAGACCTCAGCTCAAAGTATAGCTCAGTTGATAGATCGCTTGCCTATGTAAGAGATAAATTATTCTGGTCAATTTTCAGGGTGCTGTGTGCTCAGAGTGCTTAGAGTCACAGATAATCAGCAGCCCCAGGCCCTCCTCTCCCCAGGCTGGCAGCTGGCCTGCTTGAAAGAATTGGAAAAATGGGCTGGAGAGATGGCTCAGAGGTTAAGAGCACTGGCTGTTCTTCCAAAGGACCCAGGTTCAAATCCTAGCACCTTATGGCAGTTCACAGCTGTCTGTAATGGCCAGGCGTGGTGGTGGCGCACGCCTTTAATCCCAGCATTTGGGAGGCAGAGCCAGGTGGATCTCTGTGAGTTCAAGGCCAACCTGGTCTACAAAGTAAGTCCAGGACAGCCAAGGATACACAGAGAAACCCTGTCTTGAAAAACAAAACAAACAAACAAACAAAAAAGAATTGGAAAGTTGAAGGTGTTAGCTTTGTGATCAAGCCCCAGATAGTCACTAGATAAGGTCTTGCATTCTGAACCAATAGAATGGGGGGTTCTGGAAGGGGGCTATGCTAGAAGAGCTGGAAGACTTTACCTCACTGGGATTTCTCATGTCCAAACACCATACCAATCGTTTTAGCCTTTTCTCTATGCTGAGGCCTTATCTTGCAGAATCATATATTATTGTTTTTCTTTTTCTAGTCTTTAGAATGTGTTATTATAGAGTGAGCATCTTCTTTCTCATACCTACCACACAGGAGGCCCTGGGTTCAAACCTCATAAACTAAGTATGATGACACACACCTGTAATTCAATCACTGAGGAGGACCAGAAGTTCAAGGTCATCCTTGGCTACATACCAAGCTCAAGGTTAGCCTGGGCTCCAGACTTTGCCTCAGAAAGGAAGGGGGGGAAAAAGGGAGAAAGAAAAGCAGGGCAGGACTTGGCCAAGAAGTTTACGGCTAGGAGAGTGTGGGGCCTCTGTGAGTGGGAGGGAAGAACTGCAGCTGCGTTCCCCTTCCATGAGAGGCCAGCACAGTGACTGTGACCTGCAAACCTTCACATGGAGACTCAGGCACCTCCGCTCAACATTGCCATGCCATTGCCTCACGCCCATCACCCTTCTCACCATCTGCCCAGTCATCATTCTAACCCCAGAGCCACCATCTCCTCACAGCACTGCAGTCTCCACCAAATGTCATTTCCTCCTCTTACCCATCAGGTACCCGCCACCCGACCCATCACCTAGGTCAATATGGACCCCACCCGTGGACCTTCAACTATCAGCCCCCAACCAGTTAACCCTATCATCTCTCTCCCCAGCTCCCTAGAGGGTCAGAGGTCCCAGTGGGCAAACATGGTCACAACTTCACTGGGACACCATCTCAATGATTCTGTGCCATATTCATATACAGAGGCCACTTCCAAGCCCACCTGAGCCCTTGTCACTTCTGCCAGGAAGACAGACACAGCCAACAGGCTTTATTTACCCTGACATGGGGTCACTCTCAAAATCGGAGCCAAGCCTCTGTGCCGAACCGAGCTGCTCCACTGTCTCCAGGTAGGTGGAAAATCTGCTAACAGAAAAGAGAAAGTTCATGAGGGTCCTATTGAATCCTCACCTGAACACAGGACATTCCAAGAATGGACACTGTACACACCAGGATCCCAAGCCGTGGTGCCGTACACTCCTCTCAGGCATACTAATGATAGTCTAGAGGACACAGTTCTCCTGAGGCCAAGAAACAGCAGAGCTCAAACTTAAAATCTGGAAAGTACCTGCTCTGACCACAACAGGATGAGGGTAGAAGAGCAGAGGGCTACGTTAACCACAAGTTAAAGACAAAAGAAATACAGGGGGAGAAAAAGAAAACAACTCTTCCAAAACAATAGTCTGAGTTGTAATCTGTCAGATGTTTGTAATTTCAGAATTGGAGACTGAGGCACAAGGGTTATAAGATAGAAGTCAGTCTGGACCACACGAAAAAAAGGGAGGAAGGGAATGGGAGAAAAGGGAAGGGAGGAAGAGAGGAAGGGAGACAGATAGAGAGGCAGTTATATAGACCGGAATGAAAATATTATAGGTCAAAGTTCACCAAGCAAGAGCCATGGCAATGCAAGCCTGCAATCCCTGCACTCAGGAAGTAGAGACAGGGGAGTCAGAAGTTATGACAAGCCTGGGCTTCAGGAGACTCCACCTCAAAATGGACAATAGTCAAGAAACGGCTTAACCAGTTCTTAGAAGGAAAGAACTTCATTACTAGAATTTATGAAGACATAGCTGGGTATGATGATTAATAATCCCAGTACCTAGGAGGCTGAGGCAGGGGACTGTCTAGAATTCAGGCTCCTTTTAGGCTACAGAGTATGATCCCATCTGGGGAGGGGGAAAAAAAAGCTAGGCAGAGTAATACATGTCTAGAATTGCCGCACACAAAGGCAGGAACATCAGAATTCAAGGGCACCCTTGGCTACTTACTGAGTTCAAAGCCAGCCTAAACTAAGCTATACAAGACCCTGCTTCAAAACACAAAAACAAAACAAACAACAACACCACTCAAGAAAAGTCAGGCATGGTGGTACGTTCATGCACTTACACCGCGGAGTATGAGGATGATTTTGAGTTCAAGGTCATTCCAAGGCTACATAATAAAACCTGTCTTCTCTTTCTTATTTTATTTTTAAGTTCATGAGTGTTTGGTCTGTATGAATGTCTCTGTGCACTGTGTGTGTGGTACCTGTAGAGGTCAAAAGAGGTTTTGGATCCCCTAGGACTAGAGTTACAGACAGTTGAGCTATCATGTGGGTGCTGGGATTTGAACCTGGGTCTTCTGGAAGAACAGCCAGTGCTCTTAACCACTGAGCCAGCTCTCCAGCCCCACTTTCTTTCTTTTAAAGCAGAGCAAATGAAAACTGAGTAAGAAAAAATCAGAAAAGAACTCCCAAGAGTGGGAGGGATTCCAAGAGATGAATACCCTAGACCCTGTTTTTTTGTTTGTTTTGTTTGTCTGTTATGTAACTCTGGCTGTCCTGGAACTTGCTATATAGACCAGGCTGGCCTTGAACTCACAGAGATCCACCTGCCTTTACCTCCTCCCGAGTGCTGCAATTAAAGGTGTGTACCACCATGCTCAACTCCAGACCCTATCTGAAGCCTTCAGAGAGCAGGGTATAATGGAGGCTGGAGCACAGTGAGTCTGGGAACAGAAAGTAGAGATGAGCCCGCTACCCAAGTCCTCCTGGTGGCTTTCCCCAGTTTCTCAAAGGGACATCTGGGAGGCTGGGCATCATTTCAGGAAGCTTTGGGAGGCCACAGTAGTAAAATTTAGAACCACAGCTGATAAAATGAAGAGGCCGTGATGATTCTAGATACTTGGACCTGGGTCTGAAAAGCTTTGCCTCACAAGGAACAGGGAAAAGAACAGACTTCCCTTCTAACCACAGGCCTCTTCACTCAGACTAACGTCCTGGCAGAAATAACATAAATCCTCCACAGGGAGAGTTCTAGGTTCCAAATTCCTCCAGTCAGTTCTATAAACCCAGTGTCAGACATACAATCAAAAAACTTTCAGCAACACTAAGAGTAGATAATAGGAATAGAAAACACGAGTAATAACTGACAATAAAACCATCTACAAGGGCTGGGCTTAGCAGTGCACACCTTTAATCCCCACATTAGGGAGGCAGAGGCAGGGCGATCTCTGTGAGTTCGAGGTCAGCCTGGTCTACAGACAGAGTTCCAGGACAGCCAGAGCTACAAAGACCCTGCCTCAAAAAGCAAAGTAAAGGAAAAAAATATGTCCACAGGGCTCTGAGCATAAAATTAGCAGACACTGACATCAAATGACAAAACACTATTTAAAGAACACACAGGGGCCGGGCGGTGGTGGCGCACGCCTTTAATCAGCACTTGGGAGGCAGAGGCAGGCGGATCTTTGCGAGTTCGAGGCCAGCCTGGTCTACAAAGGGAGTCCAGGACAGCCAGAGATATTCAGAGAAACCCTGTCTCGAAAAACCAAAAAAAAAAAAAAAAAAAGAACACACAGGGGCCAGTGAGACAGCTCTTGCCTCCAAGCCTAACTTGAGCTCAATACCTGGGTGGGAGGTTCAATGCCACAGTGGAGAGAAAACTGGCTCCTGAAAATTGTCCTCTGATAATTTTGCATGCCCATGCACATAAAAATAATGTAATTTAAACACCATTTAAAGAATAGACACGGGGACTGGCAGAAGCTGTGGTTGGGCCAGTAGGATTGCTCAGGGAGTAGAGGCGATTGCCTACAAGCCTGAGGACCTGAGTCTGATCTCAGAGCCCACATGGTGGAGGAAAACCGGCTCCTGAAAGTCAACCTGCCCTTCACACAGAACACATAACATTTACACACACACACACACCAAAAATAATCATTACAACGCAATAAAAATAATAAACAATGAAATTACCAGGAAGAACTTAGAGACTAAAGACTGTGCAATTCTGAGAATTTGAAAGACTGCTGAAGAGATTTCTAAGTAATGTTTTTAGAAATATGTTTCTATGGACTAGAGAGATGGCTCAGAGGTTAAGAGCACTGGCTGCTCTTCCAGAGGTCCTGAGTTCAATTCCCGGGAACCACATGGTGGCTCACAACCATCTATAATGGGATCTGGTGCCCTCTTCTGGCCTGCAGGCATACATGCAGATAGAACACTGTATACATAATAAATAAATAAAATCTTAAAAAAAAAAGAAAGAAAAAGGAATGTGTTTCTAAACAGAACATTGAGACTCTCCTGGGCTGTGCATGGGAAACACAAGGGAGAGAAAAATTAAAAGAAAGAAATCAAAACCTCAAGATTTAGAAAAAAGGGATACAAGTGGAGGTTTGATACCCAGCACCAAAAAATACCACCACCACCACCAATAAAATCAAAGACATGTGCCATGCATGGTGCCATGCACTCAGGAGGGAGAGGCAGGTGGATCTCTGAGTTGAGGCCAGCCTAGTCTACAAAGTGAGTTCCTCAGTAGCCAGGGATACACAGAGAAACCGTGTCTCAAAAAACCAAAATAAAAAAAAAAAACCCAACAACAAAAACCAACTGCAGGCAATAAAACTGTAATCCAAAAACCAGCTGAGATGGAGATTAGAACCACTCTACACCAGATTAACCCAGCAGAAATACTGCCAGTTGGAACTGGTGGAGATGGAAACAAAGATCTGAGGGGGATGCTACATACTCAGCTCCCACAGGACCTGACCATGGTGCTATGCCACTGTCCACCACTGTCCAAGACAAAGTAAAGATCTCAAAGACAATCTAGGTTTGTGCAAGCTGCACAGCCATCCCCTTCACCTTGGACTGCACAGGTGGGACAGTGCAAAACACAGGCTTGTTTCTACTTTGCCTTTGAAAGGTAGTCAAAAACCATTCTAAAGCCTTAAAGCCCCCTGGTGGCCTGACGTGCTGAGACACATCTTCAATCTCAGCACTCTGGAGGTAGAGGCAGGCAGATCTCTGTGAGCTTGGGGCCATAGAGAACTCTCTACATAGAGAATTCCAGGACAGGGGCTGGAGAGATGGCTCAGTGGTTAAGGGCACTGGCTGTTCTTTCAGAGGACCCTGGTTCAATTCCCAGCACCCACATGGCAGCTCACAACTATTTGTAACTCCTGATCCAGGGGATCCGACATCCCACACACAGACATACATGAAGCCAAAGCACCAATGTACATAAAATAAATTTTTTTTTTTTGAGGAGAGAGAGTTCCAGGACAGCCAGGGCTACATAGTGAGATCTTGCCTCGAAAAATCAAGCTAAAGAAATGCAGGAGGGCTGGAGAGATGGCTCAGCGGTTAAGAGCACTGGCTGCTCTTCCAGAGGTCATGAGTTCAATTCCCAGCAACCACATTGTGGCTCACAACCATCTATAATGAAATCTGGTGCCCTCTTCTGGCCTGCAGATATACCTGCAGACAGAACACTGTATACATAATAAATAAATGTTTAAAAAAAAATGCAGGAGCTGGAGAAATGGCCCAGTGGCAAAGAGCATTCGCTGTTCTTATATAGAACCCAGCTTTGGTTCCCAGGCCTCACACAGTGAGTAACAACCTCAGGTTCCAGGGGACCTGATGCCCTCTTCTGGAGTCTTTGGTCATTATACATACATGATGCACACACATACATGCAGGGAGAAACATACATGCAGGTAAAAAACACCCATGCACATAAAATAAAAATAAAATGAATCTTAAATAAGTAAAACAAGTGGACAAGGCCTAAGGACCAATATCTGAAGTCGTCTTCCAGTCTCCATATATACTTGAGCTACATGCATGCATGTGCATACGTGCACACGCACACACACACACACACTCACATGCGAAGTTGGATCTGGAGGGGTGGCTCAGCACTGACTGTTTTTCCAGAAGACCTGGGTTCGATTTACAGCACTCACATGGTGGCTCACAACAGTCTGTAACCACAGTCTTAGGGAATCTGATACCCTCTTCTGGCATCCAAGGGAACTGCATGTCATATCGTACAGATCTATATGCAGGCAAAACGCCCATATACATAGAATTAAAAAAAAAAAGCAAAGTTATATAAAAGTTAGAATAATAGTTACCATTTGGGGGTAAAAGAGAGAGACAGTGAGTAGGCTCAAGGAGCCTCGGAGTTGCTCTAAAGATTCCAATCTTGATCCAATGATAGATAACTGGGTTGTACATTTATTTTATACATAGTATATGATGTACAATATAACCATATTTAAAAATAAATAACTCAGCCAGGCAGTGGTGGTGCATACCTTTAATCCTAGAACTCCAAGGTAGAGGCAGGCAGATCTCTGTGAGATTGAGGCCAGCCTGGTCTGCAAAGTGAGTCCAGGACAGCCAGAGATACACAGAGAAACCCTGCCTCCAAAAAATAATAATAAAAGGAGAAAGAGAAGCCGGGCGGTGGTGGCGCACGCCTTTAATCCCAGCACTTGGGAGGCAGAGGCAGGCGGATCTTTACGAGTTCAAGGCCAGCCTGGTCTACAAAGCGAGTCCAGGACAGCCAGAGCTGTTAAACAGAGAAACCCTGTCTCGAAAAACCAAAAAAAAAAAAAAAAAAAAAGGAGAAAGAGAGACATCTGTATGCCAGGCATGGAGCTGCACATCTTTAATCCCAGAATCAATAGGCAAAGGCAGGCAGATTACTACAAGTCAGAGGCTAGCCTGGTCTATATGAGTTCCAGACTAATTGGGGGTTTATAGAGAGACCTTGTCTGAAAAAATATGTAAAGGAAGAATAAGATTTTGGCCAGCCATGAGGTTCAGTCATGTGTCCAAGGTGCCATTTGTTTCTTGGCACTACAAAAGCAAAATAATCCCTTGCTCTCCCATTTCTTGAGAGATCAAAATGAAGAATAAACTGATTTTCAAGCTCATTATCTCAATGGAATTAATAGAACCTGAGGGGCAGTGGAATGGAACTTTCTATATACCAAGAGAAAAAAGCCATCAACCTAAGTTTAATACTATTTAATTAAATTTATGTATTTATTTGTTTGTTTGTTTATTTATTTATTTCTGAGACAGGGTTTCTCTGTGTAACAGCTCTGGGTGTCCTGAACTCATTTTGTAGACCAGGCTGGCCTTGAACTCACAGAGATCCACCTGCCTCTGCCTCCTGAGTGCTGGGATTCAAGGCGTGTGCCACCATGCCCCGCAATTAGACAGCTGTGAGCTGCTACCTGGGTGCTGGGATTTGAACCCAGGTCCTTTGGAAGAGCAGCCAGTTCTCTTAACCGCTGAGCCATCTCTCCAGCCCCTTATTTTAATTTCTTTCACATTTACTGTGCACTTGCTTGCTCACACAGTATGCACACGCAGAGGGCAGAGGACAACTTACAGGAGTCCATTCTGTCCTTCCACAATGTGGCCTTCAGGGACTGAACTCAGGTTGTCAGGCTTGGTGGCAAGCACCATTGAATCATCTCACTAGCCCCACATAAAATATTATTTTAGGGACTGGAGCAAGGACTGCTCTTCCAGAGGACCTGGGTTCAACTGCACTCCCACGGGACGCAATAATGTCTTCCTCTGACTTCCACAGACACCAGATATGAATGTGGCTCACATACATGGAGGCGAAACACTCATATACAAAAAATAAAAATAAATAAAATATTATTTTAGAATGAGAATCACATTATTTACATTAAGAGGATAAAAACAACTCATGACCATCTCATAAAACATCTCACAAAGTTCCAATCCCTCCATCTCCATGAATAAAGTTTCAGGTGAAGCAGAATAGCGAGGAATTTCCTCAGCATGAAACAGGATGACTCCAAAAAGCCAGCATTATTCTTGTAAAAGTGGAAATAAAACATAGGTATAAGGCTGCAGAGAGGGCTCAGCACTTATGAGGCCTGGTGCTCCTTCCCAGAATCCCACATAGCAGCTCATAACTTGCTGTAACTCCAGTGCCAGGGGGTCTGTCGCCCTCTTCTGGTCTCTGAGGGCACTGCACTACATGGTACACATTTACATATAGGCAAACACATTGATAGGAAGGGCCCCCATAGACTCATGGGAGTGGCACATTAGGAGGTGTGGCCTTGTTAGAGTAGGTGTGGACCTGTTGGAGGAAGTGTGTTACTGTCACGGTAGGCTTTGAGGACACCTATGCCCAAACTCCATCCAGTGTGGAAGACAGTTTGCTCCTTACATCTTATGGATCAAGATGGAGAACTTTCAGCTCCTTCTCCAGCACCTTGTCTGCCTGGACGCTGCCATGCTTTCCACCATGACGATAATGGACTAAACCTCTGAAACTGTAAGCTAGTCCCAATTAAATGTTTTCCTTTATAAGAGTTGCCGTGGTCATGGTGTCTTTTCATACAATGAAATCCCAACTAAGGCACACAAATACACATAAAATTAAAAAAAAATTTTTTAAAGACATGGATATCTACAGCTCACCAGTGCAATAAGGCAAGAAAAAAAAAGTAATTAGGCTGTAAAGGAAATAGTAAATAAAGAGAATAAAACCAAACTAAAATAATACAAGAAATTTAAAAGTCCAGAATAAGAGAGTAACAGAAAGCTAAATAAAAAGACAAATATAATCTCATAAGGAACCATATTACATATAATAATAGCCCCTTTTATTGAGGTGCTAGGGATTGAATCCAGGGCCCAGCGTACTGCTGAATCACATTCTAGGTGATCCATCACATCTAAGTGGTATAAATCCGCCTGCTTTTTAAACAGTTATTATAAGCTGGCTTATACTGCGTGCACTCACAGTCCCAACAACTTAGCAATCTGAGATGGGAAGGTTCTTTGAGACCCACCTGAGCAACACCGCAAGATCTTCTTGGGTCAAAAAATGTAAAAAAGGGGCTGGAAAGATCTCAGCAGTTAAGAGCACTGGCTGCTCTTTCAGAGGACATGGGTTTGATTCCCAGCACCCACGGGGCAGCTCACGACCAACTGTAACTCCAGTTCAGGGGATTCTGGCTTTTGAGGGCGCCACGTGCACATGATGTGAAGAAATACATGCTGGCAAAACACGGATATAAAATAAATATTTTGGCACCAGGGAGACAGAGGCAGGTGGATCTCTCAGTTCTAGGCCAGCCTGCTTTACAGAGCAAGTTCCAGATCAACCAGGGCTACATGGAAAAATCCCTGTCTCAAGAAACCAAAATAAATAAATAAAATGTCTTAATGTCAAAAGATGAGGTAGAGACATAGTTAAGTTGGTAAAGTACTTGCCTAGCGTGCACAAGGCCACAGGTTTGAGCCTCAACCCTGCATAAAGCCAGGTGTAGTAGTGCATAGCTGTGATTCTAGCACTTGGGAGGCAGAGGCAAAAGAGTCAGAAGTCCTTGGCTACATATTGCATTCAAAATCAGAATGAGACCCCGCCTTAAAATATATTTTTTAGCCGGGCGGTGGTGGCGCACGCCTTTAATCCCAGCACTTGGGAGGCAGAGGCTGGCGGATCTTTGCGAGTTCGAGGCCAGCCTGGTCTACAAAGCGAGTCCAGGACAGCCAGAGCTGTTAAACAGAGAAACCCTGTCTCGAAAAACCAAAAAAAAAATATATATATATATATATATTTTTTGCCGGGTGGTAGTGGCGCACGCCTTTAATCCCAGCACTTGGGAGGCAGAGGCAGGCGGATCTTTGTGAGTTCGAGGCCAGCCTGGTCTACAAAGTGAGTCCAGGACAGCCAGGGCTACACAGAGAAACCCTGTCTCGAAAAAAACCAAAAAAAAAAAATATATATATATTTTTTAAGAAGGGCATTGGTGGCGCACACCTTTAACCCCAGCACTGGGGAGGCAGAGGCAGAGGCAGGTGGATCTCTGTGAGTTCGAGGCCAGCCTGGTCTACAAAGGGAGTCCAGGACAGCCAGGGCTACACAGAGAAACCCTGTCTCGAAAAAAAAAAAAAAAAAAAAACAAAGAAACAAGCAAACACAAGAAGAGGAGGAGGAGGAAAGAAAGAACTTCTTACAGATTCATGAAAAGCAGGAGGAAGGGGTACAAGGATGCCACCTCGCACTGCTGGCTGTGATGCTAACAACTTTGGACTCGCTCAGAGAATGGCACAGCTGTGATGACTGCTTTAGGAACACTGTTTAAGCTAAAAAAGTAAGGGCACTTGCTGGAATACCCCCAAAAATGTACTCACAAAACAATACAGACCTTTTAAGAACACAAACAAAAGGATAACTTCAAACACAGTAGACGGGGGTGCCCGTGGGATGGGAGGGGAGCAGAATAGCCATGAGAGACTGAAGTGGGCATAGGTGGTGTGCTCCGAACTTGCCCAGAGCAGGGATGGCTGCCCACCATGAGCTAAGTAGGACAACTACAACTCTCAGCCTGTGGCCAAGCGAAAAGAAAACCACACAATCTGACGACGAGAGACACATCTTGGTCCTCACCCATGACAACAGTCTACATGGAAGAGGAAACATAAACCCATAAGTTCTTCAGAGAGGACACAGCCCAGCTCTCTCTGGGCACACATCCATGCCCTTGTACCTTGTATAGCACACACACAACCAGGGGATATACACAATGTGGGGTTCTCTCATATCCAGGTGCCCACCCTGAGGACTGTGGGTTCAAATACACCCCCAGAGCCGAAGTCAGCTGAGGCCACTGACCTCAGTCCAAGGCTTAGTGCACAGTCCACTATCTTGAGAGACCAGAGGACCAAGGCACTCTCCAGGGAATGGACTGAGGTTCCTCATCCTCTTCCTCCCCTCCGCACACCCACCTGGACTCAGGCTCAGCACACATTTCCTCATTCCACTGGATTTTCTTCAGCTCGTCAGAGCAACAATACTGGTTGGAGCAGGAACCACAGCAGAAATCAGGACAGGAGTCTGGGATCAGGTTGTCTTCACCAAAAGGCCTGCATACCTCACCATGGGCTGAAGCATAGAAACAAGCTCATTCCCCTTTGTCCCACAGGTTAGGTCTCATCCATACCTCAGCCAACGGCAGTGATTGCCCAGTGCAGCCACCAGGAAGAAGAGTGCTTTAGGTGGCCATCTCAGTGGACCACCCTCCCACCAAGCCTTTGCCCTCTCCTCTGGGCCACAGCAGGGTGCCCTCTGTCCCTTGGCAGTGTGTTGGTGTCCTGGTGGAACAGTGATTTTTCTAAGTGTGAGTCTCACTTGGCTACTTTCTGCTCTCAGAATCCCCCATTTTAAAATCAAGATGGCAAGGCACAGGCCCTCAGAGATTACCCTTTCTGACTCAATATACACCATTCTTGCCTGTCCCTCACCTGCAACTCCACTCTTCCCTCTTTCAAGGCCTTATTCCGGGCCACCTCCCAGAAGCTGCCACACCCAGAAGGTATACAGCTGTGCAGAAACACACCTGAGTAACTGTCGGCACAGGGATGTCCAATATTTAATCCTCGCTACCTCCGCACTACCCTCACCTGCCGGGCACAAATGCAGAGAGGTCTGAACCTCAACACCTACCAGTGGGCTGAATCCCAGCCAAGTCCCAGTGACATTCGAAGCACAAGATTCCATAAAGCATCATCCCTAGGCTGGGCACACAGCGGGCATTCGGAAATCTTTTTGCCCGCACCATGAGAAACCCCAGAACCATTGTCAGGCTCTCAGGCTAAGAGCAAGTGGCATCCTTGCAAATCTCAATATACAAGGTCATGTTGAGAGATGTAGGGAAGGGCACAGGGTACCTATAAGCTTTACAATGCTCCGGGAAGGTGCTACACACCATGTCCCTGTGTGTCCTTAGGCCACACTAGCAAGTCCGGAGCCCACACACAGGAGAACCCCACATGAGAAAACCAGCCCATCAAGACTCATTGAACTACATCTGCGGACAGCGCCTTATGTGTCAGCGTGGAGGCAGTCGTGGAACAGCACATGAGTCCTGTTCACATGCACTCTAGGGCTGTCAGGAGAAAGAGGTAGAGGCAGAGGCACTCTGATACTCTGGGAAAAGATAGCTTGGAGGCAAAGATAGATGCTTAGATAGATTTTTTTCTTTCTTTTTTTTTGATATTTTTCAAGACAAGGTCTCTGTGTAGCCCTGGCTGTCCTGGAACTTGCTTTGTGGACCAGGCTGGCCTTAAACTCAGAGATCCAGAGGCTACATTTTTGTCGTTGTTTTTGGCAGCACCAAGTAGAACCTTGCGCTGGGCTAAACCATGGAGTGGGTATATCTGACCACTGCAGGCCCAGTTCAGCCAGCTGACCACCTGAAAGTGGGCACTGTACAGCCCAGACCAGTGAGACTTTTCTTTCTTTTCTCTTTTTTTTTTTTTGGTTTTTCGAGACAGGGTTTCTCTGTGTATCCTTGGCTGTCCTGGACTCACTTTGTAGACCAGGCTGACCTCGAACTCACAGTGATCCGCCTGCCTCTGCCTCCCAAGTGCTGGGATTAAAGGCGTGCGCCACCACCGCCCAGCTCTTTCTTTTCTCTTTTTAGGGCAGGGCCTCACTATGTAGCCCTGGCCTGCCTGGAAATTCACAACGGGACCAGACTGGCCTCAGACTCACAGGGATCCTCCTGCCTCTCCCTCTGCAGTGCTGAGACTGAAGCCTAGTGCCATCTTCCGATGCCCACACCAGCGAGTCTTTCAGGCTTGAGTCACAGGGACAAATGTTCTTCTCACCTCCAGAGATGGAGCAGAGCTCTCTGGACTGGAGACCCACCCTCCCGTAGGCTCACTCCAGGGATGGGCTGACTCTCCCATCTCATCTCCCCAGCCCAGGTCCCCCCCAATTCAAGTCAGCCCTCAGGAAACACAGCCTCTTTCTTCCAGGAAGCCACCATCATTCACTAGCTTCCCATGGCTGGGCAGGGGGTTGTTCCAATATACACCCAGAATAGGCCCCCAGCCTGCCCTTCCAAGTCTGTGAGTCATCCCTCTGGGATGACAAGGGATAGTATCTCCTCCCCACACCCTTACGGATAGCCCAGCTTCTCTAGGAATACAAAGGATAAGGGGCTCCCAGCCAGGAAGCAAGCTGAGAGGGACAACCTCTGCCGGAAAGGCCAGGCCGCCTTGAGGCACTACCTGGAGCTACCCCGAGGCAGGGAATCCTGCTCCAGTCCCTGGAACAAACAGGTAGGGCCTACACACCATGAAGGACACAACAAAGGTGGCACTATCAGTTCAGGAGGGAAGGGGTGACATGATGAAGTCAGTGGTGGGATTCGTGGCCGCCCCCTCGGTTATGGGGGGGGGGGGGTCAAGTCGAAGCACTGCAGGGCTGGTGCTGTCCGGCTCTCACTCCAGAGACAGCAAGGGTCTGACCCGACCAGGTCCCTGGGCAGCACACACCGCCCCCTCCTCCCAGGCTCACCACTCGGAGGCGGCGGCAGCAACGACAGCAGCAGCAGGAGTAGGGTCCCCGGAGAGGGCGCCGGCGCAGCCATGGCAGGACAGACGGACAGACGAATAGACGGACACAGGGCGGCAGAGCAGCCGCAGCCTCAGCGACTAGCGCGGCCCTAGACTCCTGGCCCCGCCCCGGCCGGTTCCGGGATACCCCGCCCGAGGGGGAGGAGGTGGGAGGGAGGGGGAAGAAGCGGGAGGGAGGGGGAAGAAGCGGGAGGGAGGGGGAAGAAGCGGGAGGGAAGGGAAGCGGCCAGGCTGCTCTCTCGCCCCACCCCACCCCCACCCCCGGTGCGCGAAAATTTGAGACAGGTTTCCCAGGCGCGGGAGGAGGGACTGGTGCACCCAAGTTGCTTTCTGTTCACGGGATACTTTTGCGGGGAGACCCCCTTGGGTCTGGAAGAGGATCGCCGTGGCAACGCTATACTAACACTTGAGCGCCAGCCATGTGCAGCTGGTACACACATCCAGTTTTGCCCTCGATGCGCTTTTTCTCGATGGGGCTCACGGATCCTCACACTGATTCCAACCTAAGGACTACAGGAAGTGATGCGGGGGTTGCGGGGGGGGGGTGCTCAACAAACTCAGGTTCCTTCTAGCAGATTTCCAGGACCTCAGTCTGAGAACAGTAGGTTTGGGTCACCTGACACCTTCATTCCCCAGTGACCAGACCCTCCTCCAGGCAGCGGCTCCGGGGTCTGATCCTGAGGGTTAGAACTAACAGCTCCCAGGGTACGCGCAGGCTACCTCCTGACAGAGTTCTGACAGGCTGTCCCTTCCCCTCAGTATGGGACAAGTTCCGTACAAGACCAGCCAAGAGGGATATGGTGTTCTTGTACTGCCCAGCACGTGGCAAAGCTAGTACTTTCCACTCAGGGCTGAACCCATGAAATGTCTGCTAGTGGACCACCTGAGCCAGTATGTGCTCTTAGCTGTACCTTCACACATTTCTCATCTGAGGCTGGGGCATTCCTGTAGACAAAGATCAAACCCTAAAGAGACAGCCTGGGAGGTCTTCAGCAGTTATCTATAGGATTACAGGGATCCAGGAAAGGAAGCAACACAAGCCCATCAGGGAAAACTAGTTCCTTCTGGTCAAGAGGATGAAATCTCTACTCTAAACTATCAAAAATGTAAGAGTTGATCTAGTTGACCAAGCCAAAGGATTACCCTGTCAGCAAGACAGGGCCACTGCTAGGAAGACAGGCTCGCTTTAAGCTGTGCTAAAGGGTAGGCAGAATAACTATCCCTTTAATGAGGTAGTATACTTTTTCTTCCCAGAATTCCTAGCCCCCAAGCACAGTTCCTATAAGCTGCCATGAAGTTCTGATCTGCTTTTCTCTTTTCCCCCTTTCTGTTTTGAATGTTTGTCAGAACCTACGTTTGCATTTCTAACACTTTGGGCTTCCTCTAAAGCTCTGCTCTATACTGGTTTAACCCAAAGAGAATGGCGTTTTTTTTTTTCTTCTCTTCATTCTTCTTCAAGTGCAGAAGGGGTTTTGCACGTTCTCTCTCTCTCTCTCTGTTTTGTTTTTCAAGACAGCCTTTCTCTGCATACATCTCTGGTTGTCTTGGACACGCTTTGTAGACCAGGCTGGCCTTGAACTCACAGAGGTCCACCTACCTCTGCCTCCTAAATGCTGGGATTGTGCCACCACACCCAGCAATTACAGATAGCTGTGAACTGCTATGTGGGTGCTGGGATTTGAACTCAGGTCCTTTGGAAGAAGTGCTCTTAACTGCTGAACCATCTCTCCAGCTGAGTTTTTAGTTTTGTGGTTTTTTTTTTTTTTTTTAGGTTTTTCAAGACCGGGTTTCTCTGTGTATCCTTGACTGTCCTGGACTCACTTTGTAGACCAAGCTGGCCTTTAACTCACAGAGATCCACCTGCCTCTGCCTCCCTAATGCTGGGATTAAAGGCGTGCGCCACCACACCCAGCTAGGTTTTGCTTTTAAAATATAATACAATTGTTCTCTTTGAATAAACTTTGGCTTTGCAGCCGGGCGGTGGTGGCGCTCGCCTTTAATCCCAGCACTCGGGAGGCAGAGGCAGGAGGATCTCTGTGAGTTCGAGGCCAGCCTGGTCTACAAAGCGAGTCCAGGACAGCCAGAGCTACACAGAGAAACCCTGCCTCGAAAAAACCAAAAAAAAAAAAAAAAAAAAAAAAACTTTGGCTTTGTTGGCTTTGCTTGACTTTCCAACTTTTCCTGCCTTTCAGTTTCTAAATTGACGAAGAAAGTGAACCCATTCTTGCATGCCTGGAATGGCATCACCAGCTCAATTAGAATGACTCTTGCAGGGCTGGAGAGGTGGCTCAGCGCTGAAAATCACTATTTGCTCATGGGGTTTGACTGTATTGGTTCCCAGCACACACAGTAGCTCACAACCGTCTGTAGCTCCAGTGCCAGGGGATCCCGTGCCCTCTTCTGACCTCCATGGTCACCAGGTGCACGTGTGCACATACATACGTGGTAAAGGCAAAATCTCATACACACAAATCGAAGAAACATTTACAATTTGTAGGCGGGAACTGTCCAGGGGCCTGTCAAGTCAAAACAACACCCAGTGATGCTCAGAAGGCCTGACAGGATGTAGGTGTCTTAGTGTGGATGCAGTCCAGTGCTGGACCAGGAGTGGGAGGCATTAGTACAGCTAGCCCAAGGGTCCTTGTTTTTCTCACCCAGCAAACATTTTGGATGGCGATCAGTCAAATACTCCTTCCTAGCATTGCAAGGGCTTTTGCTCCCGGCTCAGCCAATGAGTGTGATACAAGGGCAGGGTTGGCTAGCTAGACACATATCAATAGGCCTGGAGGTCATCAAGACGGAGATCCCTCTTCATCCATCTTAGGATCCACCTCCGTTGTCCCAGATAACACTAATTTTGAGGAAACAGGAAGTATTACCCTTGCTCCTTCTTGGAATTTGGACCCGTGGGAAATCAGCAGTGAATTCCCCTTTGGTGCAAATGGCTCTGTCGATAATACCCTTTGATGAAAACAGCAAGAAGTCCCCCCAACCATGCAGCTGGCCTTACTCAGCCGCCTGCTTTCTTGACTTCTAATTCAAAAGACCACACACACACCTTTTTCCCTCCCCTTACCCATCTCTCTCCTCCAGGCAGCTGCTGAAATTCCTCCACACAAACTTTAAAAAAAAAGTCTTCTACTTACCTTCTCAGTCTTTTTTTTTTCAGTCTAGGAGGCTGAAAGCCAGCAAAAGGAGCTTTGTGTTTCCCATTGATTGAATGGGGTCCTCGAACTCTGAGATCTGCCTGCATCTGCCTCCTGAGTGTTGGGATTAAAAGTGTGCACCAGAACCAGCCAGCCAATTATTTTATTTTTGGTTATGTATACAATGTGTATGCCACCTGTGTATGGGCAAGCTGGATTTACAGGCTATGTGAAAGGTCATGGGTGCTGGGAACTGAACCCAGGTCCTCTGCAAGAATAGTATGTGCTCTTAATCACTGAACCATCTCTCCAGTCCCTCAATAATTTCTTTAAAATGATAACACCTCTGGCTGCAACTCACCTGACAACAGACTTTGATGAAAGCCATGAAAGCCGGGACACTCCTGTGGAACCTGACCCAATAATCCAGGGAAGAGAAGATGACCAAGATGTGGGCAATTTCTGCATAGATTGATTTTTGTTTATTTGTGGTATTGGGTTTCAATCCAGGACTCAGTACTAGGCAAGTACTTTTATTTTGCACATATTTTGAAGACAGAGGCAAGAGTGTATGAAATTTTACAGGAATGCATGTGAGGAAGACTGTGAGCGCCAAGGAGTGGCCATCTCCTATGCTCGTGGGGACACCTGGGTGAGGGAGTTGGGGATGGGGATTACGGGTCAGCAACTTGGCTGAAGTGTAAATTAAACTTGAGGCGAACAGTGTATATGTAAGCAAGGGAAAACAATGAAATCTCAGGAAGGGCTCTTAGCACTCCACACTGAGATGAAAGACTGAGAAAACCAGTCTGAGATCCTGGCCTAGAGAGATGGCTTAGTGTGTTAAGAGCACTGGTTGTTCTTCCAGAAGCCCTGGGTTCAACTCCCAGCACCCACATCGTGGCTCACAACTATCTGTAAGTTCAGTTCCAGAGAATCTAATGCCCTCTTTTGGCCTCTGTGGGCACCAGGCATACACATGGTGACATACAGGCAGGCAAATATCCATACATAAAATAAAAATATTAAAATTTAAAAATTAAAAGAGAGAGATTGTGGAGTTTGAATAAGAATGGGCCTGTAAGCCGGGCGGTGGTGGCGCACGCCTTTAATCCCAGCACTTGGGAGGCAGAGGCAGGCGGATCTTTGCGAGTTCGAGGCCAGCCTGGTCTACAAAGCGAGTCCAGGACAGCCAGAGCTGTTAAACAGAGAAACCCTGTCTCGAAAAACCAAAAAAAAAAAAAAAAAAAAAAGAATGGGCCTGTAGGGTTAGATATTTGAATGCCTGGTCATGAGGGAGTGGCTCTACTTGAGAGGGATTAGGAGGTGTGGCCTTGCTGAAGGAAGATTGTCACTAGGGGTGGGGCTTTGGAGTTTCAAAAAGTCCATTCCAAGCCCAGAGTCTCTCTTTTCCTCCTGCCTGTGGATCCAGATGTAGAACTCTCAGCTACTTCTTCAGCACCATGTCTGCCTGCATGCCACCATGTTCCCTGCCATCATGAGAATGGACTAAACCTCTGAAACTGTAAGCAAGCTCCACTTAAATGCTTTCCTTTATAAGAGCTGCATTGGTCTTGGAGTCACGGCAACAGAACACTGATTAACAAAGATTCTCCTGCCTCTGCCTCCCGAGTGTTGAGATTCCAGACGTGTGCCCTCATACCTGGCTGTGTTGTTCAAGGGGGCACCTGGGCAGAAGCTGACTGAAGGATTCCAACACACACACCTATGAGAAAGCCTACAACACCAGGTGACAACAGAGCTGGCAGCGAGACCACCACCACATACACACATGCACACACACACAAAACTAGTTACAAAAAACCACCTCAGTAGCCAGGCGGTGGTGGCGCACGCCTTTAATCCCAGCACTTGGGAGGCAGAGGCAGGCGGATCTTTGCGAGTTCGAGGCCAGCCTGGTCTACAAAGTGAGTCCAGGACAGCCAGGGCTACACAGAGAAACCCTGTCTCGAAAAACCAAAAAAAAAAACAAAAAACAAAAAACAAAAAACAAAAAACCACCTCAGAAGCCGGGTGGTGGTGGCACACGCCTTTAATCCCAGCACTTGGAGGCAGAGGCAGGTGGATCTCTGTGAGTTCGAAGCCAGCCTGGTCTACAAAGCAAGTCCAGAACAGCCAGAGATACACAGAGAAACCCTGTCTCGAAAAACTAAAAAAAAAAAAAACAAAAAAAAAAAAACAAAAAAAACCCCACCTCAGATTACTGTTTTTTAAGAAGTATTTATTGCAAAGAATGCTGGACACAGTGCAATGTACAACTGAAATCCAATATCATAGATTCTAGGCAAAGCAGGACAATGTCGGCAGTTCCTCCCATGAGCCATCTCAGCTAAAGCCTGGTGGCCAGCCCCGCATGCAGGTGCTTGAGGGAGGGGCTTCCAGCACACATCCTGCTCCACTGACATCCTTCTGACAATCTCTTACACCTCTGGCCCAACAATTCCTGTCTTCCCTGGGCACAGAGGAAAAAGGCTTTGGTGGTCTTCGCCTCAGGTAGCATCTAGCTGTTATTCATAGCTGCTGACCACGGGGATCTCCTATGGCTAACAAGCGTATCCAGATGACATGACAAACATCACTCACACTGAGACATGGGTGCAAAAGCTGCAGAACCCATGTCCCGAAGGGAGTGGTATAGGTTCTCTAGCTCCAAGCTAGGGCTTGGAGCTCTGATGAGTCCAGGAGAGTCCTGCCCCAACCCCACCCAGACAGCTGTTTGTCTACAGTGAGAGACACTGGCTGGGGGTAATGGCACTGACTACTTAGGGGCAGATGGTATCTGCTAGTTACAAGCCCAGGGCTGGCAGGGCTGGCAAAGGTGGACTGCTCTGCCAGATTTGGGCCTGGAAAGGGTCTCAGATGCAGGGCCCCGCTTCCCCACAGCCACTCTGCGGACACCAGAGCACCAATTACTGCTATAGCAAGTCTCTTGTTCTGCTTCACAGCCTGCTTATCACCCCACTGGTCAGCTGAAACATGGAGCCTGAATAGTCTACCTGGACCCACAAGAACTTAGGGCATGAGAGGCACCGGGCTTCATAAGGCTGTTTTCAGTAGGGCTCAATAATTTGTACATGAATCAAAACTAGGGTGAGGCTGGGGACTCCTCCCTGGTCTCCTCTGTGTTTTGTCCACTCCTTCCTCAGTCCTACAGGTGGAGGTCAACAAACAAGAGGACAGTTTGACAGCACTACCAGTTCTGAGGCATTTATGACAAAGGCTTGTCCCTGTTACAGTGTACAGTCCTGTGTGGACAGTGACAGCGACAGCCAGGCAGGGGAGACCAGCTTCCATAAGCACTTTGGTGTGTGCACCAAGAAGGTACTTCGTGAAGCTGCCCTGCCTTTACACAGTTCCCCCGTAAGAGAATTTAGGACGAGGCAGCCTGAGCCACAGCTATCCCATATCTCAGTGTACGACTTGGTAGACATTAGGAAGGGGCGCCATAGATGCTGCCTTCCATGCTTATTCAGTGTTCTATGTCAAAGGGGACACACTGTTCTCACCAGTGCCCACAAGTGTGGGTGGCAGCTCCTCTGTTCCAGGTAGAAAGGAGTGGCTTTCCACTTCACCTGGGGCAGCATCCACTTAAGGTCCCACGAAGATCTAACCTCTGGCTTCAAGAGTGGCTACAGAGAGGACAGTAGAGGTCTTCCAGGGGTTGCCCGGGCCTTTTCAGGCAGGTGGGCCACAGTGGGAAAATCCTAGTGAGACTCTATGTCCCAGTTCACATTTAAGGTTGCAAAGCTCACGAAGCAGCCAGCCTGGTGAGTGCACTGCTTGCAAGCTGTAGCAGAGGGGCCAGCAGCAGGGCACGTAGCCCAGGGATTCTCAGCAGCAGGTCAGCAGCCATAACCAACCTTGTCACTGGTTGTCAACAAGGAGGCAGGTGGGCTAGGCTGAGGGTTCTGAGTATTGCTAGCCACCCATGGCTTCAGGAGTGTTCCTGAGTGGTGACATCTCAGAACTGCAAACACCAAGGAGGCCTGGAGTGACCCCTCTGCAGAGATCTGGGCTTGCCAGAGTCTTGGATGAGACGAGGTCATTGGTGAGCAGGGACTGTGACAAGAGCCTCCTCTGAAGGCCTGGATATGTCTACATTCTGTACAACGATAAAGACAAAGAGTGGTCACCCTGTACAGGGATAGATGGAACAGCTCCCTCCTCTCGTCCTGATCACTGCGGCCAGGCAGACACGTGCTCACCTTAGGAGCCACAACTGAAGGACCCTAACCTGCCACCACTTGATGGAAGCTCAGATGACAGGCGTGGGGTGAGGGTGCCACCCGCTCTCTGCTCCACTGTAAGGAGGTCAGGTGCTACCCAAAGCTGAGGACAGGTCAACTAGGGAGGGAGAGGGAGGGACTCAGCTCCTCAGTGCACTTCCTTCCTGGCTCTAGCCCATGGACATCTCCTAGTCTGTAACATGGTTGATCTCATCAGGACTGAGCTCCAGGGCCCCAGGAAGCCCCTGAAGCTCTCAATGTGAATGACCCCCACAAAGCTATGAAGTTCCATCTCTGGCCTGCTGAACTTCAGGTATCTCAGGCCCAAGGGATGGGGGGCTTGAGACTCCCCTCAGCTCCATGAGCCTGGAGCCCTCAGTGGCTTCCCTTAACTCCAGCACCTGCAGAAATGCATCAGGATTCCTGTGCAGTATGACATAGCCAGAGCTTTAGGGACAGAGACGTGCTACTCTTGGTCTACATGGCTCGCAGACCAGCTCCAGGAACTGTAGGAGCAGGTAGAATCCTAACTTTGAGGCAGGGTTGGTTTGTAGCCCACAAACTCATTATGTAGCTGAGGGTGACCTTTAGCTCTGACCCTCTTGCCTCCCTCCATATACTGGAATTATAGGGGTGTATCACCACGCACTGCTGGGGACCAAATCCAGGGCTTTGTGTGTGATAGGAAAGCATTTTACCGGTTCAGCCACCTCGCTAGGCTCAGTTTTTCAAAACTTTGAACTTTTTAAAGTTCAAAGGTGCCCAGTTTAGAAGTGTGCTCAGTGATGCCTGGACTGGCAAGGGAGGCAAGAGTCATCAACTGCCATGTGTGGATGGCTAGCTTCCCCCTCACCTGAGACCAGTTCTGGTTCAGATCCATGGCAGGGCTGCCCAGGACCTATGAGGCCTCAAGATTAGGGAGCCAAACACATCCAGCCCTTGGGTGCTTCCTGCTGGTGGCCGAGTTCCAGGTACCTCCAGAGGGCTGACCCTGGGAAGCACCTTACCAAGCCACAGCCCTACCCTGGCCACAGGAGGACAGGCCTAAACAGAAACTAGTCCCAGGAAGAGACTCAACCTCACTCTAAGCTGCCCCCTGACCCAACTGAGACACCTCGGGGAAAGAAGTTCACCACCCCAGCAGGGGCCCAGTGCTACCTCAGGCCTTTCTCGGTGTGTGTTCACAGCTGCCACATTCAGGAATATGGACTCCAGTTTACAACCTGCCAAAGGAAGAGGCCAATGCAGTCCTCACACAGAGGGCAGCCAGAGCCACAGGGGCAAAAACGACTCTGTGGAGGAGGCTAGAGCGTACAGAGCCCAGCTTTACCCTCCTTCTTCCCAAGTCAGCTCTGGGGACCACCAGGATCCACAGGAGCCTTGTCAGACTCCTGCTTATTCATGTGTGCCACATGGGGGACCCAAGTGGTTGGGGCAGCAACAGGTCAACCATCAACATGGGATCCCTTACTCTTGGTTCTCCAAAACCTGTGACACCCTCCATCCTGTCACAGAAAGTCCAGTCAGCCTCAGAAGAGGGAGGACAACACCAGCTCCCTGAAGCTTTGCTCTCCTCAGGCATGACCCAGGAGAGCAGGCCTGAGCATCTGTAGTAAGAGGCAGGGGAAAGACACAAATGTCCTGCATCTAGAATATTCTAAGGGTAGGGAAAGATCAAAGATCACCAAGAAGGCTTCCTGTGCTCACAAGAACTTTGTTTGAGACAAGGCCTCATTCTGTAGCTCAAGCTGGCCTTGAACTAACCATGTAACCAAGGCTGGCCTCAAACCCTTGGCAATCTTCCTACCTCAGCCTCCTAATTACAAACATAAGCTACCATAATTGAATAATCAAGTTTTTTTTTTTTTTTTCTTGAGACAAGGTTTCTCTGTGTTTCCCTGGCTGTCCTGGGCTCACTTTGTAGACCAGGCTGGCCTCGAACTCACAGAGATCCGCCTGCCTCTGCCTCCTGAGTACTGAAATTAAAGATGTGCGCCACCACACCTACCCCATACACCAAGTTTTTTATAAACTAAAAAGCAAACTAGCCCCACTGGTGAGGGACTTAGACAGGAAGTTCCTGAGCAAAACCACACCTCATGACAATGAAAGGAAAAAAAAAGACAGAAAAAAGGAATTGAGAAAGTAGTGAGTGGTGGAGAATGAGAGACTTCTGGGCCATCATGGAGCCCTGTAGCCAAGGTCAGTATGCTGGAAGCTCCCTTACCGTAAGCCACAGGTGTGAGCTTCAGGACTGTGTGCAAGGGACATTTGAGGTAGGGCAGCTCTTCTGTGGACAAAAAAAGGACAGGCCTAGCATGCCACACATGCCTGGATGTCCCCTGTCATGCACACAGCCCACCTTCCAGGGACAAGGCCTCTCACCAGCTGTCTTGTCAAGGAAGTAGGCCAGGAGGCAGCGCATCACAGCCTGGTGGCAAATGACCAGCACGTTCTCCTGTCTCTCCAGCTCCATGATGACAGGCTCCAGTCGCTGCACCAGGTCCTCATAGGACTGCAAAGTCAAGCAAAGAGCATGCCCTTCAGGCCTGACTCCGGGGGTAGGAATGGAGTTAGAGTGTTGTTCTGGCTAGTCTTATGTCAACTTGACACACAAACTAGAGTTATCTGAAAGGAGATCTGGTGGTTTGAATGAAAATGTCCCCCATAGGCTCACAGGGAGTGGCACTATTTAGGAGGTGTGGCCTTGTTGGAGGAAGTGTGTCACTGGAGGTGGGCTTTGAGGTTTCAAACACTCAAGCCAAGCTCAGTGTTGCTCTCTCTTCCTGCTGCCAGAGGATCCAGATATAGAACTTTCAACTACCACTCCAGCACCATGTCTGCCTGCATGCCACCATGCTTCCTGCCATAAGGATTATGGACTAAACCTCTGACTGTAAGACAGCCACAGGTAAATGCTTTCTTTTATAAGAGTTGCCATGGTCATTGTGTCCGTTCACAGCGATAGAAACCCTAACTAAGACAGGAGAGAACCTCAATTGAAAAGATGATTCCATAAGATCCAGCTGTAGAGAATTTTCTTAGTTAGCGATTGATAGGGGAGGGCCCAGCACATTATGTGGTGTCATTCCTGGGCTGGTTGGTGGTCCTGGGTTCTGTAAGAAAGCAGACTGAGCAAGCCATGGGGAGCAAACCAGTAAGTAGAACCTTCCATGGCCTCTGCATTAGCACTTGCTAATCCGGGTTCCCTCCTTGTCCGGACTTCCTTCAATAATGAACTATAATGCGGAAGTCTAAGCCAAATAAACCCTTTCCTCCCCAACTTGCTCTTGGCCATCGGGTGTTCCATCACAGCAAGAGAAAGCCTAAGACAGGTTGCTGGGCAGTGGGACACCTGCTAACTCCTGGAGCTGTTCACCACACTAGAGGTTGTGTTTAAGCTCCCTCCAGCCTAGTTCCTGAAAGAATTGAGTGGACAGCTGCCCTTAGAAGGCTGCTTTAGTGAGCTGGGTAGGAATTGTGGCAATCTGGGAGGTGGTCCACCTTCTCCATGCAGGCCTAGGTTCTGGTAGGACTGAGAGAGCCAGCCCTCAGACACATACCAAGAGGCTACTGCCAGGTTCAAAAGAAAGTCAGAACAGACGGTTATCTGTAGTGTCTATTGACATACCAGAGCACATACTGGCCTTTAGGCTCCCTCAGTATCAAAAGTATCTAAGGCTCTTCTCACCCCACCCCCTATCCTAACTTCTCCAGCTCATGGGCTTCCTTCCCCCCAGTTTCTCATTCCTTACAAGCCTACTATTTTGGCTATGTGCTCTCTTGATGCCCTCTCTCTTGCCTGTCTCAAGGTCTTGTCTCTTTTTCTCTCTCCCTTCTCCCACTTTCTCTCATGGCCAAGTCTAGTCTGCTGGCCATGTTCAGCCCACTACTTTCTCTCTCCGCTCTGGCCTCTTCCAAATGACTCTCCTTCATATCTACAGAAAGAACTTTCCGCATAACCATACCTTGGAGCGCTCAGGTCCTCAGTTTACACAGCTACTTCATACCATCCATGGGGCCCGCTGCAGCCTTCCACTACAGGACTCAGTTGCTGGAAGCTGTGACTGACAGAAAAGAAGCTACCCTCCTCCAGTCCACAGCTCTGAGGTACAAGGAGGGCAGTGGGTGGGTGTGATGGGACAAAGGCCCTAGAACTTCCTAGAGTATGAAACTGTCAGGAACCTGAGGTCCTCAGGAACAACCTTATGGTTGTCTATTTGCCTGTTCCCTCCCCCACCAGGACCCTGGACGCCTACTGGCCCCTGGGGCAACCCCTAGATCCATTTTTACCTGAGAATTAGGCCTAGTTGGGGGGGGGTAGGACAGTTCCATTTCTCTGCACAGTTATCCACTTTTCAACACACCCCCCAACAGGGCTTGTCCCACACTGTGACTGGGCAGGGGTAACAATGCCCTGGCCTGTGCTGACCTCTAATAGCTCTCTGGGACAACCCTGATTAATTCTTTTGGTAATTAATACCATAATCAATTTCCCCTACATTCTCAAGTGTGAGAAGCTGCCTTCCCTGCTTCTCTTTATTTATTATTTTTATGTGTGTATAGAATGGTATATGTTCAGTGATTACATGTGTGCGTGCACACGCATGTGGAGGCTTTCAAGTCAAACTCGGATGTAATTTGTCAGGTGTTGCCCACCTTATTTTTTGAGACAAGTTCTCTCATTGGCCTAGAGCTGAGTAGACTAGGCTGACTGGCCAGTCAGCAGCAAGGACTGATCTGCCTTCACTTGCTCAGAGCTGGTAGACTACAGGCTCTGTAGTCTATAGCAAGTGTTTTTCTTTTGTTTTTATCCTGGTTTTTGGGATCCAACTTAGACCCTGACTGCATTATCTCCCGACCTTGTATTGTTTTTCCTTACCACTATCTGGGTTGGCTGTGAACCTGAGCTCTGCTTCACAGCCCAATGTGAGAATTATTCAGGTCGCCCAGAGCTACAAGATTCCACCTGTGTGTCTCAGGGCTTATATAGTCTCTATCCCAGGGCATCCTTAAAGTGGAAGGAAATTCTTCAGCCACGGTGATCCGGGGCCCTGGAATGTCCAAGGATTCTCTGAAGGAAGGTGACAGTGTGATCCTTTTGCTAAATCTCTCTAGAGAAGGTCTCCATGGATCTGGAAGCAGAGTTGGGGCTGGCTGGCACTTAGAGCTGTTCAGAGGACTGGATCACTTTGTGTCAAGGGGAAGCATCCAAACAAAGGATAAAGGTCGAGGGAGGAGACATGCCTGGAGCAGCTTATCCGGAGGCCTGGCCATATGAGGCCTGAGTCCAGAACCACTTAGGGCACTCTGGGAAATGGCTGATGACTCCCTGAGAAAGGAGCTGGATTGGGCATCCCAGCAGACCATAACTTAGCTACACAAGTCCTAGGAGGCCAAACCCAACAGAGCCAGGGACACTCAGCTCAGGCTCTGCCCTCACCAGGTGTGTACCCTTGGGAGGAAGGAAAACAAAGACAGAGAGAGATCAACACAGCTAGTCCCTGTTCTCTGCAGCCCTGTCCCCCCAGCACCCAAGGAAGAGCAAAGGTCCAGGAGACAGAGGACAGGAGAAACCCACACCTAGGCTGCCTGCCTCAAGGCCAAGCCTCCAAGCCTTGGCTGCAAGCAGCACTGCGAACCAGGCAGCAGGTACTGGGATTAGGATCCCAGCGACCACCTACCTCGCCCTTCGGGTAGCGGTACCGGTACTTGTCCTGGTCCCTCAGAGCAAACTCCAACGGGTAGTGTCTTTGGATTTCTTCGTAGGTCATTTCCTCACAGACACCCTAGGAAGACACAGAAGTCGTCACACCGCCCATGCCAAGCTGAAAAGACCAACCCTGGGTTGCAGGAGCAGACAGAGGAGACCAGCATTTCCTGGGCAAGGGGACCCTCCTAGCACAAAGCTTACATGGGGTGGAAAAGCAGGTCCTCTCTGGACACAGAGTATGGTGGGGGCCACATTTGTAGAAAGCCATCAGAACTGTCCTCATCTACTCATCACACATCTATCCAGTGGATGGTATAAGATTCAGCTCTAATGTGTGTCTTTTCCTAAGTCTTTAAATTTTTTTTCTTGTTTTTCTGAGACAAGGTCTCTCTACATATATCTGGCTGTCCTGCAGCTCACTATGTAGAGCTGGCCTTGAACTCAGAGATAATAACCATTTATCTCTGCCTCTGCCTCCCGAGTGCTGGTGTTAAAGGCTTGTGCCACTATGCCCACCTTAAAATTTTTTATTGCATTTATTTATTTGTTTATCTGTTAGTTTATTGTGTGTGCCCATGTGCTCCTGATACAGCATGGTTATGGAGGTCAGAGGGCAACTGGCAGAAGTCAGTTCTCTCCTTCCATTGTATGAGCCCCAGGAACAGAACTCAGGTTGTTTGAATGCCTTTACCCACTGAGCTGTCTTGCTGGCTCTGTTGTTGTTTTGTTTTGTTTTTTGAGACAGGGTTTCTTTGTGTAGCTCTGCCTATTCTGAAATAGTCTACTGGCTCTGAAGACCAGGCTGGCCTTGAACTCACAGAGACCTGCCTGCTTCTGCCTCCCCAGTGCTGGCCCTTCTTAAGCCTTGTCTATTATGGAAGTATTAAATATGAGTAGAGGCTGCTGTGTAAACTATAATTAAAAATTTTGCTTGTGTCCTGTAGGGAGAAAGCAGGCCACAGTGAACAAGAGCAAGACAGAGAGAGTGTGAGAGAGAGAAAGAGACAGAGACAGGACACAAACATACACTGTCTTATACAAGTATCAAAACAAATCAAGCTAAGCTGAGCACACTAAAAGGTGGAGTCATGAGTACAAGGAGTTGAGGTCAAAGTTGAGTTCAGTCTATTCTACATGATTAGATTATGTCAAAAAACAAAGTGGGGCTGAAGAGAAGGCTCAGTAGTTAAGAGCACATACCGCTCTTGCAGAGGACCTGAGTTCAATTCCCCGCACCCACATCAGACATCTCACAACTGCATGTAAGCTCCAGAGGCTCCAATACCCTCTTCTGATTTTGCAGACAACACACACACACAAATAAATAAAACACAACAAACCATTAGTCACCAGCAGAGAAGAAAGGTGATGGAAAATATCAAGGTATTATTTAAGGCCCCAGAGGTGCTAAAGAGATTGAACCATCTCATGAACTACTTCCCCCTGACCGAGCCACCACCACCAGTGGTACTATGGTAGCCTTAAGAAGCTAATACATGTTTTGATATCAGGAAGTGAAACGGTGTTGCAATAAATCCCTAAGAATGTGGAAGTGTGGTTGAAGAGGCAGGAAGAACGTTCTAGGTTGCTTTGAGAGTCTGTTGGTACCAATGTAGACGTTAAAGGGCATTGTGGGAAACTTAGAGGGAAGCAGGGGATGGTAAAGAAAGCCCAGGTCAGGTTGGCATGGTCAGGAAAGTGCTTGCTGACTCAGGAGAACCTACATGTGGATCCCCAACTCGTGTAGAAAGCTAAGATGGCAGCACGCATTTGTTACCCCAGCACTGGGGAGGCAGAGACAGGAGAGTCCTTGGAGCTTGCTGAGCCAGTGAGCACCACGTTCAGCAAAAGACCCTGTCTCAAAAAGATCAGATGGACGGTGAAGAACACTGGCCATTAGTGTTGGCCTCTGGGATCATGCACACCTATATGAACATGTGTACAACACCCAGGAACATAGACACAAAACACACACGTGTACACACACACACACACACACACACACACACACACACACACACACCAGGAACATAGACACAAAACACACACATGTGTACACACACACACACACACACACAAACACGGCCTCTGTTATTAACATCACCATAACCAGGCTGTTGATGTAAATGTGAGTTCAGCCCATCATGGCAGTAAACACTTGCAATCTCAATATTCAGGAGGAGGCTGAAGAAGGAGAATCATGAGATCTCAGGCGAGCCTGAGTAACAGAGTAAGATCATGCTTCAGTAGGAGAAAAGAAAGAAATGTTGGGGTGTTTCTATGAAGCCTCAGAAGGAAACAAGGTGCCAGTCACAAAAAAATAGACAAAAGATGATCACTGTTTGCAAGTGGCAGAGAACTTGGCTCAACTGTGTTCTAGTGTTGGGAGCTATAATCTGATACCCTCTTCTGGACTCTGCGGGCACGTGCACCTGAACATGGCACACATACAGACAAGCAGGCATACACATGTACATACAAAGAAAAATACATAAAGTGTTGGCTCAGCGGGTAAAGCATTTGCTGGACAGGAATGAGGACTGGGGGTGAGACCCCAGGAACCTACATACTGCCAGGTGGGCATGGCGGCCTATCGTCCCAGCACATGGGAGGCAGAGACAGGAGGATCCCTGGAGCAAGCTGGCTGGCTAGACTAGCCAAATTAGCAAGCTTTGGATTCAATGAGAGATTCTGCCTCAAAATATAAGGTAGAGAGTGGCTGAGAAAACACTCAATGTCACAAGGCGTGTAGAAAAGCATTTCATATTTTAAAAAGTAGAAGGAGGAGGAGGATCCAAAGACTGCAACCCTGAGAGGAAGCAAGCGAGCCTGGGACTGCAAGCAGCCCTCCGCTCAGAGGTGCTTCCTAAAGTGCAGAGCAAAACAGTGAGGAGACCGAAAACAGAAAGAGAGAAAACTTCACATCCCTAGAGCTTCTTTTTTTTTTTTTTTTTTTTTTTGGTTTTTCGAGACAGGGTTTCCCTGTGTAACAGCTCTGGCTGTCCTGGACTCGCTTTGTAGACCAGGCTGGCCTCGAACTCACAGAGATCCGCCTGCCTCTGCCTCCCAAGTGCTGGGATTAAAGGCGTGCGCCACCACTGCCCGGCTCTTTTTTTTTTTTTTAAACAGATTTTTTTTACTTTGGTTGTTTTTTTTTTTTAAGATTTATTTATTTATTTAATGTATATGAGTTGCTCTATCTGCATGTACACCTGCAGCCAGAAGAAGGCATCGGATCACATTGTGGATGGTTGTGAGCCACCATGTGGTTGCTCGGAATTGAACTCAGGACCTTTGAAAGAGCACTAGCTAGTGCTCTTAACCGCTGAGCCATCTCTCCAGTCCCCATCCCTAGAGCTTCTAAGGGCACACTCTGCTCACTGCCGCCGCCTCCTGCCTGTCTCTCAGTTTGGAGAAGGGCTGTTCTAGCGGCACTTCTGCAGTGGGTGGAGAGCTGGAATGCATCAATTTTCCTGATCAAGTGGAACAAACAGACCTAGATCTGTAGGGAGATAGATTAATATAAATTAGATTTAGTAAATATCTAGGGGTTTCTAATACAGTCTCTTAATTCAAGGCATGAAGATTGGCTGTGGGCAATTAGCTTATCAGCTTATGGACTAAAAACAAGGATGAAGTCAGGTGAAGCGAGGGGAGTCTCTGTGGACTAAACAAGGAGGAAGCCAGGTGAAACAAGGTTTTTGGCCTGGCATTGTTTTCAGCTTCTAAGTGGGCAAAGCCTAGAGGCTGAAGCCAGGTGGAACAAGGAGAGATCCTATTTAAGGACAAGTGGATGGAGCCATGGGGCGGCGTGCTAGGGGGCCCCATGCTAGAGAGCTCTGATGCCAGCGAGTCCTCACGCTAGAAAGGACAACAAGTAGTTTGTATCCTCTGATGGAGAAAGTGCTGGTAGACCAATGGCCAGATCTCCCTGAGGCAGAAAGAAGCTGGTGAGCAGAGAAAGCCTCAGCAAGACAGCAAAAGGCCAAGGACTAAACCCTGTGGCTCAGCTTTTGACTAGAGGGGTTTGACCTGTTCGAAAAGTGGCCTGAACCAAACTGTGGCCAGCTTTAAAGACTGAGGCAGAGTGGCAGAGTTGCTGATACAAAGGAAATAAGTTGGCCTACAGATGGCTGAGGTCTCCCAGAGAGAAGAAAGCCTCAAGCCTTATTTAAGGTGAAGTCACCACAGCCAATTTACCCCGACGACGGAATCTGAGATATTCCGGAATATCTAAGTGCATTAAAGGGTCTACACAGAGACTGTGTTCCTGACGACTGACGACCTGCCCCAGAGACTGTATCCTTCTAAAAGGTTAGGAAAATAGTTGTAATAGTTATCAGTAGGTTTAGTGGTTAGGTAATAGGGGTTGTAGTAATTTGTAGGGTTAGTAGTTAAGTGTTTATATTTGTTATAAGTGAATATAGTGACTAATAAATACGTATTGCATAATTTTAAAAAGTTTGGTTTCATAGATCACTGAGCCCAGTGACCTGACGGCTGCAAAGCCTTCGGCTGTGCAGAGGTGATTCACAGGGCTAAGGGCCTGAGGCTGGGCAGAGGAGGCTGGCGGAAAAATAGTCACAGCAGCCATGTGGGGCGGTAAAGGGAGGAGGAGTGCCACGCTGAGGGCTCCAGCCACAAAGCAATAGTCAGTCTGACTTTCCAACCCACAAGGAAAAAGCAGAAGTAGAAATGAACTTAAAAACACAAACAGCAATAGAAACTATCCATACAGAAGCTTAGTGAGAAAACACAGAAACCTTACCGCACCCTAAAACAAATCAAGCAGGGGCATGAGGAGACAGTTGGTGGGTGAAAGCACTTGCTGTACACGCAGGAAGGCCTGTGTTCCAACCCTAAGCACCATGTAAAAAGCTAGGCAAGGGCACACACCTGTAATCCCAGTGCTGTGGGCAGAGGCTGGAGGGTCGGGGGGGTGTGGGCAGAGGCTGGAGGGTCAGGGGAGGTGTGGGCAGAGGCTGGAGGGTAGGGGGGGGTGTGGGCAGAGGCCGGAGGGTCGGGGGGGGTGTGGGCAGAGGCTGGAGGGTCGGGAGGGGCTGGCTGGCTGCCCACTTATTCAGTGAAATACTATCAAGGGAAGAAGGCAGCACACGATGGAGTAAGACATCCAACTTCCTCCTCTAGTTTCTGGGTGCACCCATGTGCACACATTTATGCATATGCCACATACACGACATCACCCTACACATCACATTACACACACACCTTGACACTGAGCCCCCACACTACACTACATACATACACCATACACACACATTATCCCCCACATCCCAACCACAAACACACACACACAGAAGAAATATTAAAAACAAAACAAACACCGGGCATGGTGGTGCATGTCTTTAATCCCTGCACTTGGGAAACAGAGGTAGGTGGATCTCTGTGAGCTCCAGGCCAGCCAGTCTACATAGACTCCATGTATGTCATAGAGTTCTAAGCCAGCTAAGGCTATATAAAGAGACCTTGTCTCAAAAAAACAAAAAACAAAAACTCTTGAAGCTAGATGAGCTGTGGGATAATGTGGAGCAGTCTAACATATTATTGGATTCCAGGATGGGAAAGTATATAGCAGAAAACATATTTGAGGAAACAGAAAACAGTAAGTAAAAAAAAAATTTTTGAGACAGTTTCTCTGTGTAGCCCTGGCTGTCCTGGAATTCACTTTGCAGACCAGGCTGGCCTCGCTCGAACTCAGAGATCCATCTGCCTCTGCCTCCCAAGTGCTGGGATTAAAGGTGTGCGCCACCACTGCCCGGCATCCACCCTATAAATTCTAGGCCAGCCAGGGATACATAGCAAGTAAGTACGCATCTACAAAGAAAAGAAAGAAAGGGAGGGAGGGAGAGAGGGGAAAGAAAAGTCAAGTTTTAAAAGTTTCTATTTAGAAACCCTCAAATCACATGTTTCCACCTTTTGTGTTTTGTTTTGTTTTTTGTTTTTCAAGACAAGATTTCTCTGTGTAGCCCTGGCTGTCTTGGACTTTGGAAAGACCCTTATGACAACTCTGGGCCTACTCATGTTGGGACCAAGCAAAAGAAACTTGTTCTAAGTACTGCCATTTTGTTTTCAGAGTCCATTCAATCATAAGGGGAAACTAAGTTCAAGGTCCCAGGCCCTAGGGGAGCTGGGGACTTCCCAGTAGCTGAACAGCTTCTGTTGTAAGGAAACAGTTGGCTGAGTCCAGTCATTCCAAGGACAATGTCTCTATCTTGCTGGCAGGGTCAAACAAGTTCATGTTCCCGGCTGGGACCCTGCTCCTATCCTGACTGGTGGAAAGATGTAACAATAACTTGGCACAGATGTTAGTGGCTTGCAAGCTTAACTATCCAGTGATATTCTGGCTCAGGGTTGCAGTTCAGCTTCCAGGTCTGTTCTGCTGCCCTGATAGATTAGTAGCAGCTTGATTACAATAAATTTTTGTCATCTGCATTGACCTGGTGTTTGAATTATATTAAATCTAAGTGGATCCCATAATGCTCAGATAACCAAATATAATACCACTGCTTACAGTCAGTTGATTAGTTGCTTGAATTCTACCCAAAAACTGAATTCTCATTGTCCATGGAATTTTTTTTTTAGTCTTTCTTTTTTGTTTGTTTGTTTGTTTGTTTGGTTTTTTGAGACAGGGTTTCTCTGTGTAGCAATACGGGCTGTCCTGGACTCACTTTGTAGATCAGGTTGGCCTCGAACTCACAGAGATCGGCCTGCCTCTGTCTCCCGAGTGCTGGGATTAAACGCCCAGCTGTGTTCATTTTTCTTGAGCAGCCCCTTTATACTCCCTTGGGTTACTGTTACCATGAAGAAGGGACCCAGTGTCAGCCCAACTAACTCTGTGGTTCTGTTTTGCTTCTTTGATATTTTCCCTCCTTTCTTCTGGATTCCAGAGATAACAAGACTGACTATGAACATCCTTATGACCAGACTGCAACTACCCCAGGAACAGTGAGCTTTGCAGACAGATCATCCCACAGTGAGATCACCTGTCAAGTGCAAAGCCATGCTGGTGAGGCGCACCCTGCAGCTGCAGCAATTCTCTCTTGAGAACCAGACCACTGGCCTGGCCAACTAAGACTTCCTACGTTGGTAGCTATGCAAGCCCCAAACCCTTCCCTTCTTTGTTTCCCCTTTATACAAAATCTCAGAGTTGCCGGGTGGTGGGGCACGCCTTTAATCCCAGCACTTGGGAGACAGAGGCAGGTGGATCTCTGCGAGTTCGAGGCCAGCCTGGTCTACAGAGCGAGTCCAGAACAGCCAGGTCTACACAGAGAAACCCTGTCTCAAACAAACAAACAAAATCTCAGAGTTCCTCTCAGTCTCCTGAAGATGGACTTAGGGGTCAATGCACCCTGTATCTGCCCATCTCAACAGCCTCACACTGACTGCATCTCCTTTCTTTGCCCTTTGCCTTATCTCTGATTGTCATGTTGGAGTGGGTGAGGAAATCCAGTCTGCTGAGATTCCTAGAGCCAGGGCTTTTGCACTGAAAGTCCAGGAACAAGTAGAAGGAGAATCTGTTTCTTTTCATGGACCACAAACTCGTATCACTAAGTTTTTCTTTTTAGTCCAGGGTCTCAGGTAGCCCAAGATGGTTGACCCTGAACTTCTGTTCTTCCTGCCTCTGCCTTCTAAGTGCATGGATTGCAGATGCAGACCACTTTATGCACTGCTAAAGATTTCACCCAGGGCTCTCTGCAGTAACCAAGCTATCCCCAACCCACAAGCTATAAGATTTACATTATTTTATATTTTAAGAAATGCACAGCAAACAGTAAAATATATAGAGCAAAAAGAAAAAGAAATGTGACATAAAAACAGTTATAGTATAACAACACTTAACTATTATTACCTTACAATGAGCAAGTTCACACACACACACACACACAGACACACACACACAGACACACACACACACACACACAGACACACACACACACAGATACACACACAGACACAGACACACACACA
>CAJQZJ010003646.1:15045697-15079484 GCA_907164525.1 Lophiomys imhausi
ACACACACACAGACACACACACAGACACACACACACAGACACACACACACACAGACACACACACACAGACACACACACACACACACACACACAGACACACACAACCCAGAAAAACCTGAGGATGCAGAGAATTGGAAGGATATTACTACAAAAGCTGAAGCTGATGCAATGTACACACAAACTTTTCTTATGGAAATTTTAGCCACACACAAAAAGAAAATGAAGAGACAAGGTACACGGCACCTTGCCTGGGCCTCTTAGCCATGCATAGTAACAGCACAGACCACATGTGTTTCAACTGAAATTGTAGCTGCTTCCTTCCCCCGCTGCCTACACAACTGGGTGACTCTGAAGAAGATGGTGGCCAGACTGGGGAGGGAGAGAGGAACAGAAAGTGAGAACGTGGACACAGTGAAGGTTTGATGGCACCCTGTGAGTCACTCAGGACTTGTCCCTGAGATCCTAGCATGCAGGATCTGAGACCCGTTTCTCATCCAACAGATCACAGCAAAGGTGACAAGCTGTCAACCACCCAGTCACATTGTACTATAAAATTCTATTTTATCAACTAAAAGAGACAGGTACTTTCTTACTGGCTTGATGACAAATAAGTTGCTCATCCAAGATACTGCAAACGGGGCTGGAAAGATGGCTCCGTGGTTAAGAGCACTGGCTGCTCTTCCCGTGGACCTGGGTTCGATTCCCAGCAACCACATGGTGGCTCACAGGTGTCTGTAACTCTAGGATCTGACACCTTACACAGACATACATGCAGGCAAAACACCAATGCACATAAAATAAAAAAAATAAAAATAAAAATCAAGTTGCTGCAAATGACAGATTTTCTGGTTTATATTCTGATTCAAACAAAACAACTATGAAGAAAATTTATTAAGGCAGTACACTCTGAACATGCACTAGATATTTAATAATCTACTTCTTTTCACTTTAATTAAGTACATTTTCAGATGGATTTTATGGTATAGCTTTAGCTGGCCTGCACTTCACAGAGCCACCGGCCTCTGCCTCCTGGGAGCTGGGAATAAAAGCACGGCCACTGTGCTTGCTTCTCTCTCTACATTGGCTTTACTGTTTGAAACAGGTCTCACTCTATAGCCCAGGTTGGCCTTAAACATACTGTAATCCTCCTGCCTCAACTTCACAAGTGGGGAGTTCACAGTGTGAACCATCAGGCCTGGTGCTAATCACTATTTTTTTTAAAGGTTCCTTAATGAGGACATGGTTCTGTCCATGAGAACAAAGATTCATTAGTTTATTTCCAGCAGTACAAATAGAAATGAAATATTATGCTTGAATTTGCTTGAAAATAGCACAGTATAGTCTTCCAAAGGACCCAGGTTCAAATCCTACCACCCACATGGCACTTTGAAATTCTCTGTAATGGCTGAGCTTGGTGGCACATGCCTTTAATCCCAGAACTTGGGAGGCAGAGGCAGGGGGATCTCCGTGAGCTCAAGGCCAGCCTGGTCTACAGCGTGAGTTACAGGACAGCCAGGGCTACACAAAGAAACCCTGTCTCAAAAAAAAAAAACAAAACAAAAACCAAAATGAAAACAGCACAGTAGAAAAAGAGATGGTATAATTAAAACAAGACCAATGCAAGCTGGATGTGTTAAGGTCAGCATTGGGTGCAGTGATTCATCTTAATATTCTTCATTTTTATTTTTTTAGGCAGGTCTCATTGTGTAGCCCAGGCTGGCCTGGAACTCACACTGTAGACCAGGCTGGCCTTGAACTCACTGGATCTGCCTGCCTCTGCTTCCAGAGTGCTAGGATTAAGGGTGTGTGCCACTATACCTTGCATAATATTCTTTACTGCTATAGATAAGTGAAATTTTCTATAATAACCTTTGAGGACAAACCAGGGACAGGATCAGTAAAGTGTTGTCACCATCCAGAGGACAGAAACCTGAGAGACAGACTCTTTTTTGTTGTTGTTGTTGTTGTTTGAGACGGGGTTTCTCTGTGTATCCTTGACTGTCCTGGACTATTTTTGTAGACCAGGCTGGCCTTGAACTCACAGAGATCCAGCTGCCTCTGCCCCCCAAGTGCTGGGATTAAAGGCATGTGCCACCACACCAGGCAATTAGACAGCTGTGAACTGCCATGTGGGTGCTGGGATTTGAACTCGGGTCCTTTGGAAGAGCAGCTAGTGCTCTTAACCTCTGAGCCATCTCTCCAGCCCGCGATAGACTCTTTCAATTAACAAAACAAGGACACCCCATCTGCCCATCCTGAGTCCCTGCCAGTGCAGGGATACAAGACAGAAACTCAATGCAGAGGCTGGAAAATAGGATGGAGATCATTTTCTTTTCAGTGGCTAGCTCCTCAGAAACTTCAAGAGATGAACTGAAAAACTACTTGATAAGACTCCAGGGGTTGGATGGGTACAGCTCGGTGGCAGAGCACACGTCTGACACACACAAGGCCCTGAGTTCACTATCCAGCACCATCAAGGGGAAAATAAAGATTCTGCTACAGGTTTCCCATGGACCTCAATCTACAAAAAGAAACTGACAGAGCCAGGTCCTGAGACAAAAGAAACCAAATAAGGTTCTCTGAACCTACCTTCATCCCTCACTCCCCTATACCCAGGAATTTGGGCCTCCAGCACCTCTCAGAGCTGCCCAAACCCTCATTTCCTCCCTTTCTGGTAGCTACACTTAGCTCAAACACCGAGTGTTCACCACTCACTGCCAAAGGCACGACCAGGCTCATGCCAAAAGTCCTGGTGACATTGTTGTGACATCCAAATGGTCTGTTTGGGGCCTGGGCTTCAGTCCGCCCCCTGCAGCCACCATGCCCCACTGACTACAGCCTCCTTCTGTTCCTTGACTTCCAGGGTTCTCTTCCACCTGACAGAAGGCCATCTAAAGCATCCTTCGATGCTGGGGCTCCCAGGGTTTGGACCTTGGCCCTGGTTCTCTGTCTGCCACCTTGCCCACTTCACAGGTTCCAGAGCCACGTCTGCACAGGCCACCCAAGCTCAGTCTTCTCCTTACTGATCAGACTGCTCCTGGGGACCCACTCGTGAACACATACCAAGAATGTCCCTCTCTTAATTCAGAACATATTTACTGAGTAGCAACTATGTGGGGAACAAGGTGAGTACAGTTCTGTCCACAGGTGACTCTTCTCCTTCTCTGTCCCAGAACCCAGCTGAGGGACTGGGAGCCTGGAGGTATCCTGAGCGCTACTGTCTCTTCTGTCTCCACCAGGATCCTGGTCCTAGTTCCTGGCAGAGGGTAGATAAATAATAAAATAGACAAATCCATCCTCTCCTTCCTCACCCACTGGCATTGACCAGGTTCAGGTTTTCATTTCCTCACTGTGAGCACACTTGTTTTTCACCTACAGCCTGTCCTTCAAGTCACCCAACAAAACCGTTCAATGTGCGTAGGGGGATTGACTATTCTGAGATTCACATCCAACACATTAGAGACCTCTGCTTCTGGGATTGGAAACCAGCTTGTTCCAATCAACAACCCAGTAGAAATTGATTTCTATGTCTAGACAAAGGCGACCCATCACAAGCTGCCTACCAAGAGCAAGAACAATCCTCCAACATGACCAACTCTCTCACTGAAAAGTCACCAGGCATGCACTAGATCCAGAATACAATAACGTCCCCTAAAGATCAGCAATAAAAAGGTGATAATCCAATTTGTGGGGACACCTCAAATAAGAAGTTGAGAGAGAGAAGAGCAGGGTGGTAGTCCACGCCTGTAATGATGGCACTCAAAGGCTGAGATGGGAAGGTTTCCATGGTCCAAGGCCGGTAGAACTGTGTGTAATAAGTGCCAAGCTAGTCTGGGTCACAAAAATGAGAGTTATGCTCCCAAACTTAAAACATATTAAGATGATTGAGCCGGGTGGTGGTAGAGCACGCCTTTAATCCCAGCACTTGGGAGGCAGAGGCAGGCGGATCTCTGTGAGTTCGAGGCCAGCCTGGTCTACAAAAGTGAGACCAGGACAACCAGAGCTGTTACACAGAGAAACCCTGTCTCGAAAAACAAAAACAAAAAACAAAAAAAAGATGGTTGATCAATAGACAGACAGACAAATAGATCCAATGACTTATAAACAGAGTGAAAACTCCTGTAATTAAACCAATATGAAGCCGGGCGGTGGTGGCGCACGCCTTTAATCCCAGCACTTGGGAGGCAGAGGCAGGCGGATCTTTGTGAGTTCGAGGCCAGCCTGGTCTACAAAGCGAGTCCAGGACAGCCAGAGATATTCAGAGAAACCCTGTCTCGAAAAACCAAAAAACAAAACAAAACAAAACAAAAACCAATATGATACTGGTTTGTAAACAAATCCATGTCACATAAGAACTTAATATAAAAAGAAAATAGATCTACAGGAAAAATACAGATGTTTAAATTAACTAGCTGATGAAAGATCAGATATTTAAAGTTTTTGTCTTAGCATCAAAATAAATTTGGTTGGTCTAGAGAGTATACTTATGGGACTAGGGATATACCCCAGCTGGCAGAGGGCTTGCCTTACAAGCATGAAGTCTGGCCTTCAGTATTGTCAAGGAAAAAAAAAAAGGAAGAAGAAAAGAAAAACCTAGACAGTTTAAATGCAAAAGAGAGTAGAGTGTGAGGGCTGAAAAACAATGAGACAAATCACAACACATGTTGGCAGACAATCATGTGCTGTTTGAGGTCACTGAGAAGCTGGCTGTGAAAGCGGGGTTACCCCTCTTCCCCTTGTTTCAGCATGTTTGTCCTAAAGTGTCCTCCAAAATCCCTGGGTGGCCTGGCCCAGGACTCTATGACCAGGAGGGGAAAGAACAGCAAAACAAAACAAACAAAAAAAAAAAACGTGTCCTTGAGAACAGCTTGGTGGTCAACTATCTCCAACTCACACTTTTGTTGTTTCTTTGAGACTGGGTCTCTCTACATAGTCCTGAGTGTCCTGGACTCACTCTGTAGACCAGGCTGGCCTCAGATTCACAGAGATCCGCCTGCCTCTGCCTCCTGAGTGCTGGGATTAAAGGTGTGCACCATACCCAGCCCACTTCTGTTTTTTTTTTAATTATGTGAATGGATATTTTTACCTGCACATATGTCTGTGGACCAAGTGCATGTCTGCTGCCCACAGAGGCCAGAAGGGGTGTTATATTCCCTGGAACTGGAGTTACAGATGGATGTGAGACTGCATGTGGGGGATGGAATCAAATCCAGGTCTTTCTTAAAAATTAGTTTAAAAAAGTTTTAAGCCGGGCGGTGGTGGCGCACGCCTTTAATCCCAGCACTTGGGAGGCAGAGGCAGGCGGATCTTTGCGAGTTCGAGGCCAGCCTGGTCTACAAAGTGAGTCCAGGACAGCCAGAGCTGTTAAACAGAGAAACCCTGTCTCAAAAAACCAAAAAAAAAGAAAAAAAAAAGTTTTAATTTTTTTTTTTTGTGCGTGGTGTGTGTATGGGTGCCTGAAGAGGCCAGAAGAGAGTGTCAAGTTCCCTGGAGTTAGAGTTACATATAGGTAGTTTCCAGTTGGAATCTGAACTCTGGAAGGGATGAACCCTCTCTCCAGCCAAGAGGTTACAATTGTTAATCCTATAAAATAAAAATGTCTACAGTGAGAAAGAAAAGTTCAGCATTTGATCACAGGAAGCTCATCACAGAAAGCTCAATGGGGCAACCGTAGCTGCCAGCCTCAACCTCCCCAGTCAGTCTCCCACAGCGGTCTCAAATGCCTCATCTGGTGATGTCATTGCTACCTACCTGTTGCTATTTGTTCTTTTGTTGTTGTTTCCGAGACAGGGATTCTCTGTCTAGCCTTGGAACTCACTGTAGACCCGCCTGCCTCTGCCTCCCCAGCGCTGGGATTAAAGTCGTGCCCCACCATCCCCAGATTGCTATTTGTTCTTTTACATGGAAGCTTCACCTGAGGAGACTCTTGCTCTGCCCAGGGCCCTAAAGGGAGCTGCAGCGGGCTGCTATCAGGCCTCCCCAGCCGACTGCTGGAGCTGAAGCATCGGATCTGCTGATAGAGTACTGAGCTTCAATCTGTCTGCCACTTACGATTTACTCTTTTGCTTTGGCTTGAAATATATTTAATAAACTCATTTTGTTTAAAACTGAAAGTAGGACCAGTGAAGTGGCTCGGTGGGTAAAGGTGCTTGCCACTGAGCACCCCACAGGCAGAAGAAAGAGTCCAATCCTGTATATGTCCACTGAGGACTACACAGGCAGAAAAGTGAGCCGATTCCTGTTTGTGTCCTCTGACCTCCACAAGAGCAACTGGCATTCATGTGTGCAGACACACATACAAATCAATAGTTTTTTGAAGCCCAAAAGTATGACTACCATACATTATTCTCCAGACCATACTGTATACAAACTAAGGAAAGAGGTTCTCCCTGCCCCTGAGGACAGTGCCAGGAGGTGGGCAGGGGAAGGGATGGTAATTACCGCGTCGATCTCATTGAGGACCTTCCACTGCTCGTAAGGCACACTTAGTGCCTCCGCTGTCTGGATCGTCCTCTTCATCTGACTCGTCCAGATCTTCAGATCCTTGATGTTCTGGTCACTGATGAATTGGGCCAGTTGCTTGGCAAACTGAAACACATCACAGCATACTCAGTCCCAGAGGTCCTGGGCTGCCCCTCAAACAGCCCCGAAGCATAGGGTACACAGGGTCCTGTCCAACCTCAGGAAATAGGTTTAGTTAAAAAAGAAAATCATGGGCTGGAGAGATGGCTCAGTGGTTAAGAGCACTGGCTGTTCTTCCAAAGGACTGGGGTTCAAATCCCAGCATCTATATGGCCGGGCGTGGTGGCACACACCTTTAATCCCAGCACTCAGGAGGCAGAAGCAGGTGGATCTCTGTGAGTTCGAGGCCAGCCTGATTTTCTACAAAGTGAGTCCAGGATAGCCAGGGTTTGGTACACAGAGAAACCCTGTCTCAAAAAACCAAAACAGCCGGGCGGTGGTGGCGCACGCCTTTAATCCCAGCACTTGGGAGGCAGAGGCAGGCGGATCTTTGTGAGTTCGAGGCCAGCCTGGTCTACAAAGCGAGTCCAGGACAGCCAGAGATATTCAGAGAAACCCTGCCTCGAAAAAAAAAAAAAAAAAAAAACCAAAACAAATAAAAATCACACTAACAGGCTAGTTGTGGTGGCACACGCCTTTACTCCCAGCACTCGGGAGGCAGAGGCAGGTGGATCTCTGTGAGTTTGAGGCCATCTTGGTCTACAAAGTGAGTTCCAGGGCAGCCCGTACTACTACACAGAGAAAACCTGTCTGAAAAAACCAAAAAAAAAAAAAAAACCCCACAAAACAACAACAACAACAACAACAACAAAACCCAAACAAATCCACATTAACTTCCCAATGATGCAGACTCCCAAGTGTTTTTCTTTTTTTTTTTTGGTTTTTCAAGACAGGGTTTCTCTGTGTATCCTTGGCTGTCCTGGACTCACTCTGTAGACCAGGCTGGCCTCAAACTCACAAAGATCCGCCTGCCTCTGCCTCCCAAGTGCTGGGATTAAAGGCGTGCGCCACCACGGCCTGTCCCAAGTGTTTTTCTGTGCATTCTCCCCAAGAGCAATCCCAGATTTATCAGCTTCCCTCACCTTGATCCACTGTCCCAAGGCTGTGTGACCTCTTCTATGAGTCCTCAATATCTCCCTGAACTGTGTCAAGGCCGTTAGCTACACGGCTGGGACTCAGGCCACTCTAAGGGGAGTGTGACCCTGCCAGGAAAAGGCTCAGTGCTTCAGTACCTTCCCTACATCCTAGACCAAATACGGACTGCCCACCTCAGCTGCGCATTCGCTATAGAAGCCCCTACACACGTATTCACATATCCATCCCGCCACCCAAAGGTACCAATGCACAGATGCATGCACATGTGCATCACACACACCCACACACACACATGCAAACACTGACCTCCCTGCCCCGTGGAGATAGTCCAGGATCCCCACCAATCCGGCCCTTGAGGTTGAGCTCACTCTCCCCATGCCGGCAGAGGTAGATGGAGCGGGGTGTCACATGGATGTTCATGAGGTAATAAACGATGCGACTCTGGATATGGTCAGCCACACGGTTCACCACGTAGCTCTGTCCCACGTCCATGATCTTGATGTAGGACAGATTCCTTTCAGAGAGAAGGTAGAGAGAGCCTGTGAGGGTGGCCAGACACTTGGAAGCACATCGGGAACCATAGGAACCAGCCTGCAACTCTGACCACTGGACTGAGGTCACAACACGCAGGTCCGTCAGCAGGTGTGCACGTGATGGGGGTGAGGAGGCAGCAGTGACACAGCCCAGTGGCACACAGACAAGCACTGGGGGGGTCAGCACTCATCACTCTGCAGAGGTGACATCTACAGAAGTGGTCAGTCACACCATGTCATAATTTCATGTCCTCCCTCTGCGCTCTGTGTGCTGAACCAACACACAGCTTCTCTGATGGCTGGCCTGCTAGCAGCTGGCAGACACTCCACTCCCCAAAGCTCCTGGTCAGCTCTCTTTTCCCCAGGAGCACAGTCAAGGCCATCTGTGTGCCAAGGACCTGCCACCCTCCTCATCAGGTAACCCACGGTCAAGAAGCACAGGAGAGCCGGGCGTGGTGGTGCACGCCTATCATCGCCAGTGCTAGAGGCAGAGGCAGGTGGATACCTCTGAGTTCGAGGCCAGCCTGGTCTACAAAGTGAGTCCAGGACAGCCAGGGCTACACAGAGAAACTCTGTCTTGAAAAACCAACCAAACAAACAAAAGCAGCACAGGAGGACAGTGCTGGCCACTTTCTCCACTCTGGGCTGGTATGACACTTCTGTCTAAGAGCACATTCATGGTGGCAGCAGTGGGGATGGGCAGTGACTTAATAGTGGTGGGGATGGGCTGTGACTTAGCAGTGGTGGGGACGGGCTGTGACTTAGCAGTTGGGGGGACAAGCTGTGAAATAGCCGAGAGCTCCCTGGATATTCTCATTTGAGTTCTCACTGTCTGTAAAGACTGTGGGTCTCCATGTAATGCCTGTTACCTTTATACTACCAATAAAACCGGGAGCAACGTTTGCTGGCAGGTCTGACTGGGGCTGCTCCGGATGAGCCCCACTAATAAAGTGTCCCTGCAGAATGACAAAAAGCGATGCTGGGGAGAGTAGGGGAAATAACACAGCTACACACAGAGGGGCCTGAGTGTCATTCAGCTCCAGCCTGGCTGCAGAGCCCAACAGAGGGAAGAAAGATGTGTCAGCCCATGCCCAACACAGGCACCACCATTTTATAAGCATTCCTCAAGCCATCCCTCTAGCAGCTGCTTGTGTTCCCTGGTTCATATGCATTATATGTTCTTATGTAATTATAAACACCCAAACGTATATTTATATTCCAGGCTTTCACTTAATGCCGAGCAACCTGTACACTCACATATTTCCATAATTATGATTTATGGTGACTAAGATTTCACCAAGGTCTCACTGATTTACTTAACTTCTGCTGGTTATACTTATGCCAAGAGGCAGGAGCTGGTGAGCTACAAATGCTGCCCACAGACTGTTTTCTATAAAGTTTTAGTAGAACACACCCATGGTCACGTATTTACAGTTTCTTCTGCAGTACAATGGCACTCAGTCAGCAACTGCAGCAGGGACTCTGAACCTTCCAAACCCTAAACAAACTATTCCTTGTCTGGCCTTTGGCTGAAGATATTGCTGATCCCAGCTGTAAGACCCTCACTCAGCTGGGCACCCGCTATGGGCCTTAAAGGTCCCTGGCCACTCAGCTTGCTCTCTGGCCTCAGAGGGAGGCAGACGGACCTGACAAGCATTAGCCATTGACTGCTGTTCATCGGCAAGATCTAGCTAGCTCCCATTCACTTCCCCAACTGCATGCACAGTGAAAGAAGTGCATGAAGTATTTGAAAATGTCTTGGAAAGACCCTCTGTATAGAAATTAGGCTTGACACCTTTAATCCCGGCACTCAGGAAGCAGAGGCAGGTGGATCTCTGTGAGTTCAAGGCCCACCTGGTCTACAGAGTGAGTTCCAGGACAGCCAGGGCTACACAGAGAAACCCTGTCTTGAAAAACCAAAAAAAAAAAAAAAAAAAAAAAAAAAGAAATGAGGCTTGACTTTATGGTGGAACAGGAGACAATCCTGACCCGTAAGAGCTCCACATGAGGTAACAGGTGTTCTAAGTTACCTCTGGCCAACAACTTCTGCCCCAAGAAAAGAAGCAAGAGGTCAGACCACCTCTGCACTTGTCAGTTGTGCTCCCCCAACCACCACCACCACAGGGAGCCACAATTAGGAGGCTAAGTGTACCCCAGCACCCACTCACTGCCCGAGGGCTGCACGGTGCTTTCTTGCCCACCTGTCCAGCTCTTCATCCAGAGTCTCGTAGGAGCTTTCGTAGCATTCAATGCGTCTCATGAAGTCCTCAGCAGCCTCGTCGCTGTCCCGGTTCACGTAGTCAGGGCTGCCGAGCTTCACTTGCTGCCAGGGCCAGAAAGCAAGGACACAGCTAGGCAGGGCTCAGGAACATGGGGCCAGATGCCAGGTCAGACCAGGGCTGGTGGCCTGAGGCTGGAGCCCAGCTGGGGAGAGCTCCCATCAGGGATTACCCTGGAGCTTTCTGCTCTGAGTTAGTTTCTCACCCTGTGGCTCAGTGGGAAGCCTTAGGGCTCCTTCTCTATACTGACTTGTCTATCAAACCAACATGGCTGTTCTAGATAGACAAGGAGTACAGAATAAGCGTGGGAGTGGGAAACAAATCTGAATCTTAAATAGAAATACCCCCAGCCCACCCCTGGCTGAGGCTCCTTCAGGGACTATGGGAGAGGGGAAGGGAGAGAAAAGGAATGTGAAAGGAGCAGGAATGAAGGCCCATGAGACACACAACTCTCTGCACAGCTGGTCCTCAGCACTCCAGGCTCATCTACCTCCTGCTCTCACAAAATTCAAGATCAGTGAAGGTCAGCCCAACCTCCCACTCAAACCTGGAGAGGGACTTCACAGCCACATGGCACCTGTCCCATTACCATCCCCAAGGAAGTCAGATGTGCCACTCACCACGATGTTGGCAGCTATTACCTCAGGATCCACACAGATAGATTCAATAAAGAAGGTCTACAGCAAGGTCAGAGGAACCAGGGAGGGCAGGGACAGGAGCACAAACATGGTTAGTGATCCGCACTTCCTCCCAAGGTCTCTCCCTTCCACCCTTGGCCATGCTGACCAAGCCTGGGCATCATGTAACTAAAGGAGGAGGTGTCTTTGTATACTGGGCTCTCCCATTACAGCCCTAGAAAGCAAGCTCCAGGAAAGGAAACTACACCTCCATCTCAAATTAGACTCAGTAACTCTAACACCCAATGCCCATGAACCCCAGGAGGCTGTAAAAGGAGTCTCTGAGGGCCCAGATGTGCAACAACCCAGCTAAGAAGGGGTACCCAGGAGACCTCACCTTATAGCCATTCTGTTCCCCAAAGTTAAAGATCATCGCTCTCCGTTCTCGGGTGGTATTAGTTGCATCAAAAACCTAGGACCAAACTGGGGTGAGCTCAGGGCTCTGGCCCTAGAGAAGCAAAAGACCACTGAAGGCTGCAGCAAAACATTCTCTGGGGACTGGGCTTCTTGCCAGGATCCAGCTGCCCAGGCCACCCGCCTGGCCTGTGTCCAGCAGACTTACATAGAGGAATGTACTCAGCAGTGCCCGGCACACAGCAGGTGCTCAGTTCATGTGTGACAGCAAATTCTAGCAAAACTGGTTAAGCCTGGTACTATGGTTTGGATGTAGTTTTTCTCCTAAGGTTCATGCTCAAGTTCTTCCAAGATACAAGTCTGGCCTTTTATCTTGTATTCTGTGTGTTCCTATCTCCAGATGTGATCTTTTCCTCCCTCAGGGGCTCCTGCCATGGATGCTATTAGATCCTTAACCAAGGTTCGGGGGTGTTGTGGTGGGGGTGGTATTGGGTATGGGGGTACTCGATCTGGAACTTTCAGCCTCAAAACTGTGTGCTAAATCTCTTTTGTGAGGGCCTAGGACAGGGTCTCACTATGTAGTCCAGGCTGGCTTTGAACTCACTGTCTAGGACAGACTGGCCTCAAACTTGCAGCCACCTCCTGCCTATGATTTTCTTTTTTTTTTTTTTTTTTTTTTTTTTTTTTTTTTTTTTTTTTTTTTTTGGTTTTTTTTTCGAGACAGGGTTTCTCTGTGTAGCTCTGGCTGTCTTGGACTCGCTTTGTAGACCAGGCTGGCCTCGAACTCACAGAGATCCGCCTGCCTCTGCCTCCCAAGTGCTGGGATTAAAGGCGTGCGCCACCACCGCCCGGCCTGCCTATGATTTTCAAGTGCTAGGATTATAAGTGTGTGCTACCACACCTAGCAGCAAAATATGTGTGTGTGTGTGTGTGTGTGTGTGTGTGTGTGTGTGTGCGTGTGTATTACCAAGCCAGATGACCCAAATTCAATACCGAGACCAATACAGTAGTAGGAAGACCAACTCCTACGAGTTGTCCTCTGACCCTATACTTGTGCTGTGGCACACTAGCACAAACATGCACGGAAAAAGGAAATGCAGCTAGGCGTGGTGGTGCACTCCTTTAATCCCAGAACTTGGAAGACAGAGGCAGGAGGATATCAAGTTTGAGGCCAGCCTGGTCTACAGAGCAAGCTCCAGGATAACCACGGCTACACAAAGAAACCCTGTCTTCAAAACAAAACAAACAAATGGAGCCACCAGAATTCTAGAAAAGGAAGTCAAAGTGGAAGACGGTTGAGTTGCCAGAAAATGGTAACGGTGGCTTATTAAAGAAATAACCTGGCACTCTCGGTATCTGGAGGATGAGCTTCCCAGAGGGTTCCCTCCAACACAGCCTGAAGCAGGGAGGATCTAGCTCAAGGAGGCTTCGAAGACTCTAAAGTCCTCCCAAGGGGAAACAATGCAAGAAGTCCCAGCTTCCCCAAAAGATGAAAGTGGGAAAAACCAGCAAATCAACATCATCAAACTTCTTTGCTGGTGAAACCAGAGACCATCAAGCAACAGACCTGGGGGGGTGGGGGTGGGAAATCTAAGTATCCCACACCCAACCATTAGACACTTCTAAGCCAGGTGTGGTAGCACACTTTTAATACCAGCACTCAGGAAGCAGAGGCAGGCAGATCTCTCTGAGTTCAAGGCCAGCCTGGTCTATGTAGTGAGTTCCAGGACAACCAGGGCTACACTGAGAAACCCTGTTTTGAAAAAACAACAAACAAACAAAAAACATGTCTGTTAGGCAAGGCCTCACCCCAAGTATTTCCCAAGCCCTTTTTTGTTGTTTAGATGTGGTGTCTCAGGCATCCAGAGCTGCCTACAGCTCCCTATATAGCCAAGGGTGTTCTGACCTCCTGTCTCCACCTCCACAGTACTGTAAGTACAGGCATGTCCCACCATGCTCAGTTCATTCCACACGGGAGGTCAAATCCTAGGTTTCAGCCGGGCGGTGGTGGCGCACGCCTTTAATCCCAGCACTTGGGAGGCAGAGGCAGGCGGATCACTGTGAGTTCGAGGCCAGCCTGGTCTACAAAGTGAGTCCAGGACAGCCAAGGATACACAGAGAAACCCTGTCTCGAAAAACAAAAAACAAAAAACAAAAAAAAAATCCTAGGTTTCATGCCTGCTAGGCCAGCAGTCTATCCACTGAGCTATGTCTCCTGCTACTTTACTGAAGAAAACATATCTGTGGGGTTCACTTCAAAAAAAACAGGTCAGCAAAGTAAAGACAAGGAGGCCTGGGTTACAGGGACAGAACAGATGCTCTTCCCAGGGGAGAGGAAAAAGGCGCAGTGTCACAGTGGTGACAGCACCAGAGGCAATTGAATACAGGCTAGAGTTGGGGGGGCAGGTCAGGAGCTCCAGGAGGCAGGACTCAAAGGGGAAAGTGATAGGGAGGAGACAGCTACGGTGTCTGAATGTACAGGGCTGGGAAAGACTCTTGCCTCACAGAGAGCCCAGTCTGCCTGGTCCCACACTTCATCTGACTGAAGGGGTCATCACTCTGGTGGAATTCCCTCACCAGGCCTCAGCTGCTTTCTGGAACAGTAACTGTGGGCAGGGATCCCTATGTCAGAAGTCATACGAGTGAAAGACTGCAGCATGCTGCTGCTGGTCCTAACTTCTAGAAGGGAGAACTGCACAGCTAAGTGTAGCTACAAATCCAGGGGGACATGGCTGGCCCGACACTTCCTTCTGAATGCTTCTTCCCCTGGCTAGTGCCCTCAGACAGCCAGGGCACACCCACCCCACCCTGCTTCCCTTCCAAGTGCTTCATGAGCAAACAGTAGATAGGGTGTGTGGGGGGAATCCTGTGTCTCACTCGCGGCTGTTTCTAGGGTGTCACACTCACCGCCACATGTCCCCCCTCTTCACTGAGGAACTTCCGGACGTCACAGAGGGCTGCCAGCGCACACTGCCTTCAGGAGAGAAGACACAGAGTCAGCCCAGCATCAAGCCTTCAACCCTACCACAGATAGGACAAGGGGCAGCCTTGAGGCTTCTTCCCTTTTCAAGGTTTCGCTCCTGCCTTGGGCGGACCATCACCTGGCTGTGTGTTCCTGGGTGTCAGGTCTTCTGAAAGCTACTTTCTGTATTTTCCTGCATGATCCTATCCTGGCACAGTTACTTCTTTGGCTTGTTCATGACTCCTACACATCATGCATGTTCTACAATTATCAAGATAGATGCTTTTTTTTGGATTAATTAGTTTATTTTTGGTTTTTTGTGTATTTGAGTGTTTTGCCTGCATGACATACACCACATATGTATGCCTGGTGTCCTCAGAGTCAGAAGAGGTGTTGGATCCCCTGGAACTGGACTTACAGATGGTTGTGAACCACTATGTGGGTGCTGGGAATCAAGCCCAGGTTCTCTGTAAGAGCAGCAAATGCTCTTAACCACAGAGCCATTTCTCCAGCTCCAAGACAAATGCTTTCCAATCAGATTCTCTGTGTACCCTGGGCTGAGGGCAGCAAGGAAGGACACGATGGCAGAATTCTACCTTGAAGGAGAGAACTCCACAAACCACCTCCTAATGGAGCAGGGTACCGTCTTTTCTGCCTCTAGCACAGTGTCGTGCTCCCAGGACATTCAGCTCTAAGCCCTGATGACCATGTATGACACAGGGTCTATCTAGTACAGGCTGGCCTTGAACTCACAGAGACCCACCTGCCTCTGCCTCCTGAGTCCTGTACTTTTACTTTTTATCTATGACATCCTCCCTTAATAAAAAAAGGAGGACAGGCAGTGGTGGCGCACGCCTTTAATCCCAGCGCTTGGGAGGCAGAGGCAGGTAGATCTTAGTTCGAGGCCAGCCTGGTCTACAAAGTGAGTCCAGGACAGCCAGGGCTACACAAAGAAACCCTGTCTCGAAAAACCAAAAAAAAAAAAGAAAGAAAGAAAAAGAAAAAAAGGAGTGCTGGACATGGTGCCCAGGGCATTACCCACGCCAGACAAGGCCTCCCACCTAGTCTTCACTTACTGACACAGAGTAATGCTAGATCTCCCTCTGTGATCTAAGAGTGTCATGGAAATTCCCAGTGTCACAGTCACAGCACTATACTGTTATATAAATAAATATACTGTAGGTATGTCATAGAATCAAGTCCAGGCCACTAAGGAACTGTCCCCTTGTGCCTTCTAGTAATCCTCTATAGGTTTTTCTTTTTCTTTCTCTCTCTTTTTTCTTTCTTTTTTCTTTTGTTTTTTCCAGGCAGGGTTTCTCTGTGTAACACTACTGGCTGTCTTGGAACTCGCTTTGTAGACCAGACTGGCCTTGAACTCACAGAGATACACCTGCCTCTGCCTCCTGAGTGCTGGAATTAAAGGCATGGGCCACCATACCTGACTTTCTTTTAATTTCAGAGAACCTGTGTTCAATTCTCAGCACCCACATAGTGGTTCACAACAATCTGTAAGTCCAGTTCCAGGGGATCAAACACCCTCTTCTTTAATTAAAGTTTCTTTAATCCCAGCTCTCAGGAAGCAGAGGCAGGCTGATCTCTGTGAGTTCACGGCCAGCCTGGTCTACAAAGCAAGTCCAGGACAGCCAGGCTCTGTTATACAGAGAAACCCTGTCTCAAAAACAAACAAACAAATAAATAAAATTAAACCATTCTTTACAGGGATAGAGAAATGGCTGAATGGTTTAGAACACTGGCTACTCTTTCAGAGGACCAAGTTTAAGTCCTATCACCCATATCCAGTTCTAGGGACTCTGGCACCCTCTTCTGTTTTCTGTGGGCACCCAGGAAAAACATTTAAAGATACATACAAAAAATTATAAAATTAAAGAAAATTTTAATCTTTAAAAAAAAATTTTTTAGGGGGCTGGAGAGATGGCTCAGTGGTTAAGAGCACTGGCTGCCCTTCCAAAGGACCCATGTTCAAATCACAGCACCCATAGGGCAGTTCTCAGCTATCTGTAACTGCTGGGCGTGGTGGCACATGCTTTAATCCCAGAACTCAGGAGGCAGAGGCAGGTGGACCTCTGTGAGTTCAAGGCTAGCCTTGTCTACAAAACGAGTCCAGGACAGCCATAGATACACAGAGAAACCCTGTCTCGAAAACAAACAAATTAAAAAAAAAGATTTTTAGGCTGGGCATAGTGGCGCACGCCTTTAATCCCAGCACTTGGGAGGCAGAGGCAGGTGGATCTCTGTGAGTTCAAGGCCAGCCTGGACTACAGAGTGAGTCCAGGACAGCCAAGGCTACACAGAGAAACCCTGTTTCAGAAAAACTTAAAAAAAAAAAAGGTTTTAAGGGGCTGGAGAGATGGCTCAGTGGTTAAGAGCACTGGCTGCTCTTGCATAGGACCTGGGTTCAAATCCATCACCCACATGGCAGCTCACGACCATCATAACCCTAGTTCAGAGAATCCAGCACCCTCTTCTGACCTCAGAGGTATGCATGGAGTGCACAGACATACATGTGATCAAAACACTCATATAAAAAGTTTTTAAAAAGTGTTTTCTTTTGTCAAAAACTCTGTATTCTGAGTCTAGAAAACTAGCACTGTCTGGTCATTTCAGCACCTGCCTGTAGATCAGCAGGTTCTGGGCTAAGATCTTTGTGAAGTGCTCTGACTATGGATCTACTGACCAGGAGGAATGTCAGGGCCCCAGAGGAAATACCAGGAGACTATCTCGGGAGCCCGTGTGCACACTCATACGTGAGTATGCAGACATGCTTGTGCTGGCAGGTCTGTATGAGCGTACTGTACTTATTTATGGGCACACAAGTCTATCAGTGTGTGGGGGAATCCCTGTACCCATGATGGAGGAACTGAGGGCATCCTGTGGGACTCCAAGGAGACAGCCCACAAGTTGGTTCCTGCGTCCTCTGGACCTCACGCCATTGCCTTTCCCTTGCTTCCTATCACCGTGCTGTGATAAACCGTAGCCATGAGTCCTGGGAATCAGCCTCACAAATCACCAAACCTGAAGGTAGTCTTAGGATCCAAGTGTGTTTAGTATGTAGATGTACATAAAGTGAGCATGTGTGTGTGACTCTGAGTAATGCGCATGCAAGAATGAGCCCAAGTGAAGATGCCCACATGTGCGCACATACTCTCACAGACAGTGTGACAATATGTGTCCAGGAGCTGTGCATGTATGTGAACACACCCATATGTTCATATGGTATGTAGATGTTTGCATATAAGGTATACATGTGAGGTTATGTATCCATAGTATACACAGAGCTCAATATGAATGTGCCTAATGGGATATGCGTATATATGTCTCTATATATGCATATATGACTTTCACATACCTTCCTCTTATTTGAATATTCTAGAGCTTTTGAGACTTCAACAATGTTCATGTAGCCCTCTAGGAAATGCAGCCCTTTCTTCCCAGATGTCCCATTTTTAAGACTTCTGGGGCTGGAGAGATGGCTCAGCGGTTAAGAGCACTGGCTGCTCTTCCAGAGGTCATGAGTTCAATTCCCAGCAACCACATGGTGGCTCACAACCATCCATAATGAAATCTGGTGCCCTCTTCTGGCCTGCAGATATACTTGCAGACAGAACACTGTATACGTAATAAATAAATCTTTAAAAAAAAAAAAAAAGACTTCTGATCCCACCACACATGGCACATGGCTGCAATCCCAACACTTGGAAGGTAGAGATAGGAGGAGAAGTTTAAAGTGAGTTTGGCTATTTAGCAAGTTCATGGTTAGCCTGAACTACATCTCGCTATCTTTCTCAAAACAAAACAAACAAAAATTTCTTCTACTCCTGGGTTCAGGGTATAGCCAATTTACCATGAGCAAGGCCCTGGCTCAATCCCCAGTACTGCAAAAAACAAAACAAAAAACCCAAACAAACAAACAAAAAAACAACAACAAAAAACAGAACAAAATATAAACTACTTCTGGTGTTTTTACTTTTCCAACTACTTAGAGGAAAAATTGGGAGGGTCAATGGAAACTGACCCTGTGGCTCAGGGGACAGACCTAGGGTTTAGGTGTAAAATGAAAACCAGCCGGGCGTGGTGGTGCACGCCCTTAATCCCAGCACTGGGGGGGGGGGGGGGGGGGGGGGGGGGTGTCCGTGGTGTTGTAGGGACACCCGGGCGTACAGGGAGTCTAACAGACCAAAGAAAAAAAAAAAAAACCCCCTTTTAAAAAACCAAAAAAAAAAAAAAAAAAAAACAACAGGAATGACCTCTAGCACAGGCTCCTCTGCTCTAGCACGGTGACCTCGGGCTAGTTCCTCCAACCTCTCTGGGTCTGGGCTTCTCCATTTGAATTATTCCCCGACTCTGACCTGAGTGAAACTTCTGGCGGACTGGGAACACCAACACCACAAACACTACATTTACACACGCCAGTCTTCCAATTAAGGCTGACCAGTCCCGATCAACACTATCACTTTATAAGCTCGGACTCCACATCTGGGAAAGGCACCCCAATGATCAAATGGAGCCCACACCTTGGCAATGTTGTAGGTTTTACACTTGAGGCTTTCTCTGACCTACCGGGCATGAATGAGTGAATGATGAAACATTTTTGTTGTTGCTTTGTTTGTTTAATGAATTGGTTTTGAATCTGTTGAGACATGGGCTCATGTTGCCCAAGCTGGCCTTGAACTATATAATGGATACTAAGGTTGAGCCTGACCCTCTTGCTTTCACCTCCCAATTGCTGGGACTATAAGCATGGACCACCAAACTCAGCAATGATGGACAATTTCTTTTTTTTTTTTGGTTTTTCAAGACAGGGTTTCTCTGTTTAACAGCTCTGGCTGTCCTGGACTCGCTTTGTAGACCAGGCTGGCCTCGAACTTGCAAAGATCCGCCTGCCTCTGCCTCCCAAGTGCTGGGATTAAAGGCGTGCGCCACCACCGCCCGACTGTGATGGACAATTTCTAATGGTAAATAGGCTTAGATTCAAAATTACTCAGCTACTTCAAGTGTGAAGTAACCCACACAGTCCTGTGGGTCCTGGACTCTTTGAGCCTCAATTTCCTTACCTATAAAATGGGGACAATGGATATCAGACATCAAGCACGTAGTAGGTTCAAATATCAGTACATCTCCTAGCCTCCAGTTTTACCTACATGTCAAGACTCCCTTTCTGGGTAATTCACCTGGTCTCACCCCTATGATGCAAGACAAAAGGAAGCAGATTCAAATACACAGTGGGGTGCTCTTGCCCCCTGGTGGCCACAAAGAGAAAAGGTAGCCTAGTGCCCCTATAGCTCCAGGTCAGTACAGTGGCTGGGCTTGATTTGAGGAAGTCACAGAAGCTGGGTCTGGGTCACCAGGATGGCTGAGGCCAGAGCAAGTCTGTACCACCTTATCTGACAAGGGGTGTGTGCAGTTAGCTTTAATTGTAAGTTGACACAACCTTAGAGTCACCTGGAAAACGTTTCATGACAGACTGTCCTGACCAGATGGGCCTGTGGGCATGTCCATGAGGGATTTTTTTTTAATTTATTTATTTTTATGTGCACTAGTGTTTTACTTGCATTTTATGTCTGTGTGAGGTGTCAGGTCCCCTGGAATTGGAGTTACAGTTATGTCTCCCAAGTGATGGGACTAAAGGTGTGCGCCCCCACACCTGGAAAGACAGGGCGTCTTGAGCACCCCATCGGCCCCTTCCAAGGTGGGCATACCATCCCCAAGTCTGAACTGAGAGGGAGACAGAGATCATATGCAGATTTCTATCTCATTAGTGTCAACTACTCACCCCGAAGCATCCAAAACACATTAAACTAAAACCAAGGCCTAGCTGGTACATGCCAAGAACATGCCAAGCACATGGCAAACATACTCAAGTACTCATGGGAGTGCCTAAACTTGGGCAGAAGAGGAAATAACATGCATCTTCTAGGGTAGCCTGGAGTAGACAGGCAGGACCCCCAAGCCATGCAACGGTCCCTGACATGCCCTGGTTAAGTCTCTCCTCTCCCTGCAGCTCCATCTCCCTTCCCATAGAATGTCCCTACCAAAGGTCCTTAATGATAGAGCAGAGAAGAGATAGCCATCAATGCTAAACTTGACTTCCTCCCTAAGCCCATCACAGGTCAACCTTTCCACAACCTGAGAGGTTAAGAAGCCAGACCTAAATGGGGGTGGAGAGATGGTGCAGCGGTTAAGAGCACTGACTGCTCTTCCAAAGGATCTGGGTTCAAATCCCTGCATCCACATGGCAGTTCACAGATGTCTGTAACTACCGGGCATGAGCAGGACATGCCTTTAATCCCAGCACTTGGGAGGCAGAGGCAGGTAGATCTCTGTGAGTTCAAGGCCAGCCTGGTCTACAAAGTAAGTCTAGGACAGTCAAGCATACACAAAGAAACTCTGTCTTGAAAAACCTAAAAAAAAAAAAAAAAAAAAAAAAAAAAGAAGAAGCCAGACCTAGAGCTCGGCATGAAGGCACACACTTTTAATACTAGCACTCCAGAGATAGAGGCAGGTTGATCTCTGTGAGTTTGAGGACAGTCAGGGCAATATAGTGAGACCCTGTCTCAAAACAAAACAAAAACCTAAAAAAAGGGGGGGGGGGAGAATGGCTCAACAGTTAAGAGCACAGGTTGCTCTTCCAGAGAACCTGGGTTCAGTTCCCAGCACCCACATGGCAGCTCACAACTGTCTAAAAGTCCTGCTCTAGGGGATCTGACACCCTCACACAGACATATATGTAAGCAAGACACCATTGCACATGAAATAAAAGTAAATTAAAAGAAAAAAGTATATCTCTTCTACACTTCCAAAAACAGAAAAAAGAAAGGAAAAAACAAAGATGCCATCCCTGTCCCCTGTCACACAGCATCACACATCACTGAGGCAGCCCGGTCGGTCACACAGCATCTGGACTGTGCCCGTGCAGCTCACGCATTAACCAGGAACTATGCTCCAGAGGTTGGGAGAGGGGGGTGCTGCTTAGCAAATGGGTGGTAACTTATCAAGCCTTCTCTACAGCCATGCCCCACCGAAACTCTCACCACACTTACTTCCTGATTTTCAGGCCTTCTTCATTGTCTGGGAGGAAAAACTCAAAAGATTTGTATGTCTTGACCATGTCCCGGCGATACTGGCCGACGTTGAATTCTAGGGGGGAGGGGAGACTCAGGTGTCACAGGACAGCAACCCTACCCACCCCTGCCCAGGATCCTGCCCAGGCCCTGCCCACCGCCCGCCTTCCCCCTTCCCCTCCCACGATCCCCTTGGAGCCTCACCCCGAGTAGGCACACCAATCCAGTTGAGGTACCGGGTCAGCTTCTTAGAAATGTAGGTCTTGCCCCTGGCTGGCAGGCCCACCATGACGATGAGTGTTGGGCAGTTGGTCATGCACACTGCAAGGCAAGTGGCAGCACTGAGAGGCTAATCTGGAGGGTCACCTTGATGGGAGTGAGTCACCATGGAAAAAAGTCTCTGGGTGTGTCTATGAGGGGTTTCTATTGGTAGGAAGACCCATCTTAAATGTGGGTAGCCCTGTTCTGTTGGCAGGGGGTCCTGCGCTGAAAACAAACAAAAGCAAGCCAATCAACGGCATTCATTCACCTCTGCTTCCTCACCGTGGATCAATGTCACCAGCTACCTCAAGCTTCTGCCACCACACCTTCCTTGCCATAGTGGACTGTCCCCTTGAACTGTGAGCCAGAAAAAAACCTTTCCTTCCTTAAGGTGTTTTGTCAGAGCAACATGGAGAGAAAGTAGCTCAGGGACACTGCTGCATGCCGCTGGATCACCGAGCCTCCCTCGTTCCATATTATATCAGCCTCGGGGCATAGGGTTGGCACCAGCTGTCATCACACAGCTCTCTAAGTCCCCTCAGATTGTCTTGGGCTAACCTGTGCCCTGTTCCCAGGTCAGTCTGGAACCTCACCAGCCCCTCTCATCACAAAGCACACACCAGTATATAAGGCACAACCAGCCAGGCCAGAGAGTCAGATGCTGCCCACTGCCCAAAGGATGGAACCAATGCCTGCCTCTCTCACCAGGAATCTATACCCTAACCTCCATCTGCCTTCATTTGATGTGCCAGCTCTACTGTGGTCTCCTTGTGGTGCATTTCTTTTTCTCTTCAAAGCTCTGTCTTAAAGTTCTCCTTCCAACAAGCCCTTTCCCAAGAGCACCTGCATGTGAACTTGGGGCATTTTCACCTCCTCCTCAGTCACCTCACTAATGGCCGATATCTCTGCACTGATAGCTTGGAGTAGTGGTTACATGTGACTGTCCACCAAGCCAAGCAACCATTAACTGAGCCTTCCCAAAAGCATTACCCTGGCTAGGCTTGCTGATTGTTTATGGTTCCTCAGCTGAGTGTCCAGCTGCTCCTCCCACCTTCTGTATGCACACACACCCATGTACTTAGCCCCTTACCTGTGCTCTGAGGAAATCCAGTAAAGTCACTGGCTCTTCAGACTGAACTTGTGGAACTGTGTCTCCACGTGTCACTGGGCCCTTAGAAGGAGGGGTAGATCTTGCTTGCATCTCCCCCAGGGAAGGATTTTAGCCACAGTAGTGCCACTCACGGTCTGGGCCCAACACTGCTGCTCGGTAGTTATGAGCAGGATGGCAACCAGAAGTACATCAGGGTGACAGCCACATGGGGCTGAGACAGAGTCCCCACAATGACAATCCTCTTGATAATCTGCTTGTCTTCACCTTACATGCTACCAAAGTCAGGGTGTCAACCAGAGAAGCTGCTGAGGCTGGAGGAGGGGAGCAACTTGTCCACAGCTTCCCTGAGCTACAGCTACTTAGGACCGACGTCAGAGCGGCAGGGCACACTTCCAACTCGGTCAAACATGATCCCACCCAAGAAGTCACAGGCACCTTCCTTTCATCGCTCTTGAGACCAGGGTCAGTAAAACCATAGGTGACAGACTGCTGAACAGATGTGGGAAGCTGTCCTTGCTTCTCCTCTGCCCACCACTTGCCCTCATTTGCCAGACTGTCAGGAACACCCTTAGTTGTCTCTCTAGAACACAGCTCTGTGTGGCGTCAGCAGTTAGGCAAGTCTCGGTCCCTATTTCGATTCTGACACCTTCTGGCAACTGAGTCTTGGTGCCTTCACTAGCAAGACACAGCGCTTTCCCCATGTAAAGCTGGAGCACGCCCGGGGAGACGTGCCCTTTGCCTTACCCTGGCAGCATCCTGGACTACAGACGCAGGTGTACTTCAGTCCCAACTGCACTTAGGACTTGGGATGTAGGCAGCATCATTCCTGTGCATGACTCAAACTGTGAACCCCAGGGCAGGGGAGAAGGGGGCTGTGGGCTGAAGTAAGAGTGAGGACACTTGAAGAATAACCTCAATATTGGCTAAGGAGAGAGGAAACCGAGTTAAGCAAGGCCCTGCCTTCTCAGGGCCAGCAGACTGCTAGAGTCTGTTGTTTGCACAATTCTGGCCCAGGCTGACCAGCTCTGAAGCAATGGGACTCTGTCTCAGCCCCCTGTTCCCCACTCCCTCAATGTGCAAGGTGGGCAGTCAGGGCAGCAGATTGGATCTGGGCACAAAACCAGGCAATAAGTTGGTGATCACCTCTGCTCCTCAAGATAAGCTCCCCAGGAAACAAAAAAATCAAAGAGAGGACATCAACCATTTACCAGGGGCAATCCATCTGCCTGCCCCTCCTGATGAGCCCCTACACACACACACCATTGCTCTCTCAGAGATAGTGCATATGCTTTCAAGACTGAGGTACTGTATGAACTCTTCACATCGTCTTGGCTAGGATTTCTGTTGCTGTGATGAAACACTGTGGAACCTGGACTTAAGAGCTGATGCAGAGGCCACAGGGGAGTGCTGCTTACTGGCTTGCTCCCCATGGCCTGCTCAGCCTGCTTTCTTACAGAACCGAGGGCCACCAGTCCAGGAATGGCCCCACCCACAATGGAATGGGTCCCCCCACCCATGAATCACTAATTGAGAAAATGCCCTACAGGTTTCCCTCAGCCTGATCTTCCAGAGGCCTTTTCTCAACTAAGGTTCCCTCTTCTCAGATGACTACAGCGTGTGCCAAGCTGACATAAAAACTAGACAGTACAACTATTTTCCCAAAGCGGACCTGAGCCTCCTCCCACAGCCTCTGGTGACAGTGCCTCTGTTCCCCGTTCCCTCAATATGCAAGGTGGACAGTCAGGGCAGCAGATTGGATCTGGGCACAGAACAAGGCAATAAGTTGGTGATCACCTCTGCTCCTCAAGATAAGCTCCCTAGGAAACAAAAAAATCAAAGTAAACCAAAGTTCAAGAGCATTCGTGGCAGCCCTGCTTACAACAGCAAGATATGGAGATAGTCCCTAGAATGAAAAAAAGTACACACAAGGACAGAGCAAGGGGGGACACACCACGGACCTTGAGAGCTGTGAAATAAGGTGGGGTGTACAGTCAGACCACAGTGCTGAGCCCACAAGGACCCCAACATCTGGCAGACAGGACAGCAGAACACATTAACACCATACACACAGAGAGAAGGAAGTCTACAGACATGTCAACTCAGCCCTCTCTGGTTCCTTTTTCCATATATATTTACTGAAGCCCACAGAGCCCTAGGAGCCCAGAGACATTTGTGGTAATGGAGAGGGCCTGCCTGCCTACTTCCAGGCACTTCCACCAAAGGCACAGCTGAAGTTCCTGGAGTAGATTCCAGAACTTGACTTTTGAATTGATTGTCCCTGCTTCCACCATCGTGGACAGACTGAAGAATAAAGAGCCTTAAAAATTAAGCAAATTGCCGGGCGGTGGTGGCGCACGCCTTTAATCCCAGCACTTGGGAGGCAGAGGCAGGCGGATCTTTGTGAGTTCGAGGCCAGCCTGGTCTACAAAGTGAGTCCAGGACAGCCAGAGATATTCAGAGAAACCCTGTCTCGAAAAACCAAAAAAAAAAAAAAATTAAGCAATATGCCAGGCATGGTGGTGAACACCTTTAATTCCAGCACTCGGGAGGCAGAGGCAGGCAGATCTCAGTGAGTTCGAGGCCAGCCTGGTCTACAGAGTGAGTCCAGGACAGCTAGAGCTGTCATACAGAGAAACCCTGTCTCGAAAAACAAAACAAAAGGCAACATGGCATCACAGTCCTACTCAGAGGACAGAAGTTGTCTCTCCTATTGTCTTGTGCACACACACAAGTCCTGTCACACAGGACGAATCATGTCAGCTTGTCACTTTTGGCTGAAAAAAAAATCCATCAGAAAAACAATATTAGGGGCTGCAGAGATAGCCTAGTGGTTAAAAGCACTTGTTCTTAGCCTGGTGTAGTGGTGCACACATTTAATCCCAGTACTCCAGAGGCAGAGGCAGGCAGATCTCTGTGAGTTTGAGGTCATCCTGGACTACAGAGTGAGCCAGGCCAGCCAGGGGCTACACAGAGAAGCCCTGTCTCGAAACAACAACATAGCACTTGCTCTTGTAGAGGAGCAGGGTTTGAATCCCAGCACCACACAGAGGATCGTCTGGAGGCTCTGACATCCACCTCTCACCTCTGAGGACATCTGGAGCATACATAGTGCACACACATACAAGAAAGCAAAACACTCACACACATAAAATAGTAAATAAATATTTAAGAAAACTTTAAAAAAGGAAGGAAGGAAGACAATATCCTAGCACTGAGGAAGCAGAGGCAAAAAGACCATCCACAAGATCAACACTGGCCCAGTCTTATAGTGAGTTCGAGGCCATCCAGAGCCTGCTCTGGGAGACTCTATTCTCAGAAACAAAGGAAAAAAAAAACATCCAACTGGGCACGGTCTTGGGGTCCCTTCTCATCTCCTGTTCCACCTTCTCAGAGCTCCTAAATGTCTTCTAAGCTGGGGTTCTAATGGTAAGGAAAGCCAATAGCTTCCAGACATGTAGGAATGGCTCTGAATGTTATAAATGTATCAAATTTTATCAACTGCTTATGGTGTTCAAGGGTGGAAGACACAGCTTTGGCAATCAGCCCCAACACCCTGAGGAGCTGGGGATTAGATACCAGAGGAAAGCTTTCCTAGGGTCTTCTCTGTCCTTGCAGTCTCCCAGCCTGGCCCCAGCTCACAGTGCAAAGGGTAGAATGCTATAGAGGTGCTGGATGGGTGTGCTGTGATCTCTGGGACCCCTGGCTGGGCACCCAGACACACATATCTGCAAACTTCATTTTTGGCCATGTCACTTCCTAGTCCAGAAAAGTGTGAGTCTATAACCCAGACTATTCCAATGCTCTGACACTGACAAGCCCCTCCCCTCACACAAGAGCCACTGGTTTGCTTGTTTGGTGTTTCTTTTTATTTATTTTTTTCTTTTTCTTTCTTTCTCTCTCTGAAATAGGGTTTCTCTGTGTAGCCCTGGCTGTACTGGAACTCTGTAGACCAGGCTGGCCTCAAACTCAGAGATCCACCTGCCTCTAGGATTAAAGGCGTGCAGCACCACTGCCTGGCACAAGAGTCACATTTTAATCCTACACTTAGAACTTAGAGAGAGACATACAGGCCTTGTCTTGGGGGCAAGTTCCCCTCTGTGGGCCTCAGCTCCCTTCCCACCTATAATGAGGGGCTGGCTCAGGCTGATACCTCAGTCCCCCACTTTGATGTAGTAAAAGGCAAAAAGGAGATTGGGGTTGAGGAGATCTGCTTCTACTTTTCTTTCTTTCTTTCCTCTTTTTGGACAGGGTCTCTACATATCCCTGACTGTCCTGGAACTCACTCTGTAGACCAGGTTACTCAAACTCAGAGATCCTCCTGCCTATGTCTCCTTAGAACTGGGTTCAAAGGTTTGTGCCACCACGCTTAGCTTGCTTCCACTTTTCAAGTATCAACTCGTTAGAGACAAAGATGATAATAGTCTCATCCTAGGTTGAGGTCTAAGGGTTAGCTCCTTGCCCAAGATCACACAGCTGGTCCAGGATGTGGCTTGAGTGTTACTGTCCCCAAAGTCCAGGTCCCTGTTCTGGTGCAGCTACCTCCTGATCAGGACCACACTCCTAATAAAGGCTGGGAAGGAGTTTCTGTCTTAATGCTTCCAAAAGGACAACTGACCAGGCTAAAGCCACAGTCCCTGGGGACTCAGAATGTGCCTGGACAGCTTCGGATCCATCGGTACCCATAATGGGGTCAGAGCCACCACCCACAGGAACACAGTGTACTTATGAAAGACAGGACCCAAGTTGTGATCACATTTATACACCTTCCCCGCCCCCACCCTCCTATGACTCTCACAGTGGTAACGGTCAAAGTCATGGCCTCAGGCTGGCCTTGGCCACAGATGTCCAGGGGACCCTCTCCTCCCTTATCACACACAGCAGCCTTCAGGAATGCACGGAGACCCTGGCACATCACACAACAGCCTGATCTCCATCTCCATATCTGCACCACCAGTTGGACTAGATGTTCTTTGAGGTCTTTGCCAAGCTGCAAATTCATTACAATGTTTGAATTACTTCTAAAACAAATTGTTTTTCTTTTCCTCGTTAATAAAAAAAGTTCCAGACTCATTTAAGAACAAACAGAAAAACCAAGGAAGTAGATGAAAACACCCAGGATCTCAGAAGTGAGTCACTTAGCAATTCACAAATTTCAGCATATCGCCTTAGATGTTGCACCCTCTTGTGCAGTTGTTCACCTATGAACTCCTGTGGGTGCTTCCCTGTCCAGGGGCACAGAGATAGGTCCAATGGTGAGCTGTTCCCCTTGACCCAGTCCTGACAAACTGCACTCCCCTCAAGTTCCTTCAAAATTTTGGTTTTAAGACCAAGGGGTACCTATCTTGCTGAGGACTGCTAGCCCTTGGCTAGGCTTTCAAAAGTTCTTGGCTCAGTTCTGTGGCCAGGAGAGAGGAAAGAGCATGACCATGAAGTCCTTCACTGTCCCCAAGCACTGGAATCAGCTTGGGTCAGTGCCTTCCCAAGGTAATGGTGGGCAGACCCAGTCTCCAACAGACTGAGATGTCCCCTCACACCTGCCCCCACTCCTGCTCCACCACACTTAGCTGCCGAGGGCCACTGTCACACCACCACTGTCCACCCGACACACCTGTTCCCAGCCTCTCACCTGTCCCCGACTCCGCCCATCAGTCACAAGAGTCTCACCTGTGCCTATTTCTTTATCTGTCACCTGCCTTTCCACTCGAGCCCCTCGCCCAGGCCGTCTACCCACCCACCCGGGTTCACCTCTTTCCTCTTCTCCCTGCGAACCCGTCTTACCACCACGCTGGCTGGCGTGCAAAGCGGGCCGCCCATTGCTGTACGGCATCCAGATCTTCTTCAGGGGATTCTGGGTTAATTCCCGTGGGGAAGCCATCCCCAGACCGGGATGAATAGGACTGCGCTGCTTCTCAGCAACCTAGCCACCTCGGGCCACCCGAGGTCCCGCCCCTCGGGCCCCGCCCCTCCTCTAGCAGCTCCAACTCTTGTCCATCTTCCCGCAGGCCCGCCCCAGTACTAATAGGCTCCACCCAAACTAAAGAGGCACTTGCCTAGGACTACGCATGTCCAATTATCCTACCGCCTCTTTTTGGACTAAGCGCGCCCCGTCCTTCAAACCAGAGCTGATAACACGCATGCTCAACTCCCAGTGCGCCTAGCACCCGGATTATGCAAGCCCCGCCCCGGATGTGAAGTTTACGCACGCAACCCGAGTGTTATTTGCATAGGCCCGACCCATGGTCCCGCCCAGGGCTCTGAGGCCCCGCCTCAAGCGTGTGCGGCCTCCGCTCCTGGAAACAAGACCTCACGGTCGCCTGGTGAGAAGGGTGTGAGGTTGGGCGGGGCCTGCGTGATCCTCAGAGCCTGGATAGTCTAGACCCGCTTGGCCATTGTCCCCAAGAGGCTCTAATGACTGGCCTGCTGTCCTGGCAGTCATCTGCCGCTGCGTCCTCCTGGACCTTCTCGGGGGGCCTCCTCAGTTACTCCCACCCTCGAGACTTCCCGGGTCCACAAGAACAACTTGCTCAGCCACGCAGAAAAAGTTCCCTTATCTCAGGGACATAAACACAGGATATATCTCAAAATCGACCATGTTTTGGCATGGCTGCTGGGGAATTGGACTAATCGGCTGCCCACCTGGAGCAAATATATAACCAAACTTTTGGGGGACTCACTAAGCCTTAGCAGTATTTTGATTCTCTTCCCAAGATTTACATTTTACCATTTATAATTTTGTTGTTGTTGTTGCTTTCTTTTGGGGAGAAGAAGGGCAGGGTCTCATGTAGACCAGGCTGGCCTGGAACTCAATGTGTCGCTGAGGCTAACTTTGAACTTCTGATCATCCTGCTTTTACCTTCAACTTCCATTGTTTCAACACAATGTTTATACAGGGCTGGGACTCGAACTAGGGCTTAGTGCACGCTAGGCAAGCACTCTACCAACTGAGCTCCACCCTCAGCCCCAATTAAAGTTTTTTTTTTTATTTTTTTTATTTTTATTTTTTTTGGGGTTTTTTTTTTTTTTTTTTGAGACAGGGTTTCTCTGAATATCTCTGGCTGTCCTGGACTCGCTTTGTAGACCAGGCTGGCCTCGAACTCACAAAGATCCGCCTGCCTCTGCCTCCCAAGTGCTGGGATTAAAGGCGTGCGCCACCACCGCCCGGCTAGTTTTTTTTTTTAAACATTTATTTATTTATTATGTATACAGTATTTGCTCTACAAATATATGCCGGGCACCAGATCTCAATGTAGATGGTTGTGAGCCACCATGTGGTTGCTGGGAATTGAACTCAGGACCTTTGGAAGAAAAGCCAGTGCTCTTAACCTCTGAGCCATCTCTCCAGCCCTCAATTAAAGTTTTAATAATGAGTTTATGTAGTTTTCTAATGAGCTTCTGTCTCTTCATCAAGAAAATGAGATGCAGACATCATCAATTTTACAAGATTGTGGTACAGATTAAATGTATCAGTCTCAGAAATCTGTTCCAAACATGTAAGTGTTCTCATTCACTGTATTATCTCCCTCTCTCCCTTTGAAAATGTACTAGGCTAGGGTCAGGCATGAGAGCTCAGGCTTAAAGGCTAGGTACCATATGAAATACTTCCCAAGCTGGGTGACCCCCAGTGAACATGACCCCTGAAGGCCGGGGAGGGGGAGTGGGGGAAGTCACTCATTTGTGCTTGACCTCCATCACAGTCTCCAGAGAGCTCAGGCCTCTTCTTTCTGCCCAGCCTCACCTCTCCAAACTGCACACTTTCTGCTCCAGCAACACAGCTTGAAGCTCCATCTCACTGCCCGTTAATGATGCCCTCCACCACCCCCCTGGCAGGTTTCCTGCCTCACATGTGCCCAGCCAGAAGCCAGGGACATGAAAAAACGAAGCTGACCTCATTCACAATTGCCACAGCATCCCCTCCTTTCACATCTCTGTTTTGGGTCAGTTTACTGAGTCCCGACCCAACTCTTCAGAGTCTGGCAAAGACCCTCGGGATGACTGTGACAAAGATATCTTAACTGCTACACAAGGAAATAAAAGCTGGGGCCTCCCTAGTACCGGTTCTGGCTGGCTACTTCGGGGAAATGCCCTGCTGCAGGCAGACACTCATTTCCTCTTTCCTCATTCTCCTGTGGCAGTGTCCTCCCTCAGTCCCCAGAGGGAGGTGGGCAGCTTGGAGCACACCCACAGGTGGCTCATAACAAGCAGGGTTCCTCTTGTGAACACCAGCCACTCCTCCTCCGAAGCCACTCATTCTGTGCCTGTTTGTGTCCTGGCCATGACCAAGGTCATTTGGGGCCCACATTGGCCTCAGAAACCTCATTGCCACTCACACCATACCCATCACAGATGCTCCATGGGTACCCAGCACCTCACCAGGCTCATGCATTCTCTTCCCCAGAACTCCTCGATGTTACTCAAGAGCTGATAGCCAGGGCAGAGTAGGGCAGGGCAAGGGGCCAAAGCCATCTCCACACCCAGGCTGAGCCTGGTTTCAGGAAATGTGCCTGTATACCTCCCACTCTTCTCAGCTCACCCCTGGCTGACCCAGACACACCCTCTCAAGTCCACATATCCAGCTAGGAAGTCATAGGTCAACATCAGGAGCCTAGGCAGCCTTCCCAATGCCAGGGTCTACATCTGTTCTGAGGACCTACTTCCCATCTCCCCTTTCATTGCCTCATCCCTTAGGTAAGAAACTGAGGGTGCAGACAGGGAGGAGTTGAGATGGCAGGGCCAGCCAGGAGTGCTCATCCCCAGCCTTCACAGCTTAGCCTGCCACATCTCACTTCTCACACCTAGGCTCTTGCTTGTTCTCTCCGTTCAAATGTCCTCCAAGCTTTCTGCTCCCCTAACATCAGCAGATGCTCAAAAAGCCCTCATGGCTTTTCCCTCTTCGGGGCATCTCAAGTGTGCCAGTTACCCTATCCCATGGAAGTGTTGGGATGCCAGTGCCCACTCATGTATGAATATGGCTACCTGAGCCCTTCTCTACCATGAACCTAACTGCCCTGACCTGGCTGGCTCTCTGGGGACCTTATGTACTGACCACTGGACCTCCTCCTAGTATCCCAGTATAGAAGTCACTTGATCGAAGTCCTCAACCCTCAGTCCTCAAGGCTCAGACTCTTCCCACTCCTTGTATCTTCTACCTAGTCCTGGATGTACCAACAAGCCACCGTTTACAACATAAAGATCCAGGTGCCTCAGCCCTGCCACACAACTGCACAGGAACATGCTCATGCACACACACAGAAACACTGATTAGTCCTGGACCCAGGCATGCGCACACGAACAAATACTGTCCAGGGCCTGCTGCCTTGCTCCTTCTCTTCCTCTTTATTCCCTGACCAGATGCTGCTTTGGTGGGTGGAGGGAGTTCCCAGGAATCCTATCTTCCTCTGGCTATTTCCAAGAACTGTCCCTAGCATCTGAGCCCAGAGTTCACAGTGTGAGCTTCCAGTTTGGGGGATTGCAGCCATCATACAAGTGGCAGCCTGTGAGTCCTGTTCTGTATAGTTCCTGATTGCAGCCTGGCACAGGGTATGCAGTAGGTGCTCCAAGTGACTCCAAGCTAGCAAAGGTGCAAAGAAAAGGTTCAGAGAGGCTTATGAAAAAGAAAGAGCGCACAATAGGTGTGGAGAGAAACGAGGACCAGCACAGAACACACAGTAGGTGCCCTAGAAAGACAGACTTACAGGTTAAGATGGACCTATATGAAAAACTTCCCAACCTGGGTGACCCTGATGAACACGACCCCTTGGAGGCTGGCAAGGGGCACAGTGGAGTGTGCCTCAGGCAGCTGGCTGGCTCAGCTAAAGGAAGACATTATTTAATTTATAGTCATCCCACCTTGGTCCAGGCCCCTCTTCCCTACAAGGCCCCAGCTTTCCCTCACCTCCAGGCCACTGACAGACTGATGCCTTCTCAGAGTACTCTGAGAGACCCCCAACACACTTATGCTCTCTCCAGCACCACCTTGACTACACCCAGGTGTTTTTCCAGTCCCCACCCTCCCCATCCTACCCAATGCCTACCCTGGCCGTCGCTCTCCCGCCCAGGGTCAGTTTGAGAGGTGCCTCCTACTGTGCCTCTGTCCATCCTGCCACCGAATTGCCCAGGGCCACCGCTCCCCCCGCCCCCTGCGGCTCTGTAAGGGTAAGGAAACCCCGCCCCCCTGCAATGCTCAGAGGAAAAACAGCCCCGCCTCCCCAACCGTCCTAGACCCGCCCCCCCCCCCCAGGGCTGCTTTGCTGCGTGAGGTTGCCAGGCCCCCATCCAGGCAAGCAGCTGCCCTCTGCACTCCTGCCAGCACCGCTTCTTTCCAGCCAAAGCTGCCCATACCTATCAGGGTCTGGTCTTCTCTCCTTGCCTTGCCTACACCACTGGGAGCTCCTGCCTCACCCACAGGCAAATAGGCTCACACGCCCCAGAAAGTCAGTTTCAGCTCCAGCCCAGCAAAGGAATGGGCATGTCAGGAAGGTAAAGCCTCCTCTTTTCACAGTGAACAACAGGTCAGAGGGTAGGGAGGGAAGGTGAATGGAAGGGCAGGGAAGCTAGGTGTGACTCAGCCCTCATGTGTCACTGCCTGGGCGCACATGACAGGGTGCATCCTATCCTTCAGTCATCTGACATTTACTGAGTGCCTCCCGCAGCCACAACTTTCATGTACACCGTGTGTCACTTGGTGCTACAAGAAGCGTGGCTGCATAACTCTGCTTTACAGTTGAGGAAACTGGGGCTCAGATGTAGAGAGCTGCGACGTGCCGCGCCTTAAAAATGGCGCTGGTCTCCGCCTTCCACCAGCCCGACGGTGAGCGCTCTCGATGGTGGGCGGGTCCATGTTTGGCTAAGACCGCCCATGTGGCTTTACTTGATTGGCTATATGTGGGCCTCTAAGATAGCACCATGTGGCTTTAC
>CAJQZJ010003646.1:15079494-15132604 GCA_907164525.1 Lophiomys imhausi
TTGATTGGCTATATGTGGGCCTCTAAGATAGCACCATGTGGCTTTACCTGATTGGCTGTTCATTTAGTATTTAGCCTGTGGGTTGGGTCTGCCCGGCCCTCTTTTCGGAAGACTGTTTTCAAGGGACCTGAATAAACTGCAGGAGAAGAGCTTTTGCGAGTTGCGTCGTTCTTGCTGGTCGAGAGGGACGCGACACTCAGAAAATGTGAACAGCTTTGCTTAGGACAATTCATCAAGGAAAGCATAGGATTGTCTTGGAGCTCCAGCAGTATTCCTCCCTCCACCCTGAGCCATGTGTGTCCATGGAGCTGGCAGGGTGGCTGGAGTGTGGCTAGGACAGTGCTTGGCTGTGTGTTGTGTGTAGATTTGGGAGTCAGACACCCTCTTCCAACCATTGCTCACACACAGTTGTCAGAGATTCATAGCAGGCAGAGACTCAGCATGCATGCGTGCGCGTGCACACACACACACACACACACACACACCCCAAAACTACCAGAGTCAGATTTCCCACATGTGGTCATCTGTGCCGGTGCCTAGAGATGTCTCTGATAACTACATCTAACTAAGTAGGGTGCTACCTAACAGGGCACAAAGCAAGGGTGTCACCAGATGTAATAACACATACTTGGAACCCTAACACTCATGAGGCAGAGGCAGAAGGATTGCTATTAGCAAGTTCTAGGACATGCAAAGGTTCCATTGCAAGACTGTCTTTAAAGACAAAAACAAAATTACAAAACAAACATATGACCCTCATCAGCACTCTCTGGTGTAGCAGACTCAGGTTGGGGCCCCGGCCAGTGGCTGTAGATGGATCTCAGGTACAGCACTGGGATCCTGTGTTGAGTCTCATTAACATTTAATGATGGAGCTCACATGGTGGTACTAGATGCTCTGTGACTGCCAGGCACAGCCAGGCATGGCAAGATTCTATATAGTAAACATGCATGCTAGTGTCCAAGATGCCCAAACATACTAAGTGCGAAAAGTACAGAAACATGGCAAGACACTATATGGTTGTCTTAACATACATAGATACTCAGTGTAGATATGGCAGTGGTCCAGTATGATGATGCCTGGGACTGTGCTCTGTCTAGACGTAATACTGTCCAGCTTTGTTGCTATCATCCAGAACTTCTCATCCAGAGTCACCCCATCTTTATGAACCCCTTCCTCAGCGGCGGCCAACATGGGCTAGTATTCGGGCATTAATGGCAGCCTGATCCCTGGCAGCCTTGTTCCGAGCCTGCTCAAGTAAGATCCGCAAGAGGCCAATGGGGACATCCAGGGAGAGTGTGACACGTGTGTCCAGGTGAGGGTTGCCTTTAGAGCTGCTCCAGGAAGCTGAGGGCCCTGTGGTGGTAGCTGAGGGGCTCTCCAAGGCCACAGAGCAAGGAGTTGTTTCCAAATAGTTCTGAGGGAGGAGCTGGAAGGTGGGGATAGGGGTCCCTGGTACCAACAGGACCCTACCCATCATCAGGACCATGAGCACCAGCAGTGCCCACCTGGTCATCATGTGGTAAGGCTGTAAGGAGAAAACAGGCTCTATTTTCTGCAGGTCTGTGCTCTACATCTATGGTTCATTGGAAAGAGACAGACTGCAAGAGGCAAGAGGCAAAGAAGGGTTGGAGAGATTACAGAGGCCAGGCCAGGGACAGAGACACAGAGACAAAGTCAAAGAAGAAAGAAAGAAAATGCAAACTTAGGCATGGTGGCAAATGTCTATAATTCCAGCACTTGGAAACTGAGGCAGGATCCAGGTTTGAAGCCAGACTGGGTTATATAATGAGACCCTGTCTAAAAACTCCAAAGATAATAAACACAATGAGAACAATGGGCGCTAAGGACCCAACAACATCCAGAGGCAGAGGAAGAAAGGAGATTGGCAGGGGGAGAAGCAGAAGAGGAAGAGAGGCAGATGAATGGGATAGAGGCAAAACAAGATAGAAGACAAGAAAAAAGACAAGGCAGAAGGAGACAAGCCATCCAGAAGACTGCTAGATGGAAAGAGAGATTCAGAAACAGAAAACCTCACAGTGACAAAGTGGAGACAGATTCTGAGCACATGGCCGATTGGGGAAGGACAGCAGTTGGGGCAGAATGGGGCTGGTGAAGTAGAGCAACCCTAGACCCCACAGCCTCCCAGGTCCAGGCATCTCCATTCACCCAAACCCCAGGCCCACTTGACCCTAGACCCTTCCCATCCCAGTGCCACTCACACCACCATACCAACTTCCTCAGGAGTAGGCTGAGCTGCTGGGGCTGCTGGGGCTGCTGGGGCTGCTGGGGCTAGGGCTAGGCAACACTGTCCTGTGCCCTGACCCTTTAGTTCAAGGCCCATTTATCTCCCCCAGCCTCCTGGGTAGGAGCTACGGCATGTTTCCTGGCATGAGGCAGTTCCCCACCTATGACTCATCCCCTCCCAGGGAGCAGTAAGGACACCTCTTTATCCCCCCCCCCATTTACTTCTTTTGGGGAAGTTAGAGAACTGAGAGCACAGAAAAATAACAAGGGCTAGGCATGAGGACTCTATACGGTGCAATATAATGCTGACTACCCTTTTCCTCCAAGGGAAGTTTGCCTCCTGATACCCTCATCTCATTCAAATGATCAACAAGGGCCTTTTAAAAACAGCAGCTTTAATGCTCCCCCACCCCCGAATCAGCACCATGGCATCACAGCCTTGGGGTCAAGGGGCAGGTCGGACACCAGTCACATTCATTCACTGCCCACAACCACCCCCAAGAGTGAGTCATCTGCCAGGAAAGTAGGCACCACAATGGGGATTTGTCCACAGGGGGGAAGGCTAGACCCATAGGACCAAGTCACTGAAATAGTGGACACACACACGCTCACATGCACACGCAACTCTAGCACCAGATGAAGAATGGCAGGATCCTGCTGAGCCTGTCACCTCCAGGGACTGCAGACCATCGAGGGTATCATCCGGACCTCAGCCCTAGGCAGCACCTGTGTGGACACATCAGAGAACACTCAGCCCTTTGAACTTCTTTCCCAACATGAAGTCTGCACAGAAGCATGGCAAAGCATCCATGAGGGATGGAGTGTGGGCTCGGACTCAGAGAGGGACCCTTAGCAAAAAGGAACATGGAGGAGTGCCATGCAGGCATCACATCTGGGGATAAGTAGCCAGTTCTTTGGTCTGGGGTCTGCTCCAGGTCCCCTAGTCTCAGGGAACTTCTTGCCCAGGCACTAACACATGTACAAGCAGGCTTCACTGAGAGAACTAGACCCCTACCTGTTTTCTGGCTGTGGACCACTTGGGGTAGGCAGCGGCGCTCACATGCCTCACGGGTTCCAAAACGGTTGGCATTCCCTCCACAGCCACCGTAGACAAAGGGATGACAGGCTGTGCCACCAGGCACAGCCCGATGGTACCAACGCAGGGTATAGGCCGTACAGGAGCCCTCATCCAGTGGGAGGGAGCAGGGATCTAGGGTCATTGGTGGTTAAGTCATTGGGGATTGTGGGGGTGGGGATCAGAGAAATAAGAAATCAGCAAAAGATCACCAGTGGGATGGGCTCTGTCTGGCACTACCTGCACCTCTCTGCTCCCAGCCCTTAATCTTTCCATCACCATCCCAAGGGACTTCAGGGTCCTGGTAGTCCTCCACAGAATACACCGAGTACTCAGAAAAGTCGTCATCATCTTCAGGGGGCACCTGGCCTGCAGGCAGGGTGGGATATGCTGTGAGGAGACTCCTGCTGGTCCTGGGACAAAGTAGACTGTCCCCCATGCGCAGAAATGTGTGTGTGTCCTGTGTGCAGACTCTATATACATGCAATGATACATGAATATGCACATCTGTACCCAACCTGTACATTCCCCATGGGATGTCAGCCTCACCTTCCTCCTCTACATGGGAGACATGGAGCACAGGCACACGGTGGAGCTGGGGGCCAGCTGTATCCGCAGCGTAACTGGGGAGGGGTCCTGGAGCAGGTAGGTGATGATACCTTGGTTACCAAGCTCAGCCACCCTAGCCATACCGCTGCTGAGAGGACCCAAATGAAAGGCAGAGCAATCAGTGCCTTGGCTGAAGAAAATTCCAGATACAGAAAGCTACTCACGTGATCCAGATGCGATAAACTGGCCCTGGCAGGCTGGAAGGGGCAGAAAAGGTAGAATGAGAGAGACCATGAGAAATGGAGAATAAGAGACAAAGGAAAAGATGGGAAGGTGGAGAAAAGACAAAAGACACATGCATGGGGGGTTAGGATACACATACAGAGAGAGAGACATCAGGAGAGCCAGTGAGAGACCAGGGAGCGAGAAGAGAGAACAGGTGAAAGGTGAAAAAGAAAGAGAGGAAGAAACACAGAGAAGATGAACCAGCAGGGATGAGAAGTCAGAAACAGACCAGGGAAGCAAGGGCCAAAGGAAGTCAGGGTCAAGAGGCACACAGATGAAAACAGTCATGACAGGAAGAAACAGGGCCCCCAGAATCACCACTCCCCCTCCTGTGTCACAGCTGCTGGGACCAGCTCTGCTCCTTACTCTACCCCTCTACACAGTCATCAGAACACTATGTAGCCACCCACATCTGTCTGTCTCCCTCTATTAAGGAAGTCCTGTTAGCATGTTTGTCCTGCAACATCTGTGTCACATGTAACCATCAACCTCCACTTGCCCTCTGTAAGTTCTGGGGTCTTGTCAGTCCCCATCTAGGTGTCCTGGGATGGGGTGGGGGCAGGAGACTCCACACTAGACCCACTCACCACAATGCTGACTCATCTCCTGACGCACAAAGCCCCGAATGTCATCCTCCTGGGAACACAAGACCACAAGGTCCCTTAAGAACCCATGAATCATGGTCCACATAATGCAGGAATCAAAGACAAGTCATATAAAGCCAAGACTCCCCCCCAGGACTAGGCAGTCAGGGTACTGGGTGCTCCATCCCACCCAGGCTAAACTCACAGTAAGTGCAGCCTCTCCCTTCTCCCCACGGGGGCCAGCAGGTCCTGGTCGCCCCTATATGCAACAGATGTTACCAGGTTGTGACAGATCTCAGACACCACAGATCATTGCAATCTCTGACTCCAAGCCCAGGAATCCACACTCACCTGCTCCCCTCTCTCACCGGGGGTGCCAGGAGCACCAGGAGCCCCCACCACACTCTCTCCAGGGGGACCTCGCTCACCCTGTCAGACACAAGGACCAAGAAGGCAGGGTCAGTAGCAGTTTGGGTCAGAATACAGGCAAGTGAAGGACCATGGCATCAGAGATTGGAGCATGGAGATCAGAGCATGGGTTGTAGGGTCACAATTACGAGAGACAGGAAAGGTAGAAGTGCTGGGAACATAGCTCAGCAATACAACACTTGATTCGCATGCATGAGACTCTGGGCTTAATCCTTAGCATTATAAAAACAAGACATGACCGCTGAACCAGAGAGATGGTTCAGCAGTTACAGCACAATAAGGTTCTTATAGAGGACCCAGGCTCCGGTACCAGTACCCTCGAGGCAGCTCACAAGCATCTGTAACTCTAGTTCCAAGGGATCTGATGCCCTCTTCTGGCCTTCTCAGGCACCAGTCACAGTCTTTGTACACACAAGTCATACATTCAGTCAAAGCTTTCATACACTTAAGGAATAAAAATTTAAAAACAAAGTGCAAGCAGGCATGGCAGCGCACACCTTTAATCCCGGCACCTGGGCTGCAGAGGCAAGCAGAACTCTGATTTTGAGGCTAGCCTGGTTTCCAAGCCACCCAGGGCTACATAGTGAGGGAGGGTAGGGACGAGGGTCAGGTGTCACAGTTGGGGACCCCTACCTTCTGACCCTGAAGTCCTTCAGGGCCTCTGGGACCAACACCACCAGGTGGCCCTGGGGGACCACTAGAGCCATCGTTCCCTCTGGAACCTGGGAAGCCCCCAACTCCTGGGGGGCCCTGTGGAAAGATACAAGAGGGTTGGTGATTAAAACCCCTTCAAGATGAGACCACCACCAAAGACAATGCTCCTCTCAGATCACAAACCCTGTCCTCAACTTACCCTCTCCCCTTTCTCGCCTTGGTCACCCTTGGGTCCTGACTGCCCATCAAAGCCTCTGTCACCCTGGAAACAGAAGAAGCAAGAAATATACACAACCCTGACATCCCTCTGCTCTTGTGTATCCTTGAGTTTTGTGATTCCTCTAGCCCCAGTGTCCTCTATGGTACATGAGCATCTGTTATTGTCTCAGCTATGATCCCATGACACCAACTCCACCAAAGCCCTGCCCTGATACAAAATGACCACCTTCTTCACCTTCTACCCTTTCATCCTAACTCTCCACTGTGACCCCATCCTCTCCTGAAATCTCAAAAACCACGCATGATTCCCCCAAAGCCATGACGTTCCCTGACCCTATTATGATCTTCTCTGTCCTATCTGACTCCACCGCCCTCATGGCCATTATCAAGAGACCCATACCTTGGGACCAACCAGGCCCTCTTTACCAGGAGCCCCAGACGGACCTGGCAAACCAGGCTCTCCCTAGAGGAAAGAAAATGTGAGTTGGCTCTTTATAGTCAACTGCCCCTCTTCATTTAGGGTGTACCTGACACTCACCACATCTCCTTTCCGTCCTGCTAACCCAGGGCGACCGGAAAAACCAGCTTCACCCTGAAGGTACCAGGTAGAGGAGTGAACCTTGTGATCCAGCCCCCACAGCCCCTGCATTAGCCCCCGCATCAGCCCCCACATCAGCCCCAACATCAGCCCCCACATCCCCATGGCCCCCACATCAGCCCCTGCATCAGCCCCCACATCCCTATGGCCCCCACATCAGCCCCTGCATCAGCCCCAAAGCCTCACAGCCCCAACATCAGCCCCCATAGCCCCATGGCCCCCACGTTAGCCCCACATCAGCCCCTGCATCAGTCCCAACATCAGCCCCACAGCCCCAGAATCTCCCGTTACAACTATACCTTGTCTCCTTTTTGACCATCGAGGCCACAGGCTCCCTTTATTCCTCTTTCTCCCTAAGGAAGGAAAGCAGATACAAAAAACAACTTCTCAGTCAGACGCAATAGGATGCATCTGCAACCCAGCACTTGGGAGGTGGAGGTAAGATGGTCAGGAGTTCAAGTCCAGGTTTGGCTACATAACAAGTTCAAAGCTAGCCTGGGCTATGTGAGAACCTGGGTCCAAAAATTTTTAAATGAGCCACTTCTAATTCACCTTGAATCTTGACCTTAAAACCAACTCTTACTACTGGTTTCAGACATTTCCAACCTGAGTTAACTCTCTACATAACCTGAGCTCACAAATCTGACCCTAGGCCTCTTATTCTCCAACACAAGACCTTCTTGGACAGAGAAGAAAAAGATTTTTGATCACCTTGAGGCCCCGGGGACCTGTGAAGCCAATATCTCCTTTGTCTCCTTGGAAACCAGGGGCTCCATCCTTTCCTGGGGCTCCCTGGGGAGAAAAGGGGTTGACATAGATCAAGAAAGGAAAGTGAGGGATCAAAGGGAAACCCTAGATTGCTGGCAGGGAACTCCAGCCACCACTCATTGCCATGGGGACAAGGGTTAGCATGGACTGGGGTCATCATCATAGAGTTCACTTTCTTTTCCAGGAAGGTCACAAAAAATTGGGCCCAAAAAGGCTACCTAGGCCTGGTCATCATGGGAATGGGGGCCTTGTGAGGACAGGGGGTCTCTATGGCTCTGTGGGACTGGGGCATCTTACCGGCTCACCAGGAATCCCTGCAGCACCTGGCTCACCCTGTAGGAAACAAATTGAGGCAAGCCCTTCAGTGTAACCGTGCCCCATGCTGGCACAGGCAGTCACTTGATGACACAGTAATCCAGGACCCAGTCTGCACACAGATCTTGCGTGTACACACGTGTGACCAAGGAAACCAAGATCTCTAACATAAGACATCCCCAAGGCAGGTGTGAGGGATACATAGGTGACTAGGCCTGGGGTGGAACTTGCCTTGGGTCCTGTGACTCCTCGAACTCCAATTAATCCAGCAGAGCCTTTGTCACCAGGCTCTCCTTTGGAGCCCTTTAGAAGTGACCAGAAGAAAGAACAGAGTCAAGACACCATCTGGAGCACCTCTAACATCCAAAGAGCTCCCTTACTGTTTCCAGAGGCTCCCCTCATAGAGCCATAGTCCAGAGCCCCCTCCTGTTCTCACCGAGAGCCACTGGAGCACTCCTGATCATCCCCATCCTCTCTGTCACGACAGGCTAAGCATCTTTCTTGCCCACAATAAGCTTCGTCCTTCTTTGACTCTTTGTGACATACACACACACATTCAACCTGCAGCACCCCACCAGGAGAGCCATCCTCTTCCTTGTACCTTGTCACCAGGATTCCCACTTTCTCCCCGAGGTCCTTTGTCACCATCTATGCCTCGAGGCCCTCGTTCACCCTAGGTCAGAGATCAGGAGTCAGGGTCAGGAACTAGATGGCCCTCGTGTTCTGGAAAACTGAACTCTTGGATCATCTGCGCCAGCCCCACAGAACTCTTTCCTATAGCCAAGGGAGACCCACTTCACATCTGAACCAGACCCACTCACCGTGTCCCCTTTGGCACCTCGTGGCCCCGGAGGTCCCTCAATCACAGCTGAGTCACCCTGAGGGACAGGGAGGCATCAGAAGAGTCAAGAGCATCCCAGTTTCCTGCTATAGCCCTCCCCATAACCACACTTACCTTGTCACCCTTGGGCCCTGAAGTTCCAGTGTCACCCTATTGGGTAGAAGAATGTGAACCTCACCCAATCTGGGGGATGGCAGACCTCAATTACAATATCCATTATCACCCCTACTCACCCCAGGGGCCTTTCTTCCACAGTCTTACCTTCTCCCCTCGGTCTCCCCGGCTGCCAGGGGGTCCCTGCATGGGAAAAAATGATTATGAGTTATAGAAATGTGGGAGGGAGGCTAGTTAGACAGCAGCTCAAGAGACAGAGAGGACTAGAGAGGGAGCAAAAGAAACGGTAAGGACCAGAGCCGGCAAAACCCGAAGGGCAATGACAGACTGTAATGCCCCAAGGACATAGAGGGGGTCAGCCAGGGAACTGGAGTCATACCACTGGGGCTTTTCCCAACAGGACATACCACGAGTCCTCGAGGTCCTTCCTGGCCGGGGTGGCCATCTTCACCCTGAATGGTGATGTTAAGTTCACTGACTTAGGTTGGAAATCTGATGTAGGGATGGTGAGGCCTGGGTGTGGTGAGGACGTACGTACCCGGACACCTGGTTCACCTCGCTCGCCTCGGGGCCCAGGCAGCCCTGCCACTGTGGCTCCCTAGAGATCAACAGGACACCAGGAATAAGTAAGGGAACTCAGTAGAAGACAGAGGATTATAAGAGCTCAGTGAAAGTTGGAGAATGACGGGCACAGGAGAGAGTCAGCAGCATGTCACCTACCTTGTCTCCTTTGAGTCCAGAGGCGCCAGGTGCTCCCTGTGGGTAAGAGTGAGGTGAGGAACCTATGGGCTCGAAGGCCCCACATATACAAACTCATGGCCTAGTCCCCACCAATAACCCTCACATGGGCAGACTTAGGGCATTTAGGCAATTCTACTCACTGCTGACCCTGGTGGTCCAGGTGGTCCCAAGGGACCTGGGGCACCTTCTCTCCCTGGAGGACCTGCCAGACCCTATAGGAAAATGGGATAAGGGAGACAGGAAATGACTTGGTAGCCATCTTTCTCTTCCTCTAAAAACAGCATCACCAAGGAAGGGCCTGAGTCCCTTCCTCCTCACCCGGGACCAGATTCAGAGGTCCTGAGGTCAGCAAGTCCCTTATGCTGTTCCCAGCCCTCTTACCCGCTCTCCAACAGGCCCTGGCTGCCCCATCTCTCCTCGAGGTCCTGTTTGACCAGGGAACCCAACAACACCAGGAGCACCGGGGGCACCAGGGGGGCCCAAATCTCCCTGAAACAGATTAAAAGGGGGAGTGGTCCCAGAAGAACACCTTCCTCCCACCTCAGGAGCCATGATGGGGCACTGACTTACCTTCATACCTGGAGGACCAGTTGGCCCAGGGGGGCCCTGAACCCCAATGCCTGGCTCACCCTTTGAGGGAAAGAGAGAGAGATCTTATTAGGTTTAAAGAGTCATAAGCCCTTGACCAGGCGTGGTGGCACACCCCTTTTATCCCAGCACTCAGGAGGCAGAGGCAGGTGGATTTCTGTGAGTTCGAGGCCAGCCTGGTCTACAAAGTGAGTCTAGGACAGCCAGAGATACACAAAGAAACCCTGTCTCGAAAACAAAACAAAAAAAAAAAAACTCCAAAAACCAAAAAGCAAGAGTCATAAGCCCATGACCCCAAGCAGAGACTCTTTCACATTAATGTACCTTGAGACCTTTGAGTCCTGGAGCCCCTTTCTGGCCCTAAAAAAAAAATAAAAATAAACAAATTCAAGCTAGAGAGATGACTCAGAGGTTAAGAGCACTGGCTGTTCTTCTAGAGGACCTGGATTCAATTCCCAGCACCCACAAAAGGCAGCTCACAACTATCTACAATTTCAGTCTCAAGGGATCTGATGTCCTTTCTGGCCTCCAAGGCCAACAGGCAGGCAGGTGGTACACAAATAAACACTCAGGCAAAACACTTATACACAGTTTTTTAAATGTAGGAACGTGAATGCCAAGCTTCAATATGGACCAAAAATATTCCCAGGGGAACTCAGATGACTGTGAGCCTATGAGAACTCAGACAGGACTGTAGGCTGCTGAGGGCACAGGCCAAGGGAGGCCCAGATGTGACCACAGACATGTGGGAGTTTAGCTGTGACCACCGGCACATAGAGCTCACACATGAGCGTGCAAACACAAGGGACGACAGATGTGGTGCTCAACGGAAAATCCATCAGGGAACTTAGATGTCACCACAGATGTGTACTCAGACAGATGGGGGTGGGAGACAAGATTATAAACGCATGACCATGGAGAAGCCTGTAGAAATTCTGCCCTGTCCCAGGACCTGGGAGATGAGGCTGTAACAGACATGCATGGGCTCAGCCATGGTAAATCATGATCAAGGATGGGCACACACAAGCCAAGCTCGGATCCACAAGTATGGAAGCCAAAAGAATGTGGCCCTTGTGCTCCAAACAGAAACTTCCTAAGAACATAAGCATAGAGGTTCAGAGGCATGAATGACCCCAAGAATGGTCATTGTTTTCATGGTCAAGCCAGACTTGCTCCCACTCAGACCCCAGACTTACGTCTTCCCCAGGGTCCCCAGGCTCTCCTGCATGGCCAGCTTCACCCTGCACATAGAGGATGGTAAGGGCCCCTGGCCTCCCAGACTCACCCCTACTCTGCCCAACACTTATGCTGGAAGCCCAAACCCACTCACTTTTTCACCCCGTGGTCCGGGAAGTCCTCGGTCACCTTTGGCTCCCTGTAGACATAAGGGTCATATGACAACACAGGTGTCAGTCACAAACTAATCTTAATGGGACAGCCCTGAGGCCAGGGTCAAATGTGGAGAATACTGTAAAAGCTAAGAGTCATGAGGGTAGATAAACTATGGGCCAAAGGGTCCCTGCTGTCAGAGGTGTCACACTCACCGGTTCACCTAGCAGGGCTCCAGCAAGGTCTCCTGGAGCTCCCTGATAAGAGGGGGGAGGTCAGTGGGTTTCCTTCTCCTGTTCCTTAGCCCTTTCTTTCAATACTCCTGCCTACTCACCTTCTCTCCTTTTGCTCCAGGGGGGCCAACCACCACCTGTGAGGAGCATCTAGTGAGTAGCCCACCACCACCCACCCTTCCCCTCCCTTCCTCCCATCCCAGATGGCAGACTTGGGGATGAGCAGGCGATAGGGAGCAGAGCCAACAGTCACCTGACCGGGGGCCCCAACAGGGCCACGCTCTCCTTTAGGTCCAACAGGGCCAGGCAGACCTGGTAACCCCTATGAAAGAGCAGTGTGAAGAATTTAGTCTCTTCATCCCCTCTCCCTGACACCCAGCTCCTACCCAGCCACCACAGGCCCACCACCAGCTCTCCTAGAACACCTACTGGTACACCAGGACCTCCTCTGTCTCCGTCCTTTCCACTGGTACCATCACGACCTGGGGGTCCAGGCTTCCCTGTCTCCCCCTGACAAGAAGGAGCTCAGTCAAGGACCTGCATAATGACCCTTAGCCCCTGGAGCTAAGATGGCCCAAGACGTCCAGGACTTACCACTTGTCCAGGCAAACCTGGTGACCCTTGTGGACCCTAGGGTGGAGGGAGAGCAGACATCAGGGTCATATAGGGTGAAGGACAAAGGACACAGGAGAATGTGGAACCTGTGGAACACAGGCACTAGAACATGGTACCCCTACTGAAATTTACTTACCACAAGGCCTGAAGGGCCAGGAGGCCCAGGAAGTCCCACAGCTCCAGTAGGTCCAGGCAGACCCTGGAAGAAGAAGTTCAGAACAGTGCCGACCCCACAAGTGTCCTTGTAACTTATCCCAAGATCTACACCACTCACCCGTCCTGGGGGTCCTGTCTCTCCAGGTTCCCCCTGTAAAAGGTCCAGAAATCATGTGCTCAGCTCCACAACTGGAAAAGGTATGCCTGGAATCCCCTCCTTTTCCATCTGTACATCCCATTCTCCTTCCATGCCTATACTTACTTTCAGGCCAGAAGGTCCCTGAGGTCCTGCAGGGCCAGCCAGACCCTAGAGAAAAGTGTAAAGGCAGAAGACAGGGGTCAGTGGTGTCTGCTGGGACTCCAGGATTCTCACAAAGCCTGACTTATCAACAGTGACAGATGACCGTCCTATCCCTCTCCTACCCTCAGTAGGCTGCGTTTCTCTATCACTCACCGGGGCACCAGGTGGTCCAGGGTCTCCATGGCCACCCTGTTGGGAAGAGTCTGATGAAAGGAGCCAGCCCCACCCAGGGAAAGTAGGCAATGTTTTTCATTGGAGTTTGGCATAGGATAAGAGCAGAGTGGGGGTTCTAATGTACTCACCGCTGGGCCAGGGGTCCCCCTCGGGCCCTGCAGACCCTGCATAAGGAATGGGCTGTTAAACTTTGGTCCAGGCCTCACTTTGGCCTGTTCCCACCTTCTGAGGGGCTTTGTCTGATGAGCACCTTATATTCCTCACCTCTCTGGTACAGACACCACATATACCTGTGGTATATGGACTGCCCTTACAGATAGCTCATAGACACTTTGGTATATACACAATAAACCTGTCAGACATCATGCCCCTGTGTCTACAATTTGCACATGGGCATTAGGGAGACTTACTCCCCTCAAGTAATAAGCATACAGAGAGGGTCTCAGATCCTAACCAGCTACTCCCGTGGCCACTCACCGGCTTCCCTTCAGGCCCAGCCACACCACGCTCTCCTGGCACACCCTATAAAAAAACAGGTCTCAGAGCACCTTGCCCTCATGCCCAACCCCAGCATTTTCATTGCCCACCCTGCCCCTGATGGTCAAGGACAGGACTTAGGCTCCTAAGCAGTGCCGACTCCAGCCCTGCACATGTGACAAACCATGTAAGAGTCATGTTCTTGGACATGTGTGACATATGGGGCAAGAACTCACCGGGTTGCCATCATGACCCCTCTTTCCAGGCTCTCCCTGGTCTCCTTTGATGCCTGATACACCCTGCAAACAAAATGTCATGCCCTGAGCCCTGTTCTCTGCCATGTGTGCACATATATGTGCATACCACTCATGGTATGCCCCATAGAGAGAGGGCATAAGGGGTAAGGATCCTCACCTTGTCTCCTTTGGGTCCAGGGACACCATCACTGCCTGGCTCCCCCTGTTTAGATGAGATGTCAGATTAGGCCCTAGTGTCATGGTAGGACTCGGGTCACACATTGACCCCACACTGACCTTAGCACCCTTGAGTCCAGGAGGCCCTTGTTCTCTAGCAGGTCCAGGACCTGGCTCTTCAATGACCACCTAGAAGTACAAAATCATGGAGGGAAGATGAGTCTGTCATGGGTGTGAAGGAATCAGGACAGGTCCCAGGATCACATAAAGTTATGGGGTTGAAGATACTACATGGAATTTCTGGATCCCAATCTCTGTGTAGTATCATCACCAGTCACAGACTGGGTGATCACCTTGGGACCAGGAGGGCCTGGTGGTCCAGGGAGGCCAGGAAGACCATCTCTGCCCTGTGGAAGAAAACAAAAGAAAATGGGAGATTGTGCCAGCCAGCACAGGCTCCAGGAAGGCCTGCTTCAGGGTGCCTCCCCAGCACATACCTGTTCTCCACGCTCTCCTTTCTCTCCCCGTTCTCCCTGGATACAAAGAGCAGAGTAAAGCCAATGTAGGGAGGCCAGTCTCTCCAACCATTCTCCCACCCCTCCTGGTCAGCCCCAGGCTCACCCTCTCTCCTGGCTTTCCTGTTTCCCCCGTACTACCAGCCTGGCCTGGGAGTCCAGGGATGCCAGGCTTTCCAGGTTCCCCAGCAAGGCCAGGTGGACCAGGTGGGCCCCTCTCACCAAGGGCCAGACCAGGAGGTCCCTGAGGTCCAGGGTCTCCACGTTCTCCCTTCAGCCCACGTTCTCCAGGAAAGCCAATGGACCCCTGGAGGAGGAGAAGGGTGAATGCTTGTGTCTGTAAGAATATGTGGTCCACAAGGCATACCCACTGAGCATCCACCAGTCACTTACCTCCTTGCCTGGAAGGCCTCGCTCACCCTGGTCTCCCTTGGGGCCAGGTCTCCGCTCAGGCAAAGGCAGGAAGCTGCCAGAACTCTCATCCCAGGTGTCCACAATTTCCCGCAGGGCTGACACCTGAAGAGCAGTGAGGGTGGAAAGGACCAGGGCCTGTAACTCATCTGATGGTCCTTGTGGACACTGCTTGTCTCATAGAGCTCCACCTGACCCCACCTCAGTGCCATCCTACCTTGATGCCAGCAGTTTCCAGCAGCCGCTCTGCATTCTGGAGGACACAAAGACGGTAAAGAACTATCTGTATAAGAGAAGGCCCTACCTCCGGCCCCACACTGTCCCCTGAGAAAGTTCTACAACCTCTTGTCCTCTGGAGGTCAGGTGTGAGACCACTGAAAGCCTATCCTTGGCATTTCTCCATCACCTATGCTTCCTTAAATGAAGCTACAGGAACCCCAGTGGGGCAAGAGTCTTAGCACAGAAGCCAGAGAGTCCCATAGCAAGGGGAAAGACAGAAGTGGCCACTATGGGGATGCAGACAAGGGGCAAGGGACAGTCTGACTCACCGGCAAGCTCCCAGGCTCTCCTCGTAGGCCACGTTCTCCAGGAAGGCCCTAGAGACAACACCCAGCTGGTGGGATGTGTGTACATGTAAGGGGAGGGCATAGCTCCATGGGCAGATGAAAAAGCTGGGAGCCTCACCTGTTCCCCCTTGGATCCAGTCTCTCCACGGTCACCCTGGAACAGAGAATGATCCAGGGGAACATGTCTCCTAACCCTGCTCAGCCCTTCATTACACACACACCTTACCCAATGTAGATACACCTACTCACCTTAGGACCCATAATTCCTGGGACACCAGGGAACCCCTGGAATACAGCGGAACATAAAGGAGTCACACGGATCAAGGCATCCCAGGAGGGTAGCCCAGGACACATGATGGGCTAATGATCCCAAGACCAAGGATTACCCTAGACACTCACCTGACCAGGAGGACCGACCTGCCCTGTGAGACCTGGAGGACCCTGAAGCCCAGGGTTACCAGGAGCTCCACGGTCACCCTTGGGACCATCAGGACCCTGTAGTGGATACAGTCAGCACTCAGGGTCCCAAGGAAGAGTGAAATCATATTTCTCACAGGGTCATGATCAGGGCTCACAAAACATAAAAAAAACCTCAAACACTCACTTCTCTTCCAGGAGCACCTGAATCTCCCTTTTCCCCCTAAGGAAGACAAGACTTTTTAGACATGGTCCAATCTGAGGCCACAGCATCCTCTGAGGGAAGGACTTACCTTCCTTCCCTCTCCTCCAGGGTCTCCAGGTTCTCCCTGTGGGCAGAAGGTCTCATAAGCCCAAATGGTCTGGCTTTGGGGTTGTCTGTATAGATTTCAGATGACTGGAACTGATTCTGTGTCTGTCGCGTCATTGCTGTGTGTCTTAGAGTGACTGTGTCCACCCCAGCAAACTGCTGCATGCCCTTGGGTGTGCCTATGAGTGTCTGCATTAATGTACACATGCTCACACCCTCCTCCTTCGGCTCTCTTTATATAACTCACCTCCATGCAAACATAGTAAGTGTCCATGTCTTATGAGTCTACATATCCATAACTGTCTTAGCAGGTGTACACAGGGCTCCATATTTCTCTATCTGCATATCATGGCCAGTGTCTGAGCATGAATTTTTTTTATTTATTTTTTTTTATTTTTTTATTTTTTTTATTTTATTTTATTTTTTTGGTTTTTTCGAGACAAGGTTTCTCTGTGTAGCCCTGGCTGTCCTGGACTCACTTTATAGACCAGGCTGGCCTCGAACTCACAAAGATCCACCTGCCTCTGCCTCCCAAGTGCTGGGATTAAAGGCGTGCGCCACCACCGCCCGGCTATGAATTTTTTATATACATACACTCATGTCCCCAGTTCCTTAGAAACTGCATGTTTTGGCATGTATCTGTAAATATTACATGTATTTCAATATATGTGGTCACATGTATGTTAGTGACAATTTCTATAAATGTGTGCCAGCATGTCCTCACATGTGTCATGGTAAAGCCATGGGACTTTGTCTCTACATTTGGTCTAAGCATAGTGTTCCAGTGTTAACATGTCTCCACATGTCACTAAATGTGCCTTGATACCCACATGTCTGTCTCTCTCAACCTATTTTTGTGGTTTTTTGACTGGACAAGTGACTGTGGCTTACCTTGTCATGCCCTGGCTATGTTTGGTGTTGGTGTGTGTCTACATATGTCAGTACATGAGTTTCATGTATTGTCTGTGTTTCTGGGCTATGTGAACATGCGGGGCCTTCTTGGCAGGTTTAGCAGCATTGTCTTAGACACTCACATTTTTTCCATTCAGGCCAGGTTTTCCATCCTCGCCTGTCTTTCCCTGTAGGAACAGAGCGATGGTCAGATCTTGGGGCTCCGGTGACAGTAGAAAGAGATGAAAAGGATGGCTTAAAGTCTGGACTCACCGGTACTCCAGGAGGGCCAGGAGGACCAGGTAGGCCATGTTCTCCTCGAAGGCCTGGGAGCCCCTAGGGGGAAAAATCATTGCTAGGATTGAGAGGGTCTCTGAGATATCCCTTCAATATGGTACCTCATAGCCTAGAAGAGCCCCTAGTATAGAGATTAAGAGGTCTTGTGGAAACCCTGAGGCCCAGATCCCATAAGTTAAGGGAAACCCAGCTTGGATTCTTTTTTTTTTGGTTTTTCGAGACAGGGTTTCTCTGAATATCTCTGGCTGTCCTGGACTCGCTTTGTAGACCAGGCTGGCCTCGAACTCACAAAGATCCGCCTGCCTCTGCCTCCCAAGTGCTGGGATTAAAGGCGTGCGCCACCACTGCCCGGCTCAGCTTGGATTCTTAATGGAAGGCCCTAGAACTGTCTGAACCATCCTGTTAAGATGTATAAAGCAGAGGTCAGTAGGGGGACCCAGGTGACCTGCTTACTAGGGACAGAGACCTCCTCCCAAAGACCCACCAGGACCAACTGGCCCTATGCTCATTGATGACATGGATGGGACCCCTGCTGGACCCCCAAGCAAGTCACCCTCCATCCTGGTATCCCCCCTAACTTACATCTCTCCCAGGGTCCCCAGCTTTGCCTGAAGCACCCTAAGAAGAGATTCAAAGTTAGGTACATGGGATGAGGGTCCCTGCCCACTGGTAGGACAATAGTTGCGGTGAACCCAAAGCCTGGTAATGGTGATCTGCCCCGCAAGGGAAGGCTTTAGGAGGATGTATGGAAAACACTGCTGTGCCAGAGAACAAGGCCGAGACCAATCAAGTACAGTGAAGGGCCACAGGAAAGGGACAGCTGTTACTCACATGCAGTCCTGGGGGGCCAGGGGCTCCTGGTTTCCCATCCAGCCCACTCCGGCCATCCAACCCTGGGGGCCCCCGATCGCCCTGAAGAAAACAGAGTGGCAGGAAGTCTTGAAGACTGAGATGGGTCTTCAACCCAGCTGTATTTCTGGAAACTGGTTCCATTCTCTCACCTTGTCTCCTGCAGGGCCTCGGACACCTGGGTCTCCCTGGAGGGAACATGGTCAAAAAAAAGGTGGTGGTACAATGGTGGTGCTGGGTAAGGGGCAAAGCACACACTCACCTGTGAGCCTGGGGGGCCCCGGAGCCCGTCAATGCCCTGAGGACAAAGGACAGAAGAAATCAGAGTAAAGTTTTCCAGAACTACAGTCCCCACAAAACCCATTACACTCACCCTTTCTCCAGAGGGCCCAGGGGGGCCAGGGTCACCCTTGGGTCCTCGAGGACCTTCCTGTCCAGGTTCTCCCTATGGCAGAGACAGACTTGCTGAGGGAACAGCCCCTCAGTCACTAGACACACTTGAGTAAAGTCTTGTCACAAGGGCCACTGGATATTTCCCAGACTTGCAGCTTCACTGTACCACAGACCCCAGTACCTTGTCTCTGGATCCAATTCCTGCATCCACCTGTAGGAGAATGACCAATCAGAACACTTCAAGAGGAAACCTGAGTCTGGAAAGCAGTGAGGGAAGTGGATTGGGAGAGAGGACACAGGAGTCAACAGGGGCAGGAAAGGGAGATGACAGAGGACAAAACCTGTCTCAACACCTACCACTCGTCCAGGGAGACCCGGGGGGCCCTGGAAAAAGAAATTACTAGCATCAATAGGAGCCCTGAGGCTACCGGGCATTGAAGTTCAGAGTTGCCCAGGTTCAATTCTGCCCCCCAATTCCCTAAAGCACCCCAATGTCAACTCCTAGAAGGTACTTAGGCCTAGACACTGCCATCAGTGCTTCTTCCTGATAATCTCCAGGCCTCTTGCACGAACAATGCTCACCAGTGGCAGCCCACACTAGCCCAGGACCAGCGTCACTCACCGGCTCCCCACGGTCACCCTTGGGTCCAGATGGTCCAGGGCTGCCCTACAGAAGAGCAGGGAGTCATTTGGGGCAGACAGCAAATGGGGAGAGATTTAGAAGTACCATGAGGGCTCATGGGGTCCTGCTGGCCTTTGGGGAGTTCTCACAAAAGAGACAAAGGAGGTGAGGACTGTGAGGGTGAACCCTGAAAGGATGGGGTGGGAGTTGGATGGATGAGCTGAGACTGAAGTCAGGGGTAAGGGACCAGAAGTTGAGACTCACATTCCGTCCATCTTCTCCAGGATCTCCCTGGTCTCCCTTCTCACCCACAGGCCCCCGGACCCCAGGAGCCCCCTGAGAAAAACAGCTGCTTTGAGACACACTCTTTGGGCAGTTTCAGGTTTTCCTATGAGCTTCTTTCTATACTGCCTATATGCCCCATCACCCCCAAATCCATAAGGTTTTCCCATCACCTCATAGCTCCCCACAGATTCTCCTCTCACATCTCATCCCTCCCAAAACCTATCACCTTCGTGCTTAAGTTTTTTCCTCCCTCTTGCTTGATCCCTTATTTCTCCCTGTGAAAACTCACCCGGAGGCCACGTTCACCTGCTTTTCCAGGCAAACCTGGGTCACCCTGGTGATGGAGACAAACATCACTCTGTGTAGGTGGGTTAGGATCTAACTGCCTTAGTAAACATGGGCAGAGATGGCCTGAGTACTGGCTGGACAGTCAGCAGATGGACAAAACAATCTGCTAGGGCCCCAAGGTCCTTGAGGGTCATGGTTCTAGGATAGAGGGCCAAAGCCACAGTCGGGGGGGAGTCTCACCGGGGCACCCTCGTCACCTTTCTCTCCAGCTTCACCCTGTGAGATATGAGAGTCAGTCTTGGTCCTGAGATCCCATGCAAACACCCAAGCTCCCTGTTCCCCACAACACCCCCAGCTCTAGCCTCTCACATCTCTTCCTCGGGGACCAACAGGTCCTGGGGGACCAGATCGCCCAGGGTCTCCCTTCTCTCCAGGAGGTCCTGGGTCACCCTGTCAGGGAGACAAGAAAGAGAGGTGATGCAGAATTCAGACAACAGACAGCCTTTGAGAGAGGAGGGAACTCCAGAAACTCTGGGGTCATCCAAGGTCACAGATACTCACTGTGTGTCCTGCTCTGCCTGTGAGGCCAATGGGGCCCTGAGAGAGCAGGAAAGGCAACAGGTTAGTCAGAGTTCTAGACACCTGTCCTCCCACCCTCGGTTACATACCCCCAGCCCCGCATCTATTCACCTGGTCTCCAGGCTCTCCTTTGGGGCCAGGGTTTCCAGAAAGAGCCAACCCAGGTGGGCCCTGTAGATGGAAGGATCAGAATTCAGGAGTGCATGACCTCCACCTGTCCCTACCCCCAAACCACTTCCTCCCACTCACCTGTTCTCCTTTGATTCCAGCAGCTCCCCTGGGCCCAGGGAGCCCAGAATCTCCCTAAAGGTGACAAACACCATCAGTACTAGAACCTGGTACTCCCACAACCCAGCAATCGTGCTGCAGGCCTTGCGTTCTCTAAGTAGGACCCAAGATAGATCCTGTGACCTTGACCTCAGCCTTCAAACAACCTCCATACGTACCTTTTCTCCTTTGGCTCCAGCACCACCAGGACCCTGAAAACAAACCGGACAGACACAACTCAGCCATGACTAGGGATCGTAAGGCCAGTGTCCACGGGGACAGAGATATGTGGAGCTGGATGTCACAGAGCTCCGTCCCTGCCTGAGGGGCACAGACAGGTTCACTAGTAAGAATAAAGTAAGGGCTGTACAGAATGGACTGACACCTGACACCATGTTCACAATTGCAAAATGGTTATAGGGTCAGAAGGAGACAGCTAGATGTCTGAAGGCAGATTACAGCACAAGAGGAACCACAAAGCTGGGCCTACACAGGGCCAAGGAGTCACAGTCCTGTGAACTGTCACTGCTCTAGGACTAGGCTGGGCTCAGGACCCCATCTGTCCCTCACTCACCACTGCAGGATCCCCAGGGCGACCAGGCTCTCCCTACAGAGAGAGGACAGGGACAAAGACAGGTCAAAGAGTCACCTAGGAACCCAAGGTCCAAGTGTCTCATCTGCCACATCCCTGCTGCCAGGGACTATGACATCCAGCCATAACCCACCTTTTCTCCTCGGCGGCCTGTGGGTCCTGGTGGCCCCTGCACATGGAGAAATTGTGAACCCAAACAGGCAGGGAGGGACACAGGAAAGCCCCATTCCTGACCCACCACCACTGTCACAGTCTCACCTCGGGACCCTCCACTCCAGGACGTCCAGCAGCCCCGGGAAGCCCCTGGGGAAGAGGAACAGAGATGCGGCTCTGATGGGTGGCAGCAGATTAGAAAGGGGTCACAGGGAACTGGGATTGGGATTGACAGGAGTGAAACTCAGCAAGAAAACAAAGATCAGTTCTGTTCAAGTCAGAAAATTCAAAGCTAGCCTGACCATGGTGGTGCATGCCTTTAATCCCAGCACTTAGGAGGCAGAGGCAGGCGGATCTCTGTGAGTTCAAAGCCAGCCTGGTCTATAGAGTGAGTTCCAGGACAGCCAGGGTCACACAAGAAACCCTGTCTCAAAAACAAACAAAAAAAAAAAGGAAAGAAAATTCAGAGGTGGATCCCTGAGGCTGAGGGCTAGAACCTACATCCCTAAGGATTAGACGTCATGTGCTGAAGGGTAAGGCAGGGTGGAAGGGATCAAGAGCAAGAAATCAGAACTAGAAGGGAACATAGAGTCTATAAGTCAGCTAGCACTGAGGTCAGAAGACTTACCTGGGGTCCCACTGGACCAGGTGATCCCCGTTCACCCTGGCAGAACAGTAGAGGTCAGAGCTGACAATGGCCCCAGATCCTCCCAAGCTCCCCCAGGTTCCACGTACCTTTTCTCCAGGCTCACCCGGGGTCCCTGTCAGTCCCCGGTCACCCTAAGGAGAGAGAAGAGAGGGACTTTCAGAGAACCCTAACCCTGCAGCCTCTACAGTACTATAGGAGGGTCTCAGACTGTTAACACACCACATCTGAACACACCCCTGCCACAGTTGGTACTTACTTTAGGCCCAATGACTCCAGGAGCTCCCCGCAGGCCCTGGAGGGGATGATCGGGAGTTCAGAGATGTAGGTTTGAGTATAAGGATGAAGAGGGAGTTGATGGTTGAAGGCAGGAACTGGAGCTAACTCACCGGTTCACCTGGGGCCCCAGGTTGTCCTGGAAGACCTGGGTCTCCATCCTCACAGTCACCCTGAGGGAGAAACAAATGACAGGAAGACCCAGGGGAGGCTCTGCCCTTGGGCCACAAAAAGGCCAGAATCCTACCTTTTCTCCCTTATCTCCAGAGCGGCCAGCTGGGCCTTGGGGTCCAGGACTTCCAGGAAGGCCCTTGAAGGAAGTAAACAAACTCATAAGCAAGAAACTAGGTAGGCCAGCATTCAACCACTGCCCCAGCAGAGCCCCAAGTCTCCAAGCAGCTTCCCCAGAAGAACCCCAAGGCTCCCTCACCGGAAGCCCAGGCTCGCCTTGTCCAGTGCCACTGATAACTGGTCCTGGGGGACCCTGGAGAGGAGCAATGGGTCAGGAGATGTCCATGGGACTCCAAGCCATCCCTAGGATAGCTAGCCCCTCACTTACCCGTTCACCACGATCACCTTTGTCACCCTGGAAGACAGATCATAACCCCATGACTCTGGACCATACCTTCCTCCCCAACACACAAAGAAAGTTATTGGGCCAAATTTGATTATAGAAATAATGGGGGCCAGGTGTGGTAGAGCATTCTTCCTCCCAGCACTTGGAAGAGGCAGGCATATCTCTGTGGATTTGAGGCCAGCCTGGTGTACATAGTGAGTTTCAGGCCAGCCAGGGCTACATAGAGAGACCTTGTCTGAACAACCTACCCCACAAAAAAAAAAAAAAAAAAAAAAGAATAATGGGGAACTGAGGAATGGGAATTAAAGGCAGGAAGAAACAATAAGGGTTGTATGGATTCCAGCGGGGTCATCAAGTCTCTGAATCACATGGTATTCATAAGACTATTTGGGGATCATGCTGTCACCTTCACTGATGTTCCAGGAAGCCCTGGGGGACCACGGGGTCCTGGGTCTCCCAAAGGGCCATGAGGTCCAGGGGGGCCCTGATAGAGGAGACAATAAAGGCACATTAGAGCTGACTCTCACTTTCCATTGGTTTTCTCCCACTCCAATATCACTTGTTGTCATGTAACCTGAGACTTACTGAAGGTCCCGGATCCCCTTTCTTTCCAGGAAGCCCTGGCCCTTCCCCTTCAATGACTTGCCCAGGCTTCCCCTGTGAGGGTCAGAAAGCAGTTCTTAGGGTAGGGGAGGTGGAAGAAACCCCTCAAGGTGTCCCAGTTTTTCCTTAGCATGCTTTGGGCCTTGTACAGGGTATGGCCTAGGGCACCCCACTCCTCCATAGAATATCCTGGCCCCTTTTCCCTTTCCCTTCCACCTACCGGCTCCCCCTTTGGGCCTCGAGGCCCTCGCTCTCCCTGAGGACAAAGCAGAGTGGAGGGTAGTACTTAGATTCTCATGAGTCTCAGAGTGGTCCTCATGAGCCATGGCTGACCCCAGGCACAGGCTCTTCACCATATAGAAAGAGCCTCAGCAGACATTGAGAAAGCAGAAAGAGAGCACTTACCGGTTCCCCACGAGAGCCAGGCCACCCTGGGGAGCCCTGGAAATGAAGGTCAAAGATAGAACAGTCAAAATTATATCCCCATTCGTGGAATTGTCTCCCTGTGACCAGCGAAGGCAAGGCACAATGCTCACCTTAACGCCAGGAGACCCAGGAATGCCAGGGAGGCCAGGGCTGCCTGGAGGCCCTTCTGGGCCAGGAAAGCCCTAGAAAGGCAAAAAACATCAGAGTAGGAAAAGATCCTCACTCAGTGTTCTGCTTTACATGAAGAGACCCATGCCATCAACCATGGCTCCAACCCTACAGGCTCCCAAGTGTTACCAGAGGTGACTAAGGCAGACAAGTGGCACTCCACTTGAATGGAGCTAATCCCAGGCAAGAGGCCAGGCTCTCCAGGGGATCCTAAAGGTCCTGTCTCTGCACTCCAGAACCTCCCCCTAACCTGGTGTGCTTTATAATCTTCACTTAGGCCTCTAAGAATATTCTCTGGATATTTATTTATTATTTATGGAGGCAGGGTCTTGCTGTAGTCTAGGTTAACCTAAAAGCTGCGGCTCCTCCTGCTTCTGCATGTTGGGTCCCACAAGTGTGCACCACCATGTCCCACTCACCCAGTGCCTCTAACTCTGCTTCTTCCTCTTTGCCCACACCCTCCAGGAACACTAGCGGGAGCACCCTGGAGACAGCTAATGACCTCTGCACTCACCCTGTCGCCTTTTTCTTGGGTACTTCCGGGGGGGACCTTGCTGGCCAGGAGCACCGGTCCTGCCCTGAGTGAGAAGAGCAGGTAAGGAGACTGTAATCCAGGCAGGAGACAGGCAGGTGTAGGGAGGCACTCACCGGGAGACCGGGGAGACCAGGAGGTCCAGCCTGTCCTTGCAGTCCCTAAAAGAGGTGACCAGTGAGTCCTGTACTGTCGACCACCTCTGCCCCACTGACACCCAGTCCGTTGTTCACCCCCTTACCTTCACTCCAGGTTCCCCCTTCTGGCCCTAGGAAAAGACATGTCGGAAGAAGGTAAGAACAACCAGCCCTAGCTGTGGCCTTTGCCCACCCATTCAACCTGATCAGTTTACCTTTGGACAGTGCACAGCACAAGGCTCTGGTTGTGGCTGTGGGCAAAGAGGTTCTTTGAGACCAGGAAGTTCTTAAAGAACTCTAAGGTCCCCTTGTCTACCAATCCCTAGAGGCCTTGTCCAAACCTGCGTGGTCACAGCTGTCTGACACAGGGCTACTGCCAGATCACTGACTGCTTGGTCTAAGCTTGGGCCACTATCCATGGCAAGGAAGTTCTGGACGGGGTCCAAGCGAAGCAGCTGCTCTGGGTCAGCTCCCGGCAAACCCAAAATCATCACCTTGAGCCCTAAGACGAGATCCAGTGACCTACATCACAACCTCACTGGGTCCACCCCTATTCCCAAGGCCCTACTCCATCAGGCCCCTGGCTCACCAGAAGTCTGGGCCTCACGAATGGGACTGAATATGTCCCCTCTCAGAGGCTCATCCACTAACAGGACCATCACCCCTGGCACTTGCTGACGACGACCAGGAGCGTTGGGTGCCAAGAGGTGGCTGTGAGCTGTGATCACAGCCGTACCTGGGAAGAAGGGCATGTCAAAACTCCAAGACACTGAACTCCTGATAGGGAAGCCCCAGGAGTCCAAGCCAATTGCAGTCCTTACCTAGGTTGTTTCCACTTGGGTCCACATATGGGATGTCACGGATCTTTTGCAAGATAACACCAAGGTCATGGGAACTATTCAGTGGGAACAATGGGGAGGGCCGGTGACTGTAGGACAGCAGGCCAACCTGGGTAAGAGCAGACACAGGACATGGAGGGAAGGACAGAGTAGGACAGAGACACTCAGAGTCTGGAGGAACAGAGACATGGGGGAGGTATGGCCAATCCTAAACTGCTAACCAGGTGGTCAGTAATGAAGGTGGACTAGGGAGTCACCCAGCAGGTGAGGTGACCTGGAGCCTGTGGGGAGAGCTGGGTAAAGCCTGAACCCACAGAGGGGTGGGGAAATGGAGGCTGGGGAGGAACCTGTAGAGGGGAGGGACAGGGATAAGGTGGGGTATGGCTGTCTTTAGAGCCAAACCTGAGCAGCCTGTGGACCGAGAGGCCCGAGTGCAGACACCAGCCTTTCCAGGACCCTCCTTACAGCCTCTGCATTGTGAGCATTGTCTCGAGTGGTGTGCAACAGGAACACGACGTCCATCCGGCCATGGGGACACGCTGTGCAAAAGAATGGAGTTGCTAGCATCATTAGACCTTTCATGGTCCCCTCAGACTTCTCCCACTGTACCTTCCATACCTGGCTTTTGTGTGACAGAGACCTCAGGACCTCGTACGCCCCTCTGGATAGGCGTGAGAGAGAAGACATAGGGAACACCAGGTTCCAGGCCTGTCACTCTGTGGGAGCTTGAGGTCCCTGGCAGTGATTGTGGAACCCCGGGCACTTCTGCAGAGGATAGTTTGGTTAAACAGGAGCTTCTCTATGGAACCCTAATTACCACCCACCCTACCTCTGGCCCTCCCCTCACCCTGGCCAGTTCCTCTGAGTGGCCGCCAGGACAGGATGTAGCTGGATGCTCCAGGCACTGGGGTCCAGGTCAAAGTCACTGAGTCAATAGAGGTGTCCACCACACGTAGTCCAGTGCTTGGGACATGAGGGGCCTCTGAAAGAGGAATCAAAGGCCAAAGGGTCTGAGGCTGGATGTAGACAGCAACACAGAGATATGAGAGAGATCCTGGAGCAGGTTCACTGTAGTGAATCATCATGGAAGCTCATGTAGGAAACTCCCCCAGGGCCTGAGGGGAGGGGCTACAGGAGTCACTTAGAGTCTGGAGTGCAGGAAATTAGGGTACATCATCAGTGGGAGTCAGAGCAAGCACACTCCGGGGTGGTATGTGCTCTAGAAGGCTCACCAGTGTGCGCAGTCACCTTCCTAGGGGGCCCTTCTCCAGTCTGACCTAGGACACTTAGCCATACATGGTACAGTGTTGCTGGCTTCAGTCCATCCAGGTTGTAGCTGTTAGACTCAGGTCCCAAGATCAGGGACTTCTCCTGGCCACCTAAGACAAGGAGCAGGAATATGCAGGAGGACGGTGACGGATACCAGTGGTGCCTGGGTCCACCTCACTGACTCTCAACAACCACAATGACCACTGCTTGTCAGGTCCAGCCTCCTGATGAATCTTCCTCTTTCCCTCTTTACCCTGTGGGCAGCCGGCAACTGCTCAAGACTGGTTACTCCAGCCTACCTTGCCGACTAAGCCCCTGCTGTTTTTGATTCTGCAGACCTGGCTCCCTCCTCCCTTAACCAACTTTGATGACCACGCCCACAGGCCCTGTCTCTTAATTGGTGCCAACCTCCCACTAGGGCACAGCTTACCCTCAGGTTGCCAATGCAGACGGAAGCCCGGTGCCCCAGGTACTGGTTCCCAGCGCAGCCTCAAGGACTGCTGTCCACGCTGCACTACTTGAAGGCTATCCAGAGGTGCGGGAGCCTCGGGCGCTTAAGAAAAAACACTGTAATTAGGGAGGTATTGCTCCTAAGGCTGTACCAATCCCACTTTGTGCATTTTACCCCCCCCCAGACTACCCATACAGGCTCACTATAATCTCCAACACAAGTCCTGCCCATAAGTTCCATCCCTTGAACACAAGCCCTAGTCGAAGGCTCCTTCCAACCCCCAAACCCTCCTACGTGTGGTGACGACGATGGAGACTGGTGAACCCTCTCGGTCTCCAACAAGTGCTGTCACTTTCACTGAGTAGCTGACTCCGCCTTCCAGACCCTGAATCTCGGCAGAGTCTTTGTTTCCTGGGAGTATCTGGTGTCTCATAGGGCCACCTGTCCAGGCCAGTGCAGAGTAAGAGTTAGCGGAGTGAGGAGCTAACCAGAGAGGGCAGTTGTAGCAGGAAGGACAGGGATAGGGTCATGGAGCCATACCTTCACTACGTCCCCACGCCAGTCTATAGGCTGTGGCTCCAGGGACTCCTAACCAAGTGACCCTTAGAACATCACTGGAAGCATTAAGGATTTGCAGTTTTGACACACTGCCTACAGGCTCAGGAGCTAGGGATAAAGGAAAGGTAAAGAAAGGTCAGGGGCCTTTGGGTGTCTAGCAGAGACAAGAGTGGCAAGGCAGGCATAGGTAGGGAAGGCTAGGCAAGGGTAGTGTGGCTGGGTCAGTGGAAGGGACTTTAAGAGGGAGGAAGTCAGTGTTTCAGAGAGGAAGGGTGGCACGGCCAAGGTCACTACCATGGGTGGACACTCAGTCACCATGGGTGGTTCAGAATGAACAGGAAAGTCACCACGCAGCCATGGAATGAGCAATTGCAGTCAGAAATACAGAGTACAGGTGGGTCAGAATAGCTGACCAGGGTGCACTCACCAGTCCTCCCAACCACAGAGGCAGGCGCTCCATCCACGCCAGCCACGTGGGTTCTCACTCGTACTATATACTCTGTGTCTGGCTCCAGCCCATCTATTTCAGCCACTGTGGCCTCCCCAGAAACCAACTGAGATTTCTCTGGACCTGGGATCAGGGAAACAGGTAACACCAGGCCTTGTCAAACTACCCCTATGCTCCACTTGGACCCCAAAAGTATCTCTAGCCTCCATTCTAGTCAGAACTGCCTCCCAAGGCCCTCCTTAAATCCCTCCCTCCTACCATGGCTTGAGTGCCAGGACACCCTGTATCCTGTGGCACCAGGAACCCCAGTCCAGGCAATGCTGATAGACGTGCTGCCAGCCTGAGTCAAATGGACTCTCCTCACTGGGCCCAATGGGTCTGGAGAGGGAGATACCAGGGAATCTGGTAAAGTGGACAGGAGGTCTGATGGGAGAAGAGTGGGGACTGTTTGTTAAGTGAAGGCTGAGGGTTTATAGGAGGCAGGGATCTCACAAAGGAGGCAGTGAGGGTTCGGCAGAAAGCACTGTAGGAAGCCGAGCTGGCTGGCAGCAAACTGAAAGGCAAGATCTGACCAAGAGGGGTCTATGTAAGTGTTAGGAGACAGTGAGGACATTGGGCAAAGGAGAGAGTTGGGTCTAAGAGGAGAGTTGGGTCCAGGAAGAGGAGGAAGTAGTGGGTTTGAGGGATGAGTAGCTGAAATAAGAACAAAGACAGTGGGAGCTGTGGGTGAGACACAGGCGAATGTGAAAGAGAAGGCTCGAGAGTAGGAATGGGAATAGAATGGAACTCAGAGAGGAAGTAGTGGGAATGAAGCGATTTAAGGGCCATAGAAGTCTGAAGGGGCACTGGAAGCAAAGAATGAAGGGACTGGGTCAGGCTCTGACCAGTTCGAGCCACAATGACCACAGGAGGACCCTCTTCCCTCCCTCGAAGCGCTGACACAGCCACACGATAAGAGGTTCCAGGCTGCAGCCCCAGGATGTCCGTGGCAGTGGAGTCTGGGGTCAATGTCTGACTGGACTCTGGACCTGTGATCAGAGAGAATGATGGCCTGGTTTTTGCATGTCCTCTCACTTCTCCATACTCTGACAGCTCCCCTCAGCAGCCCACACACCCCACACTGACCACTGCCTGTCCTCCAGCTAATCCGAAATCCACTGGCTCCAGGGACAGGTCCCCAGGACACTCTAATTCTTGTTGCATCTGATGCCACAACCCGCAGTCCTGGGACAGTAAGTGGGGTTTCCGGTTCTGGGGGTTAAAGACAGGGGTCAAGGGTCAAGATGGGGACAGGAGCAAGTCAGTTGTCTCACCTATAAGTCTCCCAAAGTGCTCACCTCTGCGGATTGTTAGGATCCTGGCATCACCCTCCTGAGTGCCCACTCGAGCAGATACCCGCACTGTGTAGCTAATCCCAGCTCGAACATCATCCAAGTCAAAGGCTGTCTGACTCCCAGGAAGCAACAGGGTCCGCTCAACCCCTGAGAAAAGGCAGGGTGGGCAGGCAGAAGTCAGTACCACACAGGGATATAGAAGAGCAATCAGGGATAGACAGGATACAAGACCAGGAGTCTCATGGGAGATGGGGAGGTTGGATGGTGAGGAGCAGGGAGATATGAAAACAGTAAGAGAAGATGATGTGGGGTTAAAAGGTACATGGTGACAACACAGGAGAACAGGAGTCACCAATGAATCGGGGACACTTGACGATAGGGTTAGGACATAGTATGATGACAGCGTTGCAAGCTGACGAGCCACTGACAGACACTGCCACAGGTGAGGATGACACAGGGGAGTGTTGGATGAGGTCATAGGTGAGAGGTTAGTATTAGAGGACTCTTAGTGGGGAGGTGGCGGGAATGTGAGGGACTGACTGACTGTACATGGAACTCTGAAGGGGACTGAGTCAGGCTCTGACTAGTTTGAGTCACAGTGATCACAGTGTGTGTGGGGGGCTGTTCTTTCCCTTGAGAAGGACAACAGAAGGGTGGGTCACAGAGCTTGTGGCAGTAAAGAAGGGTGAGCCATGGGGCAGGGGTATAGGCAGAGTGAAGACAATTGAAGAGCAGGCTGGGGTAGAGAGGGGAAAAACAGATCCTGAGGCAACTCTGAGGTTGACAGCTCTCTGGATACAGATGGGCAAAAAAATGAAGGAGGCAGTAGGAACCCAGCAGGAATGGGAGGGTGCTACAGGCTGGGACTTCTCTGGCTGCCTCTGCCTTACCCTGGGTGCTTCGTACAGTGACACGGTACTCGTTGGCACCGGGAACTGGGTTCCAAGACACTCGCACCTGGTGCCCAGGCAGTTCTATGGCTTGTAAATTCATCACTGGACTCACCGGATGCTCTGGCCCTGTGAGACAGGAGAATGTGAGGCTGACCGGAGTCACCAGGCTTTCCCAGTCACTTAGAACTACGGAACCCTTACCAGTAGGAACCACAGTCGCAGGAGTGGCCACTTCCCGGCCCTCCAGCAGAGTGTAGAGCATGAGGCGATACTCAGTCCCTGGCTGCAAACCATCCAGCTGGTAACGGGTCACATCAGGGAACAGTTCCACTTTCTGTGGGGGTTCCAACCCTGCAAGATGACAGGACCAGGTTAGCTGAAGCCAAGCCCCAAACCCTGCCCGCCTAGCTCTCCACTTGCACTGACCACTCTCACGATGCCACTCCAATCGGTAGCCACGGGCTTCAGGTACCAAGTTCCAGGAAATGAGGATAGACGTGGGGCTCAAGATGATGGGGTGCAGGGTCTGCTCAACAGAGGACTCTGCCCAGGACACATGGGTATCAGTGTCCTCTGCACCCTGCCTTGCCTGCCCACCCTAGCCAGAAGAAGATAACCAGACTTCTTACCAGTACGGGCAGTCAGAGAAGTGGCAGGCCCCACGCTGTGGCCAAATAGGGCACTCACTGTCACCTCATAGTCCGTTCCAGGCTCCAAGGGATATAAAGACACTGACCCCTGTCCAGGGCTCAGGTCCTGCTGCTGTGTCACCCCGCCTGTATTGGGACCACAGAAGGCTCAGTGGGCCTTACAGATTCAGGAATAATCTTGTCAGTCCACACCTCTCACTTACCACTGAGGTCCCGCCATGCTACACGGTAGCCAGTGGCACCTGGCATCCTCCTCCAGGCCACCAGGAGGCTGTGGGATGTGGTGTTCTGGACAGTCAATTCTATCCCTTCCTTGGCAGCTGGAAGAAGGCCCCACCAGGGATTAGTAAAGCCAACAGTAGGAAGGGACTTGGGGGCTGGGTGGTTAGGAGAACGGGGTCAGAGGTTGACAGAGCTGCTCACTGGTCCGAGCTGTCCCACTTGCGGACTCCCCGATGCTGTTGGCATATAGGGCGACCACAGTCACTTGGTACTCAGTTAGTGGCCGGAGACCCTGTAGTTGCAAGCTGGTCTCACCGGCGGGGACGTTCACCTGCCCAGGGCCAGAGGTCATGTCATATAGTCCAGCCAAATCCTTAGTAGCCACCAATCACTGCTGGCATCCTTACCTCTTGTCGCTCACTTGGCAGTGGTTGTCCCAGCCCTGTCAGAGGGGTATACTGAACCTTGTAGCCAGTCACAGGGCCACTAGCTGCTGTCCACTGTACTCGCAAGGATTGACTGGTTGGCTCAGACAGCACCAGGTCCCGGGGCCCAGATGGAGTGCCATCAGCTGTGAACGGGGTTGGGGGGAGTTTCAAGTAAGCAAGAAAGAGGGCTAGCATGCCCAGACTGGGGTTTGGATAGGGGCCCTGGGCCAGGGTATCCAGAATGGACAGGAACTTACGAGGCAGGGTTACAGGCACACCACCAGCAGTTGTACACACCCTCCGGGAAATAAGGGGCAACAGTGTCCTCAAGATACTGAAGTCATTGACGAAGAAGAAGAAGTCGCTAGTTGGCTGTGAGGCAACACGCTTCAGCTCCTCAGGGTCAGCATTCTTGATTCCTGAAGTGATGCCCAAACAGGGCTCAGTTACTTACACATCCTCTGAACAGTCCCCACTCCAACTGACCTCTCACCCCAGCTTGGTTCTCACCCACAGCAAACAGCTTGACTCCTTGCCCCTTCAGTTTTTGGGCAGCTGGGTCTACTAAGTCTTGGGACTTCCCATCTGTGATCAGGATGCAGACCTGGGACAGATGCCAAGAACAGTCAGGAATGCTCTGGGCATTTATTTTGGGGTCACGGATGGAGGTGTGGTAGGTTTAGGGAACACCTTGGGGATGCCAGGTCGTGTTAGATGAGGCAGGAAGACACGGTCAGAAACATGGCCAAGAGCGGCCCCTGTGCGAGTATTGCCACCCTTATAGCTGAGTTCACGGATGGCACGGATGGTGTCCCCTCCAGAACCAAGTGCATCCAGGCCGAATTCTGTCCTGAGGGGAGGAAATGATGTAACAAAAGGTAAGGGGTCATGGGCCGGGCATGGTGGTGCACGCCTTTAATCCCAGCACTCGGGAGGCAGAGGCAGGTAGATCTCTGTGAGTTCAAGGCTAGCCTGACAAAGTGAGTCAAGGACAGCCAAGGATATATACAGAAACCCTGTCTCAAAAAAACCAAACCAAAACAAACAAACCCCAAAACTCCTAAAACAAAACAAAAGGCAAAGGGTCATGATCCCTCCCAGCTCTGGCCTCTGGGATGAGACCTCTTGAGAGTACTCTTGTTTCTGAGATCCTCTACCACTGAAGCTTCCACATAGCTCCTCAGGTGGTACTTGGCATAGCAGTGTTGCTAAGCCTCAACAGGCCTGGGGCCCTTGTGATTTCCAGACTGCAGGGAACAAGGTATCTGGCTAAACAGGAGGAGGTCGCAGGATGGGAGACACTAGTGGACACTAGCCAGACAGAGAACCTTTCCGGTAAGCAGAGAGCCCAAACATGGAGCCTCCAACAGGAATCCAGCACCTTGAGCTCCTGGGTTCCCCATCTGTATCCAGATCAGAAGACAGAGTCATCTTGTCTACCTTCCCACCCCCAACCCGGTTGGTTTAGAGGTGTTTTAGGACAGGAACACTCTTCTAAGTTATCCCTACCTCTCTCCAGAGGAGGTCTTGGCTAGGGCCTTTCTGGGCTCCCCAACACCTGTTTCTAGACTCTCCTGTCTGAGGAAGGAGTCTTGGGGTCCAAGCCAGCTACTCACTGTGGGTCATCACTGTACTGCACTGTGGCAAAGCGGACGCCCTGTGCACTGGCTGCCCCGGAGAAAGGCAGCACCAGCCCCTCCAGGAATCCTCGCACTTCACGGAAGTTGCTACGGCCAATGGATGAAGAGCCATCGAGCAAGAACACGATGTCAGCGGCATAAAGGCGTGTGCAGGTCACTGAAGCAGGGAGGAGAGATTACAGCCTTTCCAGGAACCCAGCCACCCTCCTCTAGGCACTGAGGTCCCCTGGGACTTGGGGACTGGGAGGACAATAGGCCTCATCTGCTTATGCAAACGGAGCCTAGGTAGGTGTGTGCCTGCCAGGGTTGGAGGAAGACGCAGTGGCACTCAGAGCCCAGCTCTCAGGGAGGGCTGAAGCACCATGGGGAAGGATAAGTTTCGAGCAGGGGTGTAGCTCTGGGGCTAAGATCAGCTTGGAGGAACTGTTGCCCAGTGGCAAAGGACAGAGCATGCATCTCAAGAACTAGAATTTGGGTGCCAACGGGATAGGAGGCAATTTGGGGAACCCGGAGGAATTCGGGGAGTCTGGGAAGAATTGGAGGCATCTATGAAAAGTTTGGAGGAATCCTCGATGGGAAGGTGTCAGGAATAAAGTTTGAGTAGATGCATGGTTTATGGGGTGCCAAGCCCGGGAAGGTGCCCACCTCTATCTCTGGTCTGGGCCCACACTCCGGGCGCCCCCACCAGGATCTCGGCAGCACAGAGAGCAGCGACCAGGAGCCGCAGCCTCATCCTGGATGATAGAAACCGTCAGCCAGGAACCCCACCTCTGTCCCTTGTCTCACGAGCCTCTGGCTGGTGGAAACCCAGTGCCCCCCACCCCAAGTCCTATTCTTGCCTGCGCATCAGCCTGCTCCCGCCGCCGCAGCAGTTCTGCTGGCACAGAGGAGAAAAGTCCCTGATCCAAGGAGGCGGAGCAGCAGGCGGGGACCAGGCGGCCCGCCCTCACCCACCTCCCCAGAGGTCGTTTCCCGCACCCCACTTCTCCTGGATTTAAGATATGACACACTTAAGGGCAAGGCCCCGTCCCATGGCTTCTGGGAATCACCCAGGCTATTGACAGATGCTGCGAGAGCACTCAAACGTCACTTAGGGTTGTAAGTCTTGACTGTTTTTAGTTAGGGTGACCAATGACGTCATTGCTGCTCTCTGAAGTGTGGACAGGTTCCTGCAGACCAGAGGGGTAGCGGTCCCATGGTAGGGCATATTGCAGCTGGAGCTGAGTCACTCCAAGCCCATGGGGGTGCCAGACAAAGAAAGCCTCAGGCCATAGGTCCTGACAAACACAAATCGTGATTCAGCCATGTTTCTGTCTGGTGGACCTCCTGCCCACACCCTAATCTCTGACAGGCAGAGCAACCCCCAGCGAATGAGAGACTCTGGAACTATCTTACAGACCCTAAGATCCCACTGGGCTGGATCTAAGTAATACATCTGTGTTTTGTAAGAGAGAATCTGTGTCATGCTTATTCATATCTGCCAATCCCAATGCCCCTCACTCCCTACTATGTCTTCAACCAGTCCTAGACAGATGCCATCCAGCTGTGTTTGAAGAGAGGGAGGGTTGTCCATATGTGGAGGGGTGGACCACCCATGCTGACAGCTCATCCCTCAGGAATCCACCTCCTGATGCCCATGTTCCCATTGGCAGGGCCGGTCCATGATTCAGGCCAGGTTCCCCATCTCCTTGCCTTCATTCTGGCCTGCAGGAACCCCCTCCTTCAACCCTACTCTTGTAGACCTTCTTGTAGACTGTGGACAATCATTCCTAATTCCAGGACAAGTCCACTTTCCTAATGAGGTCTTTGGTTATCCAAGTATGTTTACTAGGTGGGTGACATCAAGACAGAAAGACTCCTAAGAAAACTAGCCCCCATCTAGGTCCTGTCTCCTTTGTTTCCTTGTCAGTCATATTCATTCACCATTGCTGCTGGGCTGCTTCCAATATGTCTGGGCCTGCGACCTCCCTCAGACCCACAGGCTGAGTGGGGGGATGGGTGGAAGTTGTTTCCCATGGCCCTCCCCAGGGCTGAGAGTTTTCTAGCATGGATAAACCTCAGGGTGCAGAGGACCATCCACTCCTATCTCCCTGTTGTCAGGAGAGCTGGGCTTCCCTTGTCACTGAAGACTCCCACACCCAGAACTATCCTGAGACACAGTGCTGTGTCATTACAGGTCCCAGAAACTTTTTCCAACATCAGGGTCTCCCTGGGCAGTGTCCCAGGGCCTCCCATCTGTAGGAGGTATGCTCCAGATGAGGGCAGTAGAGAACCAGGCAAGTTCTCACAGCCAAGGGTGGTACAGTAGGATAAAGATGGCATATATGGTATGGACATACATGTATATGTGTATATGAAGGGCTGGCCTTTAGGGAAGATAGGAGGCCCAACTTACAGAGTATTGGAATCAAAGCAAACCTCACTAGAACCAGTGTGCCCCTCAACTAAAGGCTCAGTGTTGGGTCAAAAGAGGCCACTGAGAAGGTAAGAAGGCTGGGGGATGACTAGGTCTATAGCAGCCTAAAGTTTCAAGAGCAGGGGTGTGGCCCTGTGAGGCCCTTGGCTTCAGCATCCTGGCAATCACTCAACTTTAGGTACAGTACAGGAGACCTGTATCTACCTGTGGCTCTTCCATTAGGGAAGCCCCCAGAGTGTAAACTTTTCCCTCATGCTTCCCTCGCTTCCGTCATGACTTGTCAGATGGCACCATGTCTCCAACCAGGACTCACATCCCACTGTATCCTCAGTACCTCGAAACTCCTCACCAAAACTGGGCAGGATATTGTTCTCTGATACACCCTTCTCTCTGCCTCTCCCGGTATTACTGCTTGTATTTGCAGAGCTCACTCTACCTCTCTATGCTCCTGATTAGAACCAGGCTCACCTGGATCCCCACAGAAATGCAGCCGTAAATCCTCACAGCTCCTACCAAGCTATTTCTCTTCAGTCACCTGCAGGGTACCTGCTTAACATGTCTCTGGAGGAAAGATGAAATGTCCTGCCTCAGAATGCAAGGAACCCAGAAACTCTCAGCAGCTCCAGCTTGCTCATGTCTAACATAATTGTACCCTTTGGGTCAGACATTAACTCAATTCTCATTCCACAAACCAATAGACTGGGCTCTTGTTCCCTGACCTGGTTGCTCCATCTCCACACAAAGCCAGGGTTGGGCCCATAGTTGTTACCCAGCATCTTCCTTCCAGATGGTCACATAGGAGGATGACCTGCTTGTCAAGGCTTGTTTGGGTAATTTCACGAGGGTGACAGGGAGTCTCCTAAGTAGTCCCTCTTAACCAGCTGTCCCGGAATCCTCCTATTCAACAGCTAGCAAGTTCAAAAGTCTCAGGCCCTTTGCTCCTACCTTCCCCACAGGCCCCCTCGGGGATCAGAGACCTGGGGAGTGCAGGAAGTGGCTCACCAACCCACATCTCTCCCAGATTGGAGCTCAAAGTGGTAACAGAAGGATAAAGCAGCTGAGAGCTTCGTTAGTGAGGGTTAGGTCTTGGCTGTCTCTAGAAAATGGGGATCTCTAGGACAACTCAGGACTTGCCTAGGACAGACCTAGAGGAGGGAGTGGGCTTGGGCCCCACTGAGCTCAGGGCTATTCTTGGAGTCTGAGTCAGTGGCAAATAGAGGCAAAGGATTCTTGCCTTGCCTGTCCAGACAGCAGTTAGAAATCAAATCGGAACATTGTGCCCCAGGCTATCCTCTCTAACCCATAATAAACACTCAGAAGTGGCTTCCTCTGGGAAGCTAGTGGCCCCTCCATCCAAGCTGAACAGAGGCCACCAAAGGGTGGCTCTGTATAGTCTTCAGTGAGGGGTTTCCCACATAAGCTCTTAGTTTCCACACTGGGACCTCAATAGGGTACAGGCCAGGCCTGTAGTTTCCATAACTCCCACATCCCATTCCTGGGACAAGTTGGCTGAGGAATGTCCCTCATGTAGCTGAGTAGAACCATCTGGCCAAACTCCCTGCAAGCATCAAAGGCTTCCGGCCTCTGTTGCAGCCTCCAAGCTTGCCCCTGGCTGAGGACACTTGAGACTAGGGGGAGGCAAAGCATTCAGAGCTTGTAGAATGTGAGGGAAGTCTTTGCTCGCAATGGATTCCGTGCCAATACTAAAGAAAGGACAACACAGCTCTCAGTAGGACTTTATTGGTGGTGATTGGCTGCATACGCTTGAGCAGCAGCAGTGGTATGTTTGTGGCAGGGAACCCCCAGTCCCTGGCCCCACCTTTTGCCTGTCTGCAGACTTCCTGCCTAGAAGCGCAGCCAGAACATGCCGCTACGGATCCGGTTGTAGTCTGAAAGCTGCTCAATGGGGCCTGTGGGGATAGGGTGGGGAGTCAGGGTGGAGTGCCTGGCCTGTACAGGGACACCTGGCCCCGTGCCACACACAGTTCAGAGTGGCTACCCAGAGCAGCACAAGACAGGCTTTGAGTGAAAGGGGGAAGAACACATTCCCCAGGGAGCAAAGCCTGTCCTTTCATGCTCTGGCCCTGGCAGCCCCACCCCACATGCAGGGTACCTGTTACCTGGTGGGCTGGGGGGTGGGTGGGGTATGGAAGTAGCTTGGCAGGGAGATGGGGAACTGTTTGGACAGGTTTTCTAAAAAAGAACTCCTGGCAGCCAGGTTACTGGAGCAAGCCTCAGCTTCTCAAAGTATAAGTTGGGAATGGGGGAGCAGAGGCAGGAGGGGAGGCCAAGACAATAGCCTGAGAAAATGACAAAGGGCAGACCATCTAGACTACTTACCATATCCAGCCACTGCTGGACACTGGTCATAGAAGTACTTGGAGCAGACCTCACGCAGCATATGGGCATCCACCTCCTATAGGCGGAAGCACAGACAACACTGAATAACTGGGCACCCCCTGGGTCAGTACTTTCTTGAGTCAACTCACACCTCCTTATTCTTTGGAGCTAGCTGTTCCTCTACCCAAAGGGTGAATGTGCGGGGTTCTCCCTAGTATGTCCACAGCCATTGTGACCTCTCTGAGTTCCCATCCCCCTGCAAGTGGCACTGCCGTGGATAACAGAGATGGCGATGGGAGCGATTTCTGTTCATCAGGTTCCAGTTTCAGCTCTGCAGAGGACCATAGCCTAAGGCTCCAAACCCTCTTCCAGGGCTCCAATTACCGCAATCCGGCTCTCCCACTCAGTCAGAGGGATACGGCGGCCATAAGTCAGGAGGCTGCGACCAATATCTTCACACACAGGCGTGGTGCCTTCAAGGGAAGGGGAGAAGGTCAGAGATCTGATCAATGCAATCTTGAATCTACAAAGACCTCTAGGACAATGCTCTGACCCAAGACCACAACCGTCATTTCCGTAACAACCTGCCACAACAACAGTAGTGGATGCTGACCGGGCTACCTCCACTTGAACCTGAAGCTCCAAACACCTGCATCTGGGTTGGCAGGGCAGATATGACCTTAAAGTCTTCTTTTCTTCCCTCTCTCCTTTTCTTCCTGTTTTCTTTTTTTTTTTTTTTGGTTTTTCGAGACAGGGTTTCTCTGAATATCTCTGGCTGTCCTGGACTCGCTTTGTAGACCAGGCTGGCCTCGAACTCACAAAGATCCGCCTGCCTCTGCCTTCCAAGTGCTGGGATTAAAGGCGTGCGCCACCACCGCCCGGCCTTGCTGTTTTCTTTTCAGACAAGGTCTTGCTATGTAGCCTTAGCTGGCCTGGAATTTGTTATGTAGACCAAGCTGGCCTCTCTAACTCACAAAGCTCTGCCTGCTTCTGTCTCCAGAGTGCTGGAATAAAGGTGTGTCTTACCCAGCTGCTGCTTCTTTTAAAACTATGGTCTCATGTACTATCCTCAGGGCCTGGGGTCACTATGTAGCTAAGGGTAATCGTGAACTCCTGCTCTTCCTGGCTTATCTCCCAAATGCTGGAATTACAAATGTGAAACACCATATGTGGTGGAGGTTCTCCTCTCTAAATCTAGCCATACTATAGCGTGAGCCACTGTGGTCACTACTGGGATATACTGTACCCTCTTTACAGGGATGCAGGACTCACCATCCAGATGAGACACCAAGGCATTCCTAAGGGTGTTTTTGCCCCGAGTCACCTCGCCCTCTGTGGCACTGGTGCAGAGACGCATCCTAAAGCAGGTGGGAAGGGGGTGGGGGTTGGGGGGAGTCTGAAGTGATGTCCATTCCAGGAGACAATCTGTTGTCTCTTAGCCGCCTACTATTCTGCCATGCAGCCCCATCTCACGCAGCAATCTTGAGCTGGCACTCACCACTGGCCTTGCAGGAAGATGACCATGTCGTCGATGCTCATGCTATCACAGACGAAGTGTGCGCCCAGCAACCCAGTCTCAGTGTAGGAGATGTTGAAGGTCTGGAAACTCTGGCAAAGCTTGTTAGCTACAGCAATCGAAGCCAGTCGGCTAGACAGGTTCTGCAGAGGCAAGGATTGTAAGCACCGTCACATCTGTGGCACATATCCTGAGCTCTGTAGCTCATAAGACACAACCAGCACACTCTCCTCCCTCAGGGCAAGCTGCCATGCCTGTTCCTGGCACTTACCACTCCACCGCCGTAAGTGCAGTCATAGTGGCCTAGGATAGCATTAGCCACTTGGAGGGCCACATTGTCTGGGTTAGTCCAGCCAGGTCCCTCTACTGCAATGGCCACATGAGCCAAAGGCAGGGCATCATCACGATGGCGGATCTGAAACAATACATGTCAAGGCTGAGAGGCAACCAGAGAAGATGGGAGATGCTGGACCCCCTGCCGATTCCCAAGGAATCCGATATCACAAGGACAGCCATGCATACAAGGGTCCTCCCAAGAGGTCCCCAGCTCAAGCACCAACCCCGCTGCCAGGCAGCACACCTCACTACCAGTGAAGCGACACGGAGTTATACTAGGTATGGCGTCTTCCTCATACACTCGAGAGATGCCGCTGAAGTGCTTCTGGGCGAGGTCTAGCAGTTGGCTGTGCTTCACCCCTGTGGGGAATAGAGTATGTTAGTGGTCACCCAGAGCTCAAGCACAGGTTAGAGACTAAGACAGGAGCAGGACCTCAGTGAAAACGTGGCATCAGAACACGATGAGGGAAGAGTATGATCCACAGATAGACCCTATCTCAAAGGCAAGATAGGTACCTCATGGCAAAGCAGACCAAGGCCTTAGGGACACTGAATGTAGAAATATACTTGGAAAGTTTGAAGTCTGGGGAGATGGCTCAACAGTTAAGAACACTTGTTCTTGCAGACCAGGTATTGGTTCCTAATACCTACATGGTGGTTTATAACTGTAACTCTAGTTCCAGATCTGATTCCCCTTTCTGACCTCTGAACACCAGGCACATGTGTTCAGAGACATACATATAAGTAAGTCTTTTAAAAATGGTATTTAAAAAATGGTGGCTGGGGGGCTGAAGAGATGGCTCAGCAGTTAAGAGCACTGGCTGTTCTTCCAAAGAACTGGGGTTCAAATTCCAGCACCATATGGCAGTTCACAGCTGTCTGTAATGGCTGGGCGTGGTGGCACACGCCTTTAATCCCAGCACTTGGGAGGCAGAGGCAGGAGGATCTCTGTGAGTTCAAGGCCAGCCTGGTCTACAAAGTGAGTCCAGGACAGCCAGGGCTACACAGAGAAACCCTGTCTTGAAAAACGAAAAAAAAAAAAAAAAAAGGTGGCTAGAGGATATTTGAGTGGTTAGAGCTCTAGCCTTAAGTCCAACCTCAGCACCACAGTAAGAGTAGGGCTGCAGAGAAGCTCAGCAGTTAAGTCTCCCGCTCGTCCAGAGGACCCAGCACCAGTGTCAGGTAGCTCACAACTGCATGTAACTTGCTCCAGGGGATCTAACACTGTCTTCTGGCCTCCATGAGCACCCACATGAGTGCTTGGGGCACTAATGCACAGACACACATAGTCACAAACATAAAAAAAAAAATATTGCCAAGTCTGATGACAATGAGTTTGATCCCTGAGATCCACATGGTAGAAGGAAAAGAACCAACCTCCCTCCATAAGTTGTCCTCAGTTGTCCACACACAAACACACACAAGCCACACACACCCACACACCCACCCAAATACATAAATGCAAAAAAACCAAAACAAAACAAGTAAACAAAGAAACAAAAAACCCAGAAAAACAGACAAAACTTCTGTCACAACTCAGGTACCAATGTCACCCCAGAAGCGTCATCTCGCCTATATGAGGAACCTGGCTGCTTAAGCTCTGTCACACAGATCTGAAGACGGTGGTAAAGAGGTGCCTCTGCAGGCCAAGATTCACCCTGGAGCCTGGACAGCTGAGGCCAAGTGCAAGTAACATCACCAACCCAGGCCTCAGGTAGGACTCTCTCTCTGCCTGACTCCTTGTCTCCTCAAGAAGCCCTAGGGCACACCTTAACAGGTAGGTGAGCACCATCATACAACAGCTTGTCTGAATCTGCTAAGACTCAAGAAAGTCTGAGGGTTAGCAATGGAATACTGCTGAGTCCAAAGTTCCCTGTCCTGCTCTTCCTGAGTCTTTCTCTTCCACCTCGATGGCAAGTTATAAGCAGGTCTGCTTCCCTAGACACATCTAGGCCTATCCAGACCTACATTAGAAAACTGTGGAATCCATCCACTTCTCTTCCTTGCTTCTGCCATCTTCCAAAGGGTACCTGCCACACCATCCTAGTTAGCCTGCCTTACCCTGACCCCGTCCAACAGCAGAGCAAGCCTCAGAGTAATACCAGAGAGTAATACCAGGGCACCTTTCCCCTACTAACTGACACTCAGAGTAATACCAGGCCACCTTCCCCCTACTAACTGACAAGTACCACCCTTCAGAAATGTGTCTGAATGACATGCACCCCCTATCTCTAGCTCTCAGCTCCCATTAACCCTCAGCTGTAACTCTGTGCCTCCCTTTTAAGGTGGGCCCAGTCACCATCAAATGCACATTATCACAGAGTCAATGTCGGTGGCACCCAATGGCAAGGCTATAAGGACTAAGCCCGTAAGTCTTCCATTTGCCCACAAACAGTATTCTAGGACAAGGTGAAGCTAGGAGAGGTTTGCGGCCTAGGCAGGAGTTGGCAGCCAAACTGAGGCACATACTAGAGGAGCACCCCTGCATGGCCAGTTCCAGTGGTGGCAGAATGGGATACTATCCCATCTCAAAGCATACAAGAGTCACATATCTCAATGACAGGACAGTAACAGAGGCCCCAGAGCCCTCTAGTTGGGAGCAGAGGATCTGGGCATTGATAAGCGAGGTCTGGGCCCACCTGTCCAGGGCTTCGGCAAGCTCCTCACTCACCTCCAGCAGCAGCCAGTACCATTCGAGGAGCTTTGTAATACCTGCTGAGGTAGCTGGTCAAGTCTGCACGGGACAGCTTCCTGCAAGACATGCAGTCGAGTCAACTCCACAGCAAGCTAAGCCACACAAAATAGAGCTGAGAAGAGGCATGGTGTCTCTGAAGAGCAGGCTTAATCCCTTCTGTCACCTACACCTTCAAGACTTAGAAGGCAATACTCGAGTAAGGTGTGAACTGATACTCTGAAGGCTCCTGCTGCTGTACACTCCCCACAGAAGACAAAGTGGTACACAGAAGGGACACCTAGACATTCCCTCTCCTAGACTGTCAGGACATGCACGGAAAAATATTCTAAACAGAGTCTCAGGTTCAAGTGAGGACCCCAGAGCCAACAGAGTCATAGGACCAGGTAGCAATTCAAAAACTGTATAAATTAGGAAAACAAACAACACAGGCAGCTAGTCAATGTCAAGGCCATGTGGCTGATGGGGACATGTACTATTTCACAATCTCAGCCAGCTCTCTCTCACCTGACATTTTCACTGGGCCCCTCCACAGCCTGGGCTAGGGGTGTGCCCTGAAATGCTGTGGCATGCAGGTAATCAAAGACAACGTTCTCCATAGATGCGTCATTTTCCTGCATCTCCCTCAGGATCACATCTCGTTCCTTCTCGATCTGTGAATCTTCCAAACTGCAGTTCTGCACAATATCTGCCAGGAGCTCCACAACTGGATATGGGAAGGATGTGTTAATTGGGCATGGTGGTGCTCACCCTTAATCCCAGCATTTGGGAAGCCAAAGTAGGAGGACCCCTAAGAGTTCAAGGACAGCCAGGGCTGCATAGTGAGTTCAAAACCTTGGGCTACATAATTCGTTATGTGGAGCCTGACTGAATCCATCTTGAAAAAAAAATTCCATTTTGTATTAAGTTCGACTCAGAGCTGACCTCCAGTTCCAGAACAACAACAAAATGTACCCGACCTTGTATTCACCAGGGATGTACACCAGACAGCTCACTCTGATAAAGAACCCAAAAAGTCTAAACAAACCTTCTGATGGTCAAGCTGACCGCAGCTGGTTAGTCAGTAACAACAAGCCAATCAGAAATGGACGTGACTAGCTACCCAAATGTCATCCAATCATATGGTAAAGAACCTGCTTCTTTGTCTGAGTCTCTATATAAACTCTGTACTTTTGGGTCTGGGAGCTCTCAACTTGAACTGCTGTGCCAGTGAGTGTTGAGAGTCCAAGCTCTGAGCTTGAATAAACAAACCTCATGTATTTACCTCAGAGTTGGCTCCTGGGTGGTCTTTGGGATCTCAAGAACTGGGCAGAACAGTTGTCTCCAAAAACTTAGAGCTGATTCAGTTGAGTAAGGGCATTTGCCACCAAGTCTGACAACTCAAGTTTGAGTGCCAAAACCCACATGGTGGAGAGGAAGAAGCGACTCCTGCAAGTTACCTTCTGACCAAACATACGCCTACACATATACCATTTTAAAAGTTTAAAAAAACCGGGCCGGGCGGTGGTGGCGCATGCCTTTAATCCCAGCACTTGGGAGGCAGAGGCAGGCGGATCTTTGTGAGTTCGAGGCCAGCCTGGTCTACAAAGTGAGTCCAGGACAGCCAGGGCTACACAGAGAAACCCTGTCTCGAAAAAACCAAAAAAAAAAAAAAAAAGTTTAAAAAAACCGACACATTGCCAGGCGTGGTGGCACACCCCTTTAATCCCAGCACTTGGGAGGCATAGGCAGACAGATCTCTGTGAGTTCACGGCCAGCCTGGTCTACAAAGCAAGTCCAGGACAGCCAGAGTTGCTCTACAGAGAAACCCTGTCTTGAAAAACCAAACCACAATACATTTAGGTGCCCAGTAGAGATAATGACAGCATAAAATCCCCAAGTCTGGCATTTCCCACTATTGTACACTTGTATTAGTTGCTTTGCAACAAGGCCACAGCCCATGGGTAAGTCCAATTCTGTGGACAGTCCCGGAGCTCTTGGGAGCCTAACTTCTGCAGCCCCGAAGACCTACCCTCTGTGCCCATGCCTTCCTCCAGGTGTTACCTTGTGGCAGGTCCTTGGACAGCGCCTTGATAAGGTAAGCGGTGTGCTCCCGAGTGCTATAGGCATTAAGATGAGCCCCCATACTCTCTACCTCCTTCTCTAAGGCATTCCCAGGCCGATTCTTTGTTCCCTGGAATCAGACATCAAGAAGACCAATCAGAGGCTGAAGAGATGGCTCAGAGGTTAAGAGCACTTGCTGCTCTTGTAGAGGATCCAGGTTCAATTCCCAGCACCCACAGAGTGGCTCACAACCATCCATAACCCCAGTTCCAGGTGATCCAATAGGTAAGTACATGGCATACATTTAAAAAAAACAAAACACTAGCCAGGAGTCACAGAGTCCAGGAGCCTGCCTTCAGAGGTTCAAATCCCAGCAGTCCGTATGCACTACATTAAGCAGGCCCTCAGCTGAGCAGACAGTGTTACAGACAGGAGAACAACATGGTGGCAGCAAGTGCTGTCTGATAACCAAGTTCACCCGACAGCCTAACTTCTCCAGTCCCCCATGCTCCCTTACTGACAGCCGTGGTCACATTATCTCACACCTGTGCTCAAGTGATGTGACGTGTTGCCCCACCCACGCTATTCACTCATGTATGTTAGCAGCCACCCCTGTAGGACCCAACCCTAGTCCTGTGTGTGTAAGGACTGTCTCGTGGTATTACCTCAGGCACACGTTCGAATGGACAAAAGCACACGTGCACAAGGGTCTGTGCCAACACATCTGTTGGCTGTTCATTCTGGCTCCAAATCCCTCCACTTACCTCAAGTATTTTTGCCATTTACAAACAAACATGGGTTTCTACTTTCTTTTTGTGGGGGGGGGGGGTTGGAGACAGGGTTTCTATGTGTTAACAGCTCTGACTGTCCTGGACTCTCTCTTTGTAGACTAGGGTGTAGCCATGGCTGTAGGCTTGCTATAATGTATGTGCATATGTATCTGCAAGTTCATTAAATCCCCACGCACACAGGCACAGGACAAGCCTAGATGATGGTTACTTTTAACCATCAACTTGACACAACCTAGAATCACTGGGGAGTCTTAATAAGGGATTGTCTAAACCAGACTGGTCTATGGGCATCGCTAAACCATGTAAGATCAAAGAGCTAGCTGAGCATAAGCAGCAAGCGAGAGTTATCTTGCATCTAATGCTCTCTGGTTTTTTGTTTGTTTGTTTTTTCAAGACAGGGTTTTTCTGTGTAGCCCGGGCTGTCCTGGACTCACTCTGCAGACCAGGCTGGCCTTGAACTCACAGAGATCCACCTGCCTCTGCCTCCCAAGTGCTGGGATTAAAGGCATGGGCCACCACGTCTGGCCATTACAGACAGCTGTGAACTGCCATATGGTGCTAGGGCTTGAACCCCAGTTCTTTGGAAGAGCAGTCAGTGCTCTTAACGGCTGAGCCATCTCTCCAGCCCTGCTCTCTGCTCTTGACAGTGGATGGAATGTGATTAGCTGTCCTCAGTCCCTGCCGCTGCAAGTCCCTGCTATGATGGACCACAAGCTGTAAGGTGGACCTCACACAGGGCTCATCAGATAAGTACTCCTCAGAAAAACAAACAGCTTCTTCCAGAAGGGTAGAAAAAGATTATACCCCTATAGGTCCACAATCAGGAGACTAATTTTTTGAACTTTGGCCTTTGAGGTAGGCAGCTCTAATCTGAGGAAAAACATGGATTGTAGAGAGCTGCGACGTGCCGCGCCCTAAAGATGGTGCCGGTTTCCGCCTTCCACCAGCCCGACGGTGAGCGCTCTCGGTGGTAAACAAGTCCATATTTGGCTAAAACCGCTGATCTGGCTTGCTTCCGCATACGTGGGCCTCTAAGATAGCACTACGTGGCTTTACTTGATTGGCTGTTCATATAGTATTTAGCCTGTGGGTTGGGTCTGCCCAGGCATTCGGAAGACTATTTTCAAGGGACCTAAATAAACTGCTGGAGAAGAGCTTTTGCGAGTTGCGTTGTCCTTGCTGGTCGAGGGGGACGCGACAAGTGGTGGCCCGTACGGGGACCCAAAAAAGACTCAGAACTCCTGCAGTCAGGGGCAGTGCACTGGTAAGTTCCTGGGATAAATTGGGACAATAAAGTTTCACGGAAATAGCGAACAAAAGGTAAAGTTTCGCGGAGATAGCGAACAAAAGGTAAAGTTTCGCGGAGATAGTGAACAAACGGTAAAGTTTCGCGGAGATTGCAAACAAAGGGTAAAGTTTCACGGAGACAGCGAACAAAAGGTAAAGTTTCGCGGAAAAAACTGCGAACCGAAAGTAAATTTTTAATCATGGGATTGTCTGAGTCACATCCAATTTTTCTGGCTCTTCAGGAGCTACTTTTAGCTAGGAATTTGAAAATTAAAAAGTCTACCCTAGAGAGATTTTTGAATAAATGCGACTCCGTGGCTCCGTGGTTTGCGGTGTCCGGGAATCTTACGGTATCCTGCTGGGACAAATTAGACAGGGACTTGGATTTTGCTTGGGAACAAGGGACTCTGAAGCATGGAGTAAGACCAATTTAAAAGATGGTGAGGAGTTGTTTAGAAGATCAGAGATGCTGTAACACAATCAAGGAGGAAAAATCAGCCTTGGAACTGCTGCAAGGGGAAAGATCTGAACAGGTAGACAGTGAAAAGGAAAGTAAAAAAGGCGAAAGACCTGAGCAGACAGACAGTAAAAGGAAAAACAAAAAGAAGGTTCTTCTCTATCCCGATCTTAGAGATTTTAAAGATTTTAGAGATTTTGAGGACTCAGAGGACACGGATTCTGAAGGGGAGCTACACGCTCTAATAGAACAGTTGGAGAGGACTGCTATTAGAAAAAGAAAAAAAAAAGGGTAAAAAAAAAAACACATTGGCGACAGTTGGTGTAAGTGAAACCATTGCTGCAGCGCCTTCAGCCACGTTGGCGGCGGTCGGTGTAAGTAAAGCCGTTGCCGCGGCACCTTCAACTCCTCCTCCATATCCAGAAGCCACTCAGATAGATCAGCCTGTTCAGTCCCTGAAAGTAGGGAGATCTTTCTGCCCGGGGATGTGGACACAAGTAAGAACAGAATTACAGTTTGCCTATCCGGTATACCAAGACCCACAAGGGAACAGGTACGAGAAACCGCTCGATTTTAAAGTAGTTAAATCCCTTACAGAGTCGGTTCGTACCTATGGTATTACCGCTTCTTTTACAATGACTCAAGTGAAAACATTAAACAGACATTGTATGACTCCGAGTGATTGGAGTGGCCTGGCCCGCGCCTGCTTAAGTCCAGGGCAATACTTAGACTGGAAAGCTTTCTTGATTGAATATGCCACTGAGCAAGCAGCCATTAATCAAAGAGATGAAAATCCAGCCTGGGATAGAGATATGCTGCTTGGACAGGGGAGATTTGCCAACCAACAGATAGGATATCCTATTCAGGTTTATGAACAAATAAACAAGATAACTATCAAGACTTAGAGATCTCTTCCTAATAAAGGGGAGGTGAGTGGAAACTTAACTAAGATTCTACAGGGCCCCATGGAGCCCTTTTCAGACTTTGTGGCACAAATAGTAAAAACAACAGGAAAAATTTTTGGTGACCCGGATGCTGCCTTGCCACTAATAAAACAGTTGGTCTATAAACAATGTACCAAAGAGTATAGAGCCGCTATCACCCCTTACAAGAACAAAGGGCTAGAAGCCTGGATGAAAGTGTGTAGAAAACTTGGAGGGCCGTTAACTAATACTGGTCTTGCTGCCGCAATAGTACAGTTGACCAAAAAAGGTAAAAAAAATTCAGGAGTTTGTTTTAAGTGTGACAAGATGAGACACTTTAAAAGACAGTGCCCCCAAAAAAAGAGTACAAAAAGTACAAAAAATGTACAACGCCCCAGGCGGCCGGGGTTATGCCCAAAATGTAAAAAAGGAACCATTGGACTAATGAGTGCCGTTCAGTGATAGACATCCATGGCCAGCCTTTAACTCAAGGTTATGGTGGCGCTTGTCCAAAAAACGGACAACGGGGCCCACGACCTCAGGGCCCACAAATATATGGAACAGTAGAAAATCAGGACAAAGAACAAAATCAAGAGAGATGGCCAACCCTCTGCCATCTGAGAGACCGCAGAGAGCCACTACAGGCTCAACAGGATTGGACCTCTGCTCCACCACCAAACTCGTATTAACGCCCCAAATGGGGGTCCAGTTAATTAAAACAGATTTTAAAGGACCCCTTGAACCTGGTACAGTTGGTTTACTGTTAGGGAGGTCATCATCAGCCTTGAGAGGACTTATTGTCCATCCTGGGGTTATAGATCCAGATTATACAGAAATGGTTAAGATCATGGTAGCCTCCCCCCATGATATAACAGCTATCTCTCCTGGAGATAGAATTGCTCAGTTGATCATGTTGCCGAGCTTACATGATTGCTATACAACAAGGGATCGAGAGAAAAAAAAAAGATGATTTTGAGTCCATGGACACGGATCTGACTTTTCTCTCCTTGGATTTGGACCAACGCCCCGTCTTGGAGTTAAAAGTTGATGGTAAAAAGATCCTGGGCCTTTTAAATACTGGGGCTGATAGAAATATCATAACAAAAAAAAACTGGCCTTCAGGTTGGCCCGTACAAGCCTCTTCTCAAACACTTCAAGGCCTGGGTTATGCTAAGACTCCAGATATGAGTACAAAATTATTAAAGTGACAGGACCAAAAAAACCACTCAGAAAAAATACAGCCATATGTACTTGAGCTCCCTATCTCCCTTTGGGAAAGAAACCTTTTAAAGGATATGGGATTTAAATTGAGTAATGATTATTCTGATTCAGCCCAACGTATGATACAAGACATGAGATATACTCCAGGCTTTAAAATAAAAAAATATTTACAGGGACAAAAGAGTCCCATATCTATACAACAAAGACAAAAGAGACAGGGCCTGGGTTTTTCCTAGGGGCCACTGAGGAGGACATTCCCATAACTTAAAAGACAAAGGACCCAGTATGAGTTCCTCAGTGGCCACTTTCCTCTGTAAAATTAAATGCGGCCAAAGAGTTAGTGGATAAACAGATGTCTTTAAAACATATAAAACCATCTGTATCTCCCTGGAATACACCTATTTTTGTCATTAAAAAAAAATCTAAAAAATAAAGATTGTTACATGACCTGCGTGCCATAAACCAACAAATACAGATCATGGGCCCAGTACAATGCGGCTTGCCACTTTTATCATCTTTGCCCGCCTCATGGCCCATTATAGTTATAGATATAAGAGATTGTTTTTTCTCCATCCCTTTATGTGCCAAAGATAGTGAGAGATTTACATTTACTGTTCCATCCTGTAACCATGAGGAACCTGATCAATGGTTTAAATGAGTAGTATTACCCCAAGACATGACAAACAGCCCCACTATGTGCCAACTGTATGTGAGAAAAGCCATTGCTCCCTTGAAAAAAAATTTTCCAGATTTAAGATGTGTTCATTATATGGATGATATCTTACTGACAACTAAGAGTAAACAAATGTTAAATCGGGCCTATAAAAAATTAGTTCAATTATTTAAAAAAAAAGGTTATTTATTGCTCCTGATAAGGTTCAAAAAAAAAATGTGATTGATTATTTAAAAACAAAGGTTGGACCTAAAAAGATAATACCTCAAAAGATTGAGATAAAAAAAGATAATTTAAAAACTTTAAATGATTTTCAAAGGTTGTTAAAAAATATCAATTGGGTAAGAGACTATTTAAAACCACCAAATTATAAAATAAGACCCCTATATGATATTTTAAAAGGTGATTCAACACTTAATTCTCCTAGACAATTAACAAAAAAAAACAAAAAAAAGCTTTATATAAAGTAAAAAAAAGGTTACAGAGTGCCTTCCTAAAGAGATGACAAAAAAGACAGCCCATTACATTGTACATATTTACCACCTATGGTCAACCTACAGGATTGTTATGACAAGATGGACCATTATTATGGACCTATTCAAAGATTTCTCCAAAAAAATCCATAAAACATTATCCCACTACAGTTGCTGCTTTAGCCTTAAATGGTATCCAACAATGTTTATAATCTTTTAGAGTTACTCCTGCCAGTATAATAGTGCCCTATTCCAGTCATCAAATTAAGATTTTATTGGCTGTTCATATAGTATTTAGCCTGTGGGTTGGGTCTGCCCGGACATTCGAAAGACTGTTTTCAAGGGACCTAAATAAACTGCTGGAAAAGAGCTTTTGCGAGTTGCGTTGTCCTTGCTGGTTGAGGGGGACGCAACAATGGACTTCACAAGACTTACCTTGAAAGCCAGATGTTCCAAAAAGTAGCCTGCTCCATTGTTCTTCTCAGTCTCATAACGGCTGCCAACATCAATCCACACTCCCACCTAGACAAGAAACCAACAAAAGGAATCAATAAATCGACCTAGCTCCCACTCACAAAACACCGAGTAACTCAGCACAAGTCCTTACAGATGGTAACGTGGGGAGAGCTGTTCCATTAAGACCCCTCCAATCACGGAGACAGGAGCCCACAGGACAGGAACTACATGACTAAACACACTCCCTCACATCTTTTACCTGCCCTATCACCTCATGGGTTCTCAAACACCCAGAACGTTTTTGGTGTTGTCTTTGAGACACTGCCATGCTTTGAAGCCCAATCTGGCCCTGAAATCACAGAAACTCCCCCTGCCTTATTCTCAACTGTGCCCATTTATTGGCTCTACAACTGTAATTTTTAGTTAATTCCAGTTTCTTCTATGCATGAAGCCTATCATTTGCAGACAATAGTGTGCTTTCTACATTCTAAAAATCATATGCAAGGGAGGTGTGGTGACACACATCTGTAATCCCAACACTCTGGAAGGCAAGAAGCAAGATTATGAGTTCAAGGCTAGCCTGTGCAACATAGCAGACTCTGTCTCCAAAAAAAAACAAAGGGGAAAAAATTATGCCTTGCCTTTGTTCTGATTTTATTCTTTCATCAGGGGAAGAAGCAACTGGTTTAGATGCTTTGAATTTCATCATTTTAAGAAGATACTGAAGCAGGGTATGGTAGTACACACTTTTATTCCTAGCAGAAGCAGGTTTAAGGCCAGCCTGGTTTATAAAGCAAGTTCCAGGCCAGCCAGGGTTACATAGTGAGACCTTGTCTGTAGGGAGTTAGATAAATTGAATTAGATTTAGAAAGTATATAGGGGTTTCTGATACAGTCTCTTAATTCGGGGCATGAAGATCAATTCGGCTGTGAGCGATTGTGGAAAAACAAGGTTGAAGTCAGGAAAAACAGGAAAGACTTAATGGACAAGAAACAAAGTATCTGGCCTGGCATTGTTTTCAGCTGCTAAGTGGACGGAGCCCAAATTAAGCTGAAACAGAGTTCCTCCTATTTAAGGACAGTACATGGCGCCCCATCATGAAGAGCCCCCAATGCTAGAGAGCTCCGAGAGTCCTGCTGAAAAAAGTGCTGACCATCATTTGATGGCCAGATCTCCCTAAGGCAGAAAGAAGCCGGTGAGCAAAGAAAGCCTCAGCAAAACACCAAAAGGCCAAGGACTTTTGCCTAGAAGGGTTTGATCTGTCTGAACAGTGGCCTAAACGAAACTGTGGCTGGCTTTAAGGACTCTGAGGCAAAGCAGGAGAGTTGCTGATGCTAAAGGGCTGGGGTCTCCTAGAGAGAAGAAAGCCTTAAGCCTTATTTAAGGTAAGACTGTGATAGCCAACTTACCCTGACAAACCTGCACCTGAGACATTCCAGAAAAAGGACTGCTAAGTGTTAAAGAATCTACAACAGAGACTGTGTTCCTGACGACTGAGAACCTGCCCCAGAGACTGTATCCTTCTAAAAGGTTAGGAAAATAATTGTCAATAGGATTAGTGGTTAGGTTAAAAGGGTTATAAGAATTTATAGGGTTAATAGTTAAGAAATTGTTGGTATTTCTTATAAGTGAATATTGTTAGTAAATAAATAATATTAAAAAAGTTCGGTTACACAATCCTCATCCCTCAACCTCTCAAATATCTGGGACTATAGGCGCATGCCTCTGTGTTCGGCTTCATTGGCTTCATTAACACTTCATCCTATTTCAGTATTGAGGATCAAATGCAATGCCTCATGAATGCTTAGCAATTACTTTACCACTGATATACATCTCCAGACCTAAGAGTTTAGTCAGACTCATACACTTAACATATTAAATGTTAAGTGTCCTCCTATCACCCAACGTATCTTTTTAAATATGGATATGCATTATGAGTATGTGCATACAGAGTGTAGGTACCTGTGCAGATCCCTTCGAGCTGGATTTACAGTCAGTTATGAACCACCTGAAGTGGGTGCTGGGAACAGAACTTGAGTCTTCTGCAAAAGTAGTATAAGCTTTTAATTACCGAGCCATCTCTCCAGTCAACCTTCCCACCATGTTCCAGAATAAGAATCTTAATATTCGTTTTAATTTTTAAGACAGGATCTCACTATGTAGCCTTGGCTAGACTTGAACTCAGAGAGCCACCTGCTTCTATCTACAGAGTGTGTTGTAATCCTTCTGTGTTTTTTTTTTTTTTTTTT
>CAJQZJ010003646.1:15153095-15209075 GCA_907164525.1 Lophiomys imhausi
ATATATCTAAGAACACTCTAATATCTACCTAAAAACATCCAACTAACTGTATTTTAACTTTCTTAAAAGGATATTGATTTTTTTTTTTTTTTTTGGTTTTTCGAGACAGGGTTTCTCTGTGTATCCTTGGCTGTCCTGGACTCACTTTGTAGACCAGGCTGGCCCCGAACTCGCAAAGATCCGCCTGCCTCTGCCTCCCAAGTGCTGGGATTAAAGGCGTGCGCCACCACCGCCCGGCTCAGGATATTGATTATTAATTTAGGTCCAAGCAAGATGGCCTGGTTTACGGCTGTCCTATCAGGTATTCCAAGCTTAAAGTCTGTTGAGCCTTATTTTGCCAGTTCGTAAGGCCAGGTTTTTTTTTTTCTTTTTTAAGAATTCAATTAAATATTTATTGAACAAATGCAGAATAAACGAACCAGGGCTGTTTTAACCTGAAGACACACTAACCACCTCAAATCTTCAAGGGCTGTCATACAAGAACAAAAATAAACACATTCAGCCTTTCTACACAGGTTTGGGATGTGCTGCAGGAGGGTTGCGCGGCTGCCCTCCAGCTCAGGGGCTTCCTACAGCACACTGTGCTCCACGCCCTTCCCTTCTGAAAGGAGACATCAGAACTTAAGAGTTTCACATGAACACGTAAGCTGCGTTCTCACTGCACACTGTCCACCTCGTGCAATGGCTGCTTACACACACTGTAAAGAAAAAAATGTAGCATGGACAAGCTCCTCACCAGGAGATGGTCCACACTTGTCAGCTCTTTTTGATCTCACACCAGTGACTCCTTGTTCTGGGGTGGGAAGAAAGAGCACATTCTCCAGAGTGAGTGACAATGTGGGTCGGGCAAGGTCCAGGGACAGTCTCCTCAAATCCCAAGCACATTGCTGCAGCTAAAGGCCAGGGGTATGCAGGAGTATGGGGTGTGCCATGCGCCCTCTCTGCTGCTTGAAGCAGGAGCTTGTGTTCAGAGTCCTGTCGTTGATAGGAACTAGCTGTGTAATACTGATGGCTCCAACCAAAGTGATCAATACAATCGAAAACTGCTTGAAGGACATTCAACAGTGTCTGAGGAGAAAACTGTACAGTGTGCTTCATCTTCTATGTGCATCTTATCACACCCAAAGGACATCGAGGCTCTCACCCTGTTCAGTGAACTTAGAATAAAATTCCACATATGTTCGCCAGTGACAGGGACTGAAGGTGAATCTTGAACTCAGAGTGACCTATCAGTTTTCCAGGAAAGCCATGTAGTCGGTGAGTGTCGCGTCCCCCCTTGTCCAGCAAGGAATGACGCAACTCACAAAACTCTTCTCCAGCAGTTTATTCAGGTCCCTTGAAAACAGTCTTCCGAATTCCGAATGTCTGGGCAGACCCAACCCACAGGCTAAATACTAAAATGAACAGCCAGTCAAGTAAAGCCAAGTGGTGCTATCTTAGAGGCCCATGTATGTGGAAGCAAGCCAGATCAGCGGTCTATGCCAAATATGAACTTATTATCATAGAGAGCACTCACCGTCGGGCTGGTGGAAGGCGGAGACCAGCGCCATCTTTAGGGCGCGGCACTTCGCAGCTCTCTACAGTTCCTCCTTTTTTATTTTTTCTAAAGTTTCTAAAAGTCCCTGGAAAGGCTTCGTAATCCCTCTATCTGGGGATCTCACGGTGGGCCTGAGCCTGTAGGAGGGCGGTGCTCAAACTCTTACCCGTCTCTGGGTCAGCCTCCCCACTCAGGACTGCCCTGTCTTAGGTGGCCGAGACTTACCCGTCAACTCCGTCACTGACTTGCCAGACCCTAACATCCGTGGAACGAATACCTCAGTGGGCAGGGACTATGCTTAGTGAAGATTTACTTCACGGCAACAAGCCATGCCTGAGGTGACTGGCCCGCCTCAATGGCGACAAGGGTTTTGTATAATCATGGCTGCATTACGCTTTTGTGTGGTTCTCATTTTGTAGATGCACCATAGGCAAACCAGAGAGGCTAATATCATTAGTATCGCCAAAGAGCCTACGCCCGCCCACTCCTTAAGATGATCCATAGCCGTCTGTATCCAAGAAGTCAAACCAGTAGCCAGGCTCAAATCCACCCGAGTGGAGTTGATGTGGACAATTGTTGCTCTCAGCTCTCTCATCAAATTTTCAAACTCAGCCGACCAATCCTGTAAGAGGAACTTTGACAATTGTCTAGACAAATTAGCAGCCTTTGTATAATTTTGATATTGTACGGAAGTAACACACAAACCTTGCAATTTCCACTCACACCCCAATTGTGCTAGTTGCCAAAGAGAATCAATCTGTTCTTGTATTAAATTTATGCGTTGATTAACTATCATAAGACCTCCTTTGAGATGAGAATTCATAGAGGTCTGAGTATCCAATGCCTGTGCCACAGTGGCTGAGATGTTATTCAGGGCATTGGCAGTCTGTATAGAACTAGACAAGGCAATAGCTGAGGCAGTAGCTCCCACAGCAGCAACAGTGATAGCAGTAACAATAGCTGCAGTGATGCCAAAATCTCTTTTAAACCTGAATAGCATCAGCTGGGCGTGGTGGCGCACGCCTTTAATCCCAGCACTTGGGAGGCAGAGGCATTCTAGTCACCACAGCCACAGGAAAGGCTGTGGCATTCCAGCATAGGGCATAAAAACATGTGCCTGGAGTGCATACTAACTTTTCTTCACCTAAGGATGCACTCCCATTACTTACAATCCACAGAAAAGGAGGCCAGAGACATACTGGCGAAGCTGAAAAGTTTTTGTTGCGGTAAGAATGAAATAAAGAATTCCAAGTACCAGAGCCACTACCGCTAGAGAAATCCAGATTGGTAGCGGACCCTAGGGAAAAATTACCTCTTTGATAAATTCCTCCCCCAAGCATAATGACAGGTCCCAAGTCCATGCAACTTCCATTTACTCCACACAAAAGCCACAAATCAAAAGGATTGGTGGCAGTCTGTTGAGGATCCCTAGTAGATATATCAAGCATTCCTGTACAAGACTTATTCACTATATTACTAATCATGGGGCTAAAGGAAAAATAATCTTGTTGAACCCAAACTTCTCTGCGCTCCTGACATACTCACTGCTACCATCACCAGGATCCTTAGGAAGGTCTTCATGACGAATCTTCCTCAGAAGGCGTTCAGGCACCCACACTGGATCTTGTTGATTCTGAGGAAAAACACAAACAGACCCTCTCGCCCATGTTAGCACAGGGTCAGGCCCCCGCCAAGAGCCTGTCAAAATATCCTTCCACTTCACCATGCTTTTAGGTGAACCATGGGAATCCTGATGTCTGTCTGCTGCTGAGCGGCCTTGAGCATCCAAATTGAAAAAATTTAAAGTAAATAAGGCTAAAGATATTCTCTCCTTGGGGGTACGGAAGACATTCTCTCCTTGGGGGTACGGCCTTGGCCTATTCCCCCTTTTTGTTTTTGTAAGCATTCTTTCAAGGTGCGATGAGCATGCTCCACAATTCCTTGTCCTTGAGGATTGTATGGTAATCCGTGATTAAGCTGTACCTCCATCTGATTACAGAAGGAGACAAAGGACTGTGCTGTATAGGCTGTTCCATTGTCCATTTTCAGCTGCTGTGGTTTTCCCCATGCAGCCCAGGCTTCTAAGCAATGTCCTATGACATTGCGAGCCTTTTCTCCACTCATAGGTGTAGCATGTATGATACCTGAGCAGGTATCCACAGATACATGAATATATTTTAATGTTCCAAATTCTGAAATGTGGGTAACGTCCATTTGCCAGATTTTGAGTGGCATCAACCCTCTAGGGTTCACTCCCACACTGGGAGGATGATGATGAATCACACACTGAGGACAGTCCAAAACTACTTGTCTAGCATCTGCTCTAGACAAATGGAATTTCTGCTGTAGAGTTTTTGCATTTACATGAAATAATTGGTGAAACTGTCTGGCTTGATCCAGGAATGAGCTCCAAAAAAATGCATTCCATCCTGGTCCATTGATCAACTTTATTATTACCCTCACTTAATGGTCCAGGTAATCCTGTATGTGCTCTGATATGTTGAATATAAAAACACCTTTTTCTCTGCCAGATTAAAACTTGTAACTCTTGTAATAAGGCACATACAGTACTACTTTTTTTTTTTTTTTTTTTTGGTTTTTCGAGACAGGGTTTCTCTGTGTAGCCCTGGCTGTCCTGGACTCACTTTGTAGACCAGGCTGGCCTCGAACTCACAAAGATCCGCCTGCCTCTGCCTCCCAAGTGCTGGGATTAAAGGCGTGCGCCACCACTCCCCGGCTAGTACTACTATTCTTAATAGGACCTGCTAATTCTAATACTTTCACTGCGTTGACCACATAAACTGAATCTGAAATCAAATTGAATGCAAATTGACATCTTTTAAACACCTCAATTACTATTTTCAATTCTACTATTTGGGGGGAGCCCAGTTAAAATTGACATAACACAGGCTCTTGTCTTTCTATCAAATAGGCTCCACAGCCTGTCTTTGAGCCATCAGTAAATACATTTGGTGACCCTTGAAGTGGTACTGCTGAAGTAACCTTAGGGAATATCACTGGGTGCTCCTTAAAAAATAATAGCAATGGATGTTTAGGGTAATGGTTATCAATCACTCCTTCAAAGCTACATTGCAATATTGCCCAGTCATCTACAGTGCCACACAAAATCTTAATTTGATAACTGGAATAAGGCACTATTATCCTGGCAGGAGCAACTCCAAAAGACTGCAAGCATTGTTGGATACCATTCAAGGCTAAAGCAGCAAGTGCAGTGGGATAATGTTCTATTCTGTTCTTACTTGTGTCCACATCCCCGGGCAGAAAGATCTCCCTACTTTCAGGGACTGAACTGGCTGCTCTGTCTGAGTGGCTTCTGGATATGGAGGAGGAGTTGAAGGCGCCATGGCAACGGCTTTGTTTACACCAGCTGCCGCCAGCGTGGCTGAACGCGCTGTAACAACAACTCCACCCACTCCGACTGCCGCTGACGTGTCAGGCGCCATGGCAACAGCTCCTCCCACACCAGCACAGGCGGCCCCGGACCTGAGGGCTCTATCCGGGTGCAGTCAGAACTCTTCCTCAAAGATGACTTCTCCATTTTCTTTGTTAACCTTTTAAGTTCCTCTTTAGACTCTGAGCTATCCTCTTTCAAAGTATCTTTCCCAGATTTGACCAAGCACTCCTCTTTTAACTGTTCTAATGCCTTTTGTCCTTTTTCCACTGCCTTGCAATATCTCTGATCTCCTAAACAACTCCGAACAAGACTCCAAATAGGCTGTGCTCCTCCCTGCAATGTACTTTGCCCCCAGGCAAAATCCAAGATCTCTCCCAAGCTTCTCCCAGCAACTGATAAAGGCAAGGCCAGCATTCGCTCCATTTCTGTGAGGCACTCTCTGCTTTCCTCACCTTGCTCTGCCAGTTGTGTCTTCTACTCGTCCGAATCACGGAACTTTATAGCTCCCTCCCGGAGACCTTATTGCCTCTTTACCGAGGTCCTTATTGCTCCCTCCGGAGACCTTATTGCCTCTTTACCGAGGTCCTTATTGCTCCCTCCCGGAGACCTTATTGTTCGCAACTTCCCGCGAAACTTTACCTTTTGTTCGCAATCTCCGCGAAACTTTACCTTTTGTTCGCTATCTCCGCGAAACTTTACCTTTTGTTTGCAATCTCCGCGAAACTTTACCTTTTGTTCGCAATCTCCGCGAAACTTTACTTTTTGTTCGCTATCTCCGCGAAACTTTATTGTCCTGATTTATCCCAGGAACTTACCAACGCGTTGCACCTGACTGCAGGAGTTCTGAGTCTTTTCTGGGTCCCCGTACGGGCCACCACTTTGTCGCGTCCCCCCTTGTCCAGCAAGAAATGACGCAACTCACAAAACTCTTCTCCAGCAGTTTATTCAGGTCCCTTGAAAACAGTCTTCCGAATTCCGAATGTCTGGGCAGACCCAACTCACAGGCTAAATACTAAAATGAACAGCCAGTCAAGTAAAGCCAAGTGGTGCTATCTTAGAGGCCCATGTATGTGGAAGCAAGCCAGATCAGCGGTCTATGCCAAATATGAACTTATTATCATAGAGAGCACTCACCGTCGGGCTGGTGGAAGGCGGAGACCAGCACCATCTTTAGGCGGCACTTCGCAGCTCTCTACAGGTGAGTCTGGCGAGCTGCTGCTCGTTGGGGATCGGTGGAACCGGAGCAGGCTCTGATAAGGGAATAAACCTGTTCAAGGAAATGTCCAGGGCTCCTGAGGCTGGCTTTCCTGGGAAGAACCATTCTTGTGGTGGAGTCAGCCTGCCATCCTTGTTCCAATACGCCTTTCACAGCCTCTTTTGCAGGAAGCCCGACGAAGGCTGCAAAATCGTCTGCAATTATGGAGGTATAAGCTTGAGAGACCAAGGCAAATGCACGTCTCCTTGTTGAGTCTCTAAGGGCTTCCATGATGGTGTCCGACCACTGGTGGGCGTTGATGGTGGTATAGATAGATCCCAGGTCTCTGCCAGATTCTCTGTCCTACTGACCAGATTCCCCCAAGTTCAGAGTTTGCAGACTTTATAGCAAGTGGTATCCTCTTCCAAAGATATCTTGCATTATTCCTCAAGCTCCTGGTTCTCGCACTGATCAGCAGCTTTCGGAAACTGAAGGCGCTGTCCACCATCACCACCACTGGCATCTTCCTGGCTGCTCTCACTGCCACCTCCCCCACCAGACCAAAGCCCAAGCTGGCCCTCGGGGCGTCTCACCCGCGAGGACTAGGCCAGTTTATTTCTACCACAAAGTTGTGGCCAATTTATAAAGTCACTCTGTTCTGACTGAAAACGGAGGGCGGTCTTTAAAACTTCTCCAAGCACCTTCTGGACTCCGCTTGCCCCACACATTTTTTGTGCCTTGATGTGCTTTTCTTCAGGATGGCTTCTCAGCAGGTGAGGACAGAGAGAGGAGAGAGAGAGAGCTGAGACTGCGTGGATCTTTGATTTATATATAATCCTATGTCATGATTCTTGGTGGAAGTTTTTCCAGCATTCTGTCAGTGTTGGGGGGCGCTTTCCTAAGTCACCCCCCTTCAGCAGTCAGTCTGTGTGTTCCTATCTCCGTAACCTTCAGGGATGCCAGTTTTTGCCAGTCCAAAATCCCTATGTGCTACTAGATGCTAAGATGAAAGGCCTAACTTCTACCATATTGCTTAGTTGATTCTATGGGAAGGTTGGCACATTCCAGTCCTTAGTGACTGTAGGTTACCAGGTTGTTACCTGAGTGTCCCTGCTTCTGACACGATGACACATGAATTCTTTAGTACAAAATAAAGAACGTGTAAAAAAATGGCTAATTAAATTATTACTTAGTATTTATATTATCATTAATTGTTTCAGCGGCTGTTAATCCTTAACCCAACATTATAAATGAGCATACAGACACCCGATGGTTTTTAACAAGCCTTAGCCTGAATTGTGCATTCTTAGCCCATCTAAACTAGCTCATAATTCTATTACCCAAATATGACCCCATATATACATACGTCCCTTTGGACTATTATTCTCCATGCTCTGCCGATGTTCTATGCCACATGGAATGATCTTCTTTTCTCTAACCCATGGCGTGTGTCCTCCTTGTCTGCTCCTGGTTTCTCCTCTGTGGCCTCTTCCTCCCAAGATGCTCTCTGTCTCAGAAGCCTGTGTACCCTAGTCCCACCTATCTCTGTCTTTGCACAATCTCAGGCCTCAGCATTTTATTTAACCAATCAGAGACAATGTAAGTAACAGACAGCAAGCAGGACCAATTAATTAACATTTAGAATGCTAAACACCATCCCGTCAAGACCCTCTTACTCTGAATCACTCTATCTCCTGCTCTCCTGCTTGCCTTGTCTGCTTTTTTTTTTTTCATTTTGTTTTATTATGGTCTTACATTGGGCACACCAAAATTATCCATAATAAACTCCTTAATTGAAGACCCTTCTCTCTAATTTCATTTGTAAAGTTCTTTCTGCCGTGTACTATGCTATGCATCTGGACACGGATGTCTTCCTGTGGCTGTGATGCCTCCTACCACACCCCCTCCAGGAACCACTAAATCACTCCTTCCTGCTCTCCACAGCACTTTCTTTCCCTTGAAATGAGAATACCTTAGATGTGGCACCAGTTGAGATCTGTGTCTCCGACAGTTGCTTTATGTGTTTGTCCTTCTGATTGGACCTTTCTCCCTCTCCTCTGATCACTGCCCTCAGTCCTTACGGTCTTAGGCCACAACTGAGCAGTACTCTCTGCGTCAAAGTAATTATGTTTTCAAGTCTGTTCCACGCCAGTGCCACCTCCACTTGTGAGTAGGTGGAGGAGGAGCCAGGTCTGCTGTGTACATCGGAGTACATACACACCAGTACACACACATCTTTTGTGTACATCCAGCAAGCAGTAGATGTTCATTAAACCTTGTAGGATGCAGAGGTGGACCTCCCAAAAGGCTTATGAAGCTTTATCTTCAATGTCCTTCACTTTCAGGCCTTGAGTAAAGGCCAAGGAATATGTATATTCCCCGGGAAATATAGTTGTGGAAAACCTGCAAATTAAGATAAGCTAGGGACCGGGTGTGGTGGCACACACCTTTAATCCCAGCACTCAGGAGGCAGAGTCAGGCAGATCTCTGTGAGTTTGAGGCCAACCTGGTCTACAAAGTGAGTCCAGGATAACCAGGGTTACACAAGAGAAACCCTATCTGGAAAAAAAAAAAACCCCAAAACAACAACAAACCTAGGGACCAGGAAGATGGCTTTCTGGGTATAGGGGCTTCCAATTAGGCCTGATGACGTCGATTTGATCCCTGGAATCAACAGGATAGAAGGAGAGAACCAATCCTGCAAGCTGTCCTCTCTCACATGTGCACACCATGGTAAACATATACACATGCACACTGACACACACACCACACACATTCAGAATAAATACATCTCTTTAAGATGACCTAACTGTGTACACTTAGGACCTCTGTACTTTTTGTACTCAGACTCCTTTCCAGCCCACTTCCTCATCTCAAAATATAAGATGGAGAACAATGGAGGAAGACACCAATATTGACCTCAGGCCATACATTTACCTTTGCACACATGAACACCACACACACACACACACACACACAGACACACACACAAATTAACAATATTATCAGCAATCCATGTGCCGAATTTATGCAACACTGTCAATAACAGGTTAAGAAAAACAAAATAACTTTCCTAAACAATCAACAACTGAAAACAAATTTCCATATTAGAGAGAAGGCTGAATTATCTTCCTAGTCTCAGAATGAAAAAAATGTAACCTCCCAAATTATAAGTTGGCTATTTCACTTAAAAATTACCCATTTAAAGAAAAAAGGTTTATTTTAGGGACTGGAGAGATGTCTCAGTGGTTAAGAGGGCTGCTTGCTCTTCCAGAAGTAGAGCTCTTCCTGGGTTCAAATCCCAGCACCCCATGGTGGTTCAAAACCATCTGTAACTCCAGTCTTAGGTGATCTAATACTGTCTTCTAGCCTCTCTGGGTACCAGGCATGCATGTGGTGTACAGACATGCATGCAGGCAGAACATCCATACCCATAAAATAAAATAAAGGATAGAAATTTTAATTTGTTGTTGTTATTATTATTAATATTATTATTATGATTTATTATTTGAGATAGGGTCTCACTTTGTAGCTTTGGCCAGCCTGTATGTAAAGGCATGCATCACCACTGCCTGAAGAAGTGCTAGGCTTTTATAGGAATACCATTACATCTAGATTTTCATGTGAGTTCCTAGTATTGAATTCATGTAGTCAGGTTTGCATAGCAAATATTTTTTACTTGCTGAGTCATCTCCCTGTTCATAGCTATCTTATGTAGAAGCCATCAAACCTTTAATCCCAGCACCTAGGAGGCAGGGGCAGACAGAGTTCAAGACCAGCTTGGTCTACATGGAAGTTTTAGGCCATCATGGCTACACACCAAGACCCTGTGTTAAAACAAAATGGAACAGACAAAAAGAAGCCAGAAGCTATAGCCCAAAAAGCGTGACAGGAATTGCTACAAATTTTATTTTTTCTGGATCTACTATCATAATATTTGTCAACTTAAAGCCCCTTTTAAAGCCAGGTGTTGGGGCACATGCTGTAATGCCAGCCCCTGGAAGGAAGCGTGGAAAGACAGCAAGTTCAAGTCCAGCTAGCGCTGCATGGCTAGACTCAGTCTCAAACACACACACAGCTTCTTTTAAACTTGAGGTTTTTCTCATTTTGTTTCTTGTCAGAAAGATTAAAGTCAGGGTCTCGTGCACACGAAGCACAAGCTTTGCCACTGAGCCCCACTCCCAGCTCTTTTCTCATTATTTTGATATAATTCTGTTTCTCTTTGAATTTGTAATTGGAATTTCCTTTTCTAAAGCCCTAAAAATGCCTATTGCCTGAGCCCCATTCAACCTGGATCACCCACAGCAGAGGAAAGAGGGTGGTAGTTCAACTTTGAGGTTCTCCAATTCTCTCATTCTTGTCACGGTGACCTTGGAGCCACTCAGGCACCAGTGTGTGTCTGGAGTTGCCACATAAACAAAGGCAGCTAGGGATACCTGAGTGGCCTGAGCTTAGGGCTCTAAGGCCTTGAGCTGGGAGTGAGGATGGGGTTAGAGTCAGGAAGCTGGGTAGGAGTCAAGGACTTAAGGAGTGGCAACTATTAGAAACCCAGAACAGGGACCCTTTGGGGAGAGACATGCAAAGATAGAAAAGAAACCCAAGCCAGCTGCTTTCTGGTGGTGGGTCTTAAGTCCTGAGTTCACCCATCCACCTCCCTGAGATGAGACAAAGGCAGGGCTAGAAACAAAGAAGTAGGTACTAGCTCATTGAGGGGCGGTGACACCTGGGACTGCTGCCCACCTATCCTGTGTACCATAGCTTCAACAAGCCTGGTGCCTCTAACAGAGAAAAGAGGCCACATGGTCTAGACAGTCCCACAGACTTACACAGGCTGGCGCCCCAGCTGACAATCAGGAGAAGTATATATTGGGTCACCCAGACTGGGTGGGAGCCTCTTTTATTTGAATTGGTTGGGAAGCCAGCCGCTGCAGGTGGCCCTCAATGTGGAGCAAGATGGCATCCAGCATGTGAAGGACCCTGAGGACCAGGGTGCGGTCTGAGACATTAGCTTGGCGCTTCCAGTTTCTGCAGGTGCTAGAGGTCGCCTGTGGGACCTGAAATATAGGACCAGCATGAGAGTGGAGGAGGGTGGGGGGGGGGTACAGCAATGGAGCTAGAGAGAAGAGATATGGGGTATCCAAAGAGGATGGGGAGATAGGGTAAAGGGTCACTGTGGGTCTACCAGAGAGGCTAGGTGGTCCTTGGGCCCGTGTAGGTTGAATGAAGAAGGGGAGTATTAAATGGAGTTGGATGGGGCAGAGTACTGGCCCTGAGGAATGGACAGGGATGGATTGGTTGTACATAGGCTCCATGCAAAACTAGGACATGGTGGGTGAGAGGCAGGAGGCCAACAAGGCCCTAAGCCAGGCTGGTAGGAGGAAGGTTGAGTGGAGGGCATTCATGGGCCAATGGGGCATGAGCAGAAGCAGGAACTGTGGGGTACAGAGCAGTGCTGAGCTCACCTGATCCTTGACGACCCGAGACCGCCACCGGTGGAACATCACACGGCTGATGACCAGCATCATGGTGGTAGTGATCGTGACCCCAGCCACAGGGTAGATACGATTTCCTCCCAGGGCCATCCAGTAGCTAGGGCAGCCTAGACTGTTCCTGCAGCCATCCAGACTGCTTGGCTGGCAGCCCCAGGGCTGCAAGTCCAGCCCTACTTGGTACCAGAGGGGCCGTGACCAGGCATGGTTAGGGACAGGCATTGCCATCAGGAACAGGGACGGCACTAAGAACAGTGAGTTCAGCATGGCTGTAGCCACTGCAGAGGCTGAGAGACCGGAACTCGGGTACCTTGGCAACCAGCAAACACCCCTCCCCCAAGAGTAGGCCCAGGTCTGAGACAGCAGGTTCCAGCTATGCCCCAGAGCCTTTCAAAATACAGCCTGGTCAGATGAGGGCCTATAAAATAATGCAGGTTTGGGGCCTGGGTCCCATTCTCCCAGGAGGACTAGGTATAAAAGGAACACCTCTTACATGCTGGACTCCAACCCAACTATTGTTCCTCCTAATCTAAACACCCTACTGCCTTTAAGGTCTAATGTTTTCTACTGGGCTAGCAACCTGCCAGGCTGGTGAAATGGTATGCAGGAACCCCCCCCCACACACACACACACACCAGCTCAGCTCTGCTCAGCCCTGTGCACTGGAAAGCGGCTTCCTTGAAGGTTTCTGCTGGCTGCTGTCCCTGCCTCACCCTGGGCACCCTCAACATCCTTCCTTGTTCTGGGAGCATGCCTTCCCTTCTAGAAAGTCACCTTTTCAGGGTTAGAGAGAGCTTCATGTACTGCCACTACCCCTCCCATGGTGGCCTTTCTCTAGTATGACCCTGTGTTTTTTTTCGTTGGAGCATTTCTGACTGCCTACCCACGCATCTTTATTCTCAAACTATAAAAGCACACCAGCTTCCTCCCAGCACCCTTCTAAGGCCAGCCTGACAAGTTCTTATTTGAGATCTAGCCTCTGGCTCTAAGTTTTCATTCAAATAGTATTTACCCGAGCACCTACCCCGGTGCCAGAATGGAGCAGGACAGGAAAGCTTTGCCTTCCTGGACTGAGGTTTTGGCAGGAACACAGGTGGCTTGTGAACACTATGGTGCCAGGCACAGGCAGAGGCCATGATAAAAACAGGGCCAGACAAGGGTGCCCTGGTGGTTTGGAGGGCAGAGAACCTCTGTCTACTATTGGGAACCTGCCCAGTGCCTAGCACTGAGCCTCTATCCTGGAGTGAACCTGATGAACAATTCTGGGCAGGCGATGTGGGTACTGCTTTGTTCTAGCCATTCCCATGTGGCAACCCACCAGGCAACTCACCAGGCCACCATTCTTTTGACTGCCCTATCCCTCCTATCACAGGGCCAGTGGCCCATAGGACCAACACATGCTCTGTTGTCTTAAGCCAGAATCTTTGCCGGTTCTTGACTGATGGTGTTCTGCCAACCTCAGTGCTCTAATGCTATGAGTGGACAACTAGTAACACTGATTTTTAAACCCAGCTGCAGACCCTCCCAGCTGCTCTTTCTTTAGCTGGGAGTTTGTGGGTTCACTCTATACACCCCAGAAACACCACCTCTACCTTGCCTCTTCTTGCATTATCCCTGAGAATGACTTAGTCTCATTCTGAGCTACAGTTTTGATTTCATTTATTTTTCCAGCTAGAGCTAAAAGGTTGTCTGTGTGAAACTGAAGAGAACCTTGAGCTTGTAAAATCCTAACCCAGCCTGGGCCTCACTGCTGCCCTACTGTGCATGCTCTCTGCCTGTACCTGACCTCCCCAAATCTTACTCCTCAGTTCTGTCTACCTAGGGTTTATAAGAAGGATTGGGAGTCTGAACTGAGGACCTCCAGACACCCCAGCCATACCCCAATCATGCCACAGCAGAACCTGGAGTTGGATGGACACATTTATTCCAAAGTGGTAAATCCACATCAGCTCCATTACAGCACCCAGCCAAGGCCAGCCTGACTGTAATACCCTGCCCCAGGCCTGTAGCACTGAACTTGGAGTCCCAGGGCATCCATCCATGAGTTGTATGTGCATGTACATGGAACAGAGTACTGGGTGGCACCTGGGAGGTGGCCCAGAGGCAGGGGGTTTCACGAGGGTGACCTGTCACAACCTCCAGAGGTAGGCAGTCTCTTGCAGCAGAGTCAGAGTTTGGTGGCCTGTGTGGGCAGGAGAGGAGGTTCCAGTTAGTTTCCAAAGGGTTCCAGGCAGAGGGTGGGACTCTTCTGGTTAAGGCATTTGTTAAACAGCATAAGGAAAAAAATGTTTTTCTGAAACTGGAGGTCAGAGATGTCTTTCTGAAAGGAGCTGGATGAACCCCTGCTCCTGAGGCAGCACAGCTCCCCCCATAAGCAAGTTTCTTCCAGGCAAGGGGGGAAGAGCAATGGGTTCAATGTGGCCAGAGCCGTGGGCAATGCCACAGACTTCCTGGAGTTGGGGTCAGGGTGGTGATAAGCAACAGATTAACAAAAACTTCTTAGTGGCTCAGCAGAGGCTTACCGAAACAGGGCTGTTAGGGCCAGACTTCCGGTGTTGGAGGGCAAAGGTCACAGCGTCATGGACAGAGACAAAGAGATGCTGCTTAGTGATAGAATCATCAAAGAAGTGTCCAGCCTCAAGCTGGGCGACCACAGGACCTGTGGGCAAGAGGCAGGTGCTGGCACTCAGCACCACCAGGACACTCAGTCCCCAGGTACTCCTAGAATTCTTTGACCCCTGTGGCTACTTACTAGAAACCCTGCTACTCTTATATGCTTTTCTCCCCCCCCCCCGTGTTATATGTATGTTGTGTGTGCGTGTGTGTGCATGCGTGTGTTGCTTGTACACAGAAGACACATCAGATGTTCTGTTCTTATCAGTCTGAACCTTGTTCCCTTGAGACAGGGTTTCTAACTAAAGCTAAAGTTCTATTTTGGCTAGGCTGGCTGACCAACTAGTTCCTGGGAACCATCTATCTCCACCCAACAAAGGCTAGCATTATAGGCATGCTAGACATGTCTGGCTCATTTTACATGGGTGCTGGGGACTTGAACTCAGATCCTCGTACGTGGGCAGCAAGCCTTCTAACCCACTGAGCCATCTCTATAACCCTACTCTTGACTCCTGTCTCCCAAGACATCTCCGACCTCCAGTTTAAGAAAAAGATTTTTTCCCCTTATCCCGTCTGACAAACCCCTTGACCAGAAGAGTCCCACCCTCCGCCTGGATTGTCACTGCTGTCCCCACTCAACACACTGTGACAGGCTGCGATGTACACTTCCACTTCAATCTCCCAGAAGTCATGGAAAATCTGCAGCAACAAAGAGAGTGCTAGCCTCAGAGGGGCAGCAGTTGGGCAAGTTTTAGTGCAGGGGTTCAGAGGGCTTGGTTTGCCTGGAGGGAGGGGGAAGGCACAAAGCAAATGATGAGGTCAGCATGAAGGCTTGAAGGGTCCTAGCCTGCCCACAGCCCCTTACATTCTTCAGGCTCTTAATGCACACGGTGTCCACGAAGGAGAGGGTGCTCAAGTCTAGAATGAGGCTATGGAACCCTGGCTGGGGCAGGCCCAGGGACTTCAGTGTGGTCATGCCTGGGGCCTTGGCATCTTCTTGATTGCTGTTGACTGCATCTTCCAGTGCCTCCCCTTGGTGCACCTGCAGGGGATCCAGATGTGCTAAAGGGCCATCCATGATAGAGTAAAGGCAGGCACACAGTATGCAGGGACACACAGAGTCAGACAGAACCATGCATATAAATATGGAGATATATGGAGGCATGAATGGGACACATAAGGACACAGACATGGGGTGATAGGAGAGACATGTGGATCTACAAACACAGGAGGGACACAGGAAAGCATACCCCACACCCCAACATGAGCAAATCGCTCTGTTACTTCCTGGGCCCAAGCTTAATGTAGACACATGAAGGGAGGATGCTAGGGGATCATTTCCCATCCTTAGGCCAACAGGGTAGAGTGGACATGGGGCCCAGGGACAGATAAGATAGCCACAGGCATCGTGTACCCACAATCATTCACACATACCTTATACCCTGACCTGCCTATCTTTGGTTGAACTTGGCATCCCTCTTGACCCCTAGATTTGCCCAGTGTTCCCAAGCCCTTTCCTCTAACCATAAGCATAGACTGTGAGGTCTTGTTATATCTATGAAATCAAGGTGCTTATCTAGGGCAGCCTGAGATTCCAGACAAGAGCCAGAGGAGAGTTCAGTATCACGAAGGGCTCCCTGCCGTGTGTCAGCCATCTTCCCGTTCCTCCTATCATTAGCCCAACACCTTCAAACGCACACTAGCAGGTCATGACTTTCCTCATGCAACATGTGTGTGCAACCACATCTCTGCAGTTCTTGGCCGGTCCCTCCTCCCACTTCTAGCCTCACCTTGGCTTCAGAGCGCTCCACGTCATTGCTTTCGATGTCTTCAAAGTTAGTGTTGACGTTGACAGAAACTGAGGAGATCTTGGAAGAGGAAGCCTAGGGGGAAGAGGTATGATGAAAAGGCTATCGCAGGTGCTACGTGACAATCACACCAGGTAGACATGGTATCGTGCTGACTTTGGATCTAGGTTGCAGGCCTAAGAAGTGGTAACAACGAAATGGACTTTCTGTGCTTCACACTGTGACTAACACAGGAGAGGGACACAACATCTCTAGAGCTTGTCCTGCCCTTCTGGGGGTTGAAACAGGGTCCCAGGGGTGCTCAAGGAGAAAGAGGAGGGACAAAGAGTGGTGAAGAGAAATGGCAGGGGTGAGGAAGCAGGACAAAGACCATATTGAGAGAAGGCCAAAGGATCAGGAAATGGCTGGGGGTCAGGGTTGGGTCCATGGCAGAACTGGGCCAGGAGGGAGCTGCTGAGGGGGGCCCACCTGTTTCTTGGACTTCTTGGCTTTCTCCATTCGCTTCATCTTCATCTGGTGCTTTTTGATTCGTTTCTTTTTCTGGGAGATGAGGCGATCAACATCCACACCACACTAAGGACACGAATCAGAGGTGGAAGTTGGTACTCTGGATAATCAAACCCACACACAGAGACCAAGCAGGGGGACCCCAGTGTCACCTTCTTTTTCAGGGAGTCACTGTAGAGCTCAGCATTGGCAAAGTACATGGTGGCTGAGGAACGGAAGACCTTCACACCCGGGACCTCCTTGGCCTGGAGATGAGGTAGAGTTGGGGTGGCTAAGCCTTCCTTGCTTTCCACTGTATTCTCTTCACTTGGCTTTCCTCTTAGAGAGCCTGCTACCCTCTCTCTGCCCCCAGCCAGTGACCAATACCCTTCTAGGAGTCTGGGCCATAAGCCTAGCTGTATTTTATCATCCTTGCTCCCTGTGTTGCCGAGGTCCGGTCCCTCCCCCTACCTGTCTGTCACCAGGTTTCGAGGTTTGGCTCTCAGTCTCCACTGTCCCTGTGTCTCCCACTCCTGCCCTACGCTGGCTGTTTTCTGCATGCAGACAGAGGAACCGCTCTCAGCTGTCATTCTCTTCATACCTCCCCCAGTTCATGCCCCATGTCAGGCACAGCCCAGGGCTTTCCTGGGCTTTTGGGCCTGTACCACATGGGCCACCTCCCAGCCACATGCAGCTCCCCTCACGTCTTCTCCCACCCCATGACCCCTCATTCTACTCTTCAGTCTACTCATTATACTGTAGTCGGCCTTCAAGGCTCTGGGCCGAGGTGAAAGAGCTCATTTTATTCCAGATTCTCACACAATCTTTGTTCCCATGACATGACATGTGGCTTTTTAAAATATAAACTAGCAATTAGGGACTTTGTATTCCCACTGAGCAAACAAGGAAACCTCCCCCTACATCCTGTGCCCCCTCCCTGCTCCTCCAATCTCTTGACCCAGGGTAGGGTTTGCGTGTCCAGCTCCAAGATTGGTCCCATCCATCTGCTCATGCCTTGAATAGGGTCACACACTCAAACTCTCTTCTCTTTAAATTCCAAGAATCAAAGGCAAAGTGCTTCTAGCTCCAAGTATTCTCTCCACTATGTGTGTGTTTGTGTGTGTGTGCGCACCTTGCATGTGGAGGTCAGTAGGTGACATCGGGTGTCTTCCTTTATGGCTCTTCACCTTTGAGACAAAGCCTCTTACTGAACCTAGATCTTATCAGTTGGCTAGACTAGCTGACCAGCGGGCCCCAGAGATCCTCCTGTCATTGCCTTCTGAGCACTGGGGTTACAGACATGCGTGCTGCCATGCCTGGCATTTTATATGGGTGCTTGGTATCCAAACTAAGGTCTTCATGTTTGTACAGTTTATCCACTGGGCCATTTTCCCTGTGTATCTCCCTCCCAGTGTTATTGTTCTTGGAAGGAAATAAAAAGGGCCCATTTGTCTTTTCTACCCCACCCCATCCCCATTTGGCCCCTGCCACTCACCCCTGAGTATTCTGCCACGTCTCTATAAATATCCGTATCTGGCACCTGACCCAGGACAGAGTAATGGGGCCTGAGGAGAGAGTTAGGGGGGAAAAAGGCAAAGAAGAGACCATGAGAGGGGAATGAGGAAACTGTGGTGCCTGAGAGATGCAAGGAAAACTGTGGAGAGCCAGTGTGAAACTTACTCCCCCACCAAGCTGGAATTGGGGACCAAAAATGGTTGACTCACAGCTGCATTCGGACCACCACGACCAGCAGGGAGAAGACTATGGAAACTGCCAGGCCAATGTCCAGGTTCAGCAGGATCGTGGCCACAAAGGTCACTAGCCAGATTAGCTGATAACAAAAAAGCAGGGGTCAAAGGGTCGCTTGGCACTAAAGGCCCCCAAGCCCAGTCCTGGGCTTCCAAGCTTCTCACCAGGTCCACTCGGTTTGCCTTCCAAAGAGAGCAGATGTCAGAGAACTGCTTCATCATGCCCTTTAGGTTCACAATAATGACGGCTGCCAAGACGGCCTGGGGCAAGGAGGATGTCACCAGGGCTGCTGAGAGGTTCCTAGAAGCTGACAGCCTCCAACACCCAGGCATGACCCACCCAGACTGGCCAAGCACTTGCCTACAACCAGGTACCACCCACAGCAACCCTAACCCCTTGGAGCTGATTAGAAAGTTCTAATATTTGACTTCTAGTTCCAGATTTTATCCCCAACAGCTCACTTTGTATATCTGAGCCTCTTACATAGGACCAAAGTGACTGGTCTGGGACTGGCCTAGCTAAGGCCCTGAAACCTGGCTGGGAAGGGTGGAGGCTCACCTTGGGCAGGTCTCGGAAGAGCTCCCCAAGTTTGAGGATAATGAGGAGGATGAAAAGGGAGGATACAGCTCCAGCAACCTGCAGGGTAGGGGTAGGCAGGGGGTGAAGGCGAGCAGGGGTGGGACCACCCGGCAGACACAGCATGCGTGTCCAGACATATACTTCATGTGCATGTTCACACCGAGGCCCACCTGTGTGTTGCCCCCCGTGCTCTCCTGTACCAGGCTCCGAGACATGGAGCAGCTTACGGGGAAGCACTGGAAGAACCCTCCAATGAGGTTACTGAGGCCAAGAGCCACCAGCTCCTGTTGGGGGAGCGCACTGTGAGAAGTCTTGCTGGGGAAGCCAGGGAGCTCTCCCAAACCCCACCCCCACTCAATGGCCTCCAATATTTGACTGTTGTCCCAAACAGCCTGTTCTCCCAGGCTCAGACATTTACAAGTCCAGCCCGACCCTTACTCTATCTTAGTCCTATCATCCGGACCCGTGTGCACCTGCCTGCCCCAACGGGACCCATAGCATAGACCTGGTTGCTGTCCACACGGTAGCCATGCCTCAGGGCAAAGATCTTGCCAAGTGAGATGGCGATGGCGAAGCCCACCACAGCAATGGCAAAGGCATTTCCCACAAGCGTTGTGAACAGCTCTGTCTTCGGTGCCACCGGGGGTATCAGCCTGGGAGGAACACCTGTGAGGTCAGAGGACGACTCGGCCCTCAGTACCCCACCTCCCTGACACGACCGGAGCTTACCCTGTGGTGATGTTACCCACCACGTCTACGTTGAATCTGTCATTCAGTTTCACACCATAGGAAATACCAGTGGCTCCAATGAGCTGCGGGGACAGGACAGAGTTAGGGGAGGGGGTCCTGGAAGTATCATAAGGAAGAAGGGCTAACCATTCTGGGGGACCAAATCTTTTTCTGAGGAATGGGAAGTTGTAGATAGGGTGAGAGATAAATATTACCATTTGAGGAAGGGGATATACAGACAAGGGTGGCAAGGAGCCAATATAGGGCTTTCTGTTGCAGTTTTCCTCAACACTCAAGAATCCTTACAGTGGTCGCTCCAGCTGTCCCTTAAATACCTTGAGGTTGTATACTGGCCAGATCTACTCTTACTTGCCCTCCTCCCCTGCCCGCCATCCCTGGTACGCGAACCGTGAGTAGTTCCCCAGGTATGGGCAAGGGCAGACGTCGGTGCAACTTTTCATTCAACAGCTTCACCATCACCAGAACCACTCCTGCCACAATCGCGGTGACCACGGTGCCGGGCACAGTCTTAGGCAGCTGTGCACAGACCTCCAGCACTGTCTGAGGGAGAGGCTGTGTTATAGCCAGCGTTCAAGGTCATGGGGCACAGCACGCCTACCCACCCTTGCCCCCACCCTCACTCACATAGATAACGGACAGTGGCCCAGAGTGACTGTTCAGTTTGACGCCAAACACATACTTGAGTTGTGAGACGAGGACTTGCACAGATGCAGCTGTGGTGTAGCTGCGGACCAAAGGCTCTGATAGGTAGGTGACCACGAAGCCGAAGTGCACCAGGCCCAGCCCCACCTGTTGGGTGGCCGGGGGCGTCAGAGGAGGCGGAAGTCATAGGCACAGCTAAGGGCAGGTGGGATCAGAGGGGGACATGGTGTAAATGAGACACAAAGGGAATGGCTGTTCCATACCTGGAAGAGGCCAACCAGGAAGCTGAGTGTGTAGGCCACCTGCACACGGGCATCGTCAACTGTGGCATTCAAGCCTTGCACGAAGGACTCATCTGCAGTCAGGGACTCTGTCACACCGCCCACCATCACAGACATTACAGCAAAGGTCCCTGCAGGGGCAACACAGGGAAGGTCTGAAGGGAAGAGGATGCTGGCCTGCCCTGGAGCCCTGGTCTTAATTAAGAGAGGTCAGCAGACCTCCCATGCTGAACAAATATCCTTGGATGACAGTGGGACAGTGGTACAATGAAGGCAGCATTGGCTAGGCATGGCCAAGGTCAGAAGGGAGCCCTGAGCTCACCTGCTCTTAAGGCTAGCCGGTAACGTGGAACTCATTGCACCACCTTGCCTTACAAGTGTCCAGTGATCTGTGACACAAAGGCTCTCTGGGAGCAAGAAAGGGTCCGTGGGCAGGCTGGACAGGCCTCTAGGAACTTCCAGGCTCCATGGACTGCCTCACTCACCTGGAAGCCAGAGCTTTGAGATATCCTGAACCTACAGTCCCTACAGTGAGTTTGCTAGTAGTGCTTGGGGTGATCTGTAGGTTGGTGATCTGGCTCCTATACTGCCCTCTTCCCTGCCTGCCCCTCCCCTCCACAGAGGATAGGGACACTCTCTATGAAAAGGTCGGCCTGACTCTGCTTACCTACAGAGATGTGTCGAGAGGTACCAAACAAGAAGTAGACGAAGACTGGGTAGAAAGAGCTGTACAGGCCAAACATAGGAGGCAATCCCGCCAGGAGGGCATAGGCCAAGCCTGGAAGTAGAATGGTAGCAATGCAGACTTGGAGAATGGGTCTCAGAAAGGTAGGGGAATCCAAGCCCTGGACTCCGGGGGCATAGTTCCAAGAGCAGAGGTCATGGTTTGTCATTTCACAGGCCACAGAGCTTGCAATCCAGACCGTTAAAGGTAGCTCACCCTGTGGAAGCTGCATGATGGCCACACTCAGGCCAGATAACAGGTCACCCAGGAGCCATTCACGCACAGGATAGCGGGGTAACCAGCCCAAGACTGGAACATGTTGGATCAGAAGAGCTCGGGCCCGAGCACCGGAGCACCTAGGAACATGAAGAGTCTGTTACAGATAAGGACTCTCTGGGTCCTGACAGAACTTCCAGACCTCTATCCTCATCATTACCGAAACCAAGTTCGCCATTGGAGGGTCTTGGACACTGGGCCCCAGTGCCCCAGATCCTCTAGCTGCTCCTGGTTCAGCAATGGCCTTTCCACATGGTAATTTTGCCTTTGCAGCTCCATTTCTTGTGTTGCAGACAGGAGTGCCTGTGTCTGCTGTGTCCCGTGGTCTAGAGGGGTGAGACCACAGACATACAATGAGGATTCCCTTGGTCCAACCTTTTCTACACTTCTTCTTGGGACCACAGAGTCACATACCTTGGGTTTTCTGGGCTCAGAGATCAAGGGTAGATCCAACCCTGCTGGTCTCTGAGGGCCCGGTGCTCACACCCAGACAGGGGCAGTATCTGAACTTTGGCTGCTGGAAGACTGTTTCTGGGCCAAAGTCTCCCCGGAAGGGAGAGAGTGATGAGTATGGCCTGCACATCCAGCTCAGGTGTGGCTGCCCAGCCCTGAGTACCACTTCAAGTCCAAGTACAGGTCTGGGTCCAGGTCCAGACTGACTGTACCCCCCAGCCCCTCCCTCTCTCAGCCCCTTGCCCTCCCTGAGCTAATTCCTGTCCAGTCCTTTTTCCAGTTGCTCCACAAGCTCCACTTTGCTGTCTCAGAGAAAACACCTAGCAAACCCTGGGTCTGTAAGCAATACTGCCCCCAAGCTTCAGGACAGGATCCACCTGGACTGCAGGGTACAAGTTCTCACCTCCAGAGACAGGCTCCCACCTGAAGTAGGGGAACGTCACCTGGGAACAGAAGCTTTCTGAAGCCAATCCAACCTATTGGGGAACTCTGCCCTGACAGTCTTCGCTAGCCAGGCAAGTTCTGACCTGGGAGGCATCTCTCGCAAGTGGGAGAAAGAAAGACTTTACTAGAGAATAGGAGACGGGGGAGGGGAAAGGTTCTCATCTGAAGAATTCCCTCAGAATAAACTGATCTGGGGGAGACTCCATATGGAAAGCAGCTCTCCTCTACGAATATTTTTCGGGGAGGGGGCAAATCTGGAATGCGGTAGGACTAGCCTTTGGGGGAAGATTTCACCTGTGAGTTCTGATCTAGGAGAGGCTTATAACCAGGGGAGAGGATCCCACCAGAGGGGTAGGAACTCACCTGGGAAGAGCCTCTAACCTGGGTGTCCAAGTTGGAGGAGGGAGCAGAGCAGGCGCAAGGAAGATCTTCAGAGATTCTCTGCACCGCTGACTCCCGGAGACCTCAAAGGCCCCTCTCCCCTCCTTCGAGATCTCAAGTCTTCTTAAAGGACTCCCTCCCCTCCGGGCAGCACGCGCCTGGGGGGCGGAGCCTTGATCCTTGGCACCTCCCTTTGGGAGGGCACATGGGCCGGTAGCGCCCGAGCTCTCATTACCCGGCTGACTCAGGCCGCTGCTGGTCCACGACAAGGCTGGAGCCTGTCTTGCAGCGCTCCGTCTCCCGGTCCCAACGCACCCAGCGGGCACACCTCCTGGGCCTGGGCTCCTCCGCAGGCGGCAACCTCCCTGCGGCCCCCTTATTAGCGCTCCAGGGACTTTTAAGTACAACCCTCAAGGGTCGCGCCGGATCCCACCCCATCCCTCGCTGCTGATGGACAACCACCTGCGGAAAATGGGCTAGGCGGTAAACCAAGGCTCTACAAGGCGGGAAATGCCTGCGGGAAATGCCTGCGGGAAATGCCTGCTGGGGATTTGGCAGTTCCTTTTCTGAATTGACCCAGGCCGGGGGTCACAGGACTACTAGCGCTTCGCGGACACGCGGAATTCGGGCGGCGCCCTGCAACTCACCGGACCCATCCGGCAGTCCCATAGCCCTCGGAGGGTGGCTCGAGTGCTGTGGTTCAGACAGCTCCCCCAAAAGACCACTACCGGCTAGAAGGTGGAGCCAAGCCGGGACTGAGGCCGGCATCACACTTCACCGCCGGGATGTGCAAGCTCACACCAATCAGAATTCTGTGGGTGGAACCTAAATCATACTCTCCGGGCGGGGCGAGCCTGAAGATTAAAGATTTAACTCTTTCCTTCCCAGCGGCCTGAAGTCTGTCCTCGCTTGCAACTCGTTGTAGTCGCGGCTTGTTAGCCCACTGCCTGCCCAGAGCTGGAGCGCGACTGGAGGACTGGAACGAAGGACCTGTGCTAGGCTTGGCCAATGTTGGGCCTCCGTGTTCCTGAATGGATGGAGCTGATTGTACGTTCTGGCTTTGTAGAGGAGATCTACGTGTAATGCAGAGGAGAAATTCTTGAATGATCTGGATGCCTAAGTGTGTGACCAGGGGCCCCAGCCTCAACTGTGGAAGATCTGCGTCTGGAAGGTCTCTCAGGGACTACCAAGCTGTGAGCACCACCCTCTGATTTTCCTCTGAGACCTGGCACAGTGTTCCTCAAGTCCAACCCCCTCACTACCCCCCCCCCCCTTTTTTTCTGACAAGTTTTCTCTGTCTAGCCCAGGCTGTCTTGGAACTCACTTTGTAGACCACACTAGTCTGCATTGATCCATCTACCTGCGTCTGCCTCCAGAGTGCTGGGATTAAAGGTGAGATCAAAAGGCATTTGCCACCACTACTGGCTTAAGGCATCCCTTTCAGTTCTAGCTACCTAGACTGGAAATGGAGTGTTGAGGGTCCTTCCTGCTCTAGAAACTCAACCCAGTGATCTTAGAAGGGCCCTCTGGCAGCTTTTAAGTTTCTGACCAGATCCAAGTCAGAAAGACCAGTCAGGGTCTGAGTGTGGGTGGTAAGGGAGGAACTGCAAGGGCAGCTCCTAGGGTTTGGCTTGACAATGAGCTCAGGACTACGTAGACCAGGAAAATAGCTTCTCTGGGCCAGCTCCTGTGCTCCAACTTCAGACTCCAATCACAAGGGCAGAGGCTATATTTCAGAAAGAAATAGGAACCTGGTCCAAATCTCCCATGAAATGTGCTAAAAATAACTGGACATTTTGGAGGGAGGAGGGCTCAGACTCCTTCAAAGGTCATTCTGGGTGAATCATTCCTAGCAACCATCCTACATCTGAAATAGAAAGAGGAGCAAGTGTTTTCTATAGAAGTTTATTCCCAAAACAGAGCGCGGCTTCACGGAACAATTTACACAGACAGGAAAGAGGGCCACTGTGTTGTAGGGAGACCCCAGAGATGGGCATCTATAGAGCCTAGGACATAGCAAGGACACTCTCCCACCAGCAGGCTACTCAGCCCTTCAAGGGCAAGGTTCAGTGTGGGTAAGGAGAGCTAGGGACTTGGCTGGTGGGATTTGGCACAGGCAGTGAAATAGAATTTTTGAATATCAGAAACTGCCTCCCAAGAGTATGCACAGGGTAGAGGTGGGTGGCATTTGCACAGAACCCCAGTTCCGAGGCACCTTCAGGGTGACTTGTTAGACAGAAGACTCTGCTGACCTTTGACCTGGAAAGGTCAGGGTGAGGTTAGAAGACCCCCTTAAGATGGCCAGGTCTGGGGCATCACAGGTGGGTCTTCTAGGCCCCTCTCCCACTTTTTCTACCTTTCACTTGTAAACAAAGGAGGGAAACATTCTCAACTGTAAACAAAGTATATAAGTTCAATGTTTCAGGCTGTAAACAGTAAATAAAACCCAACAATTTAAAAAAATAATTTTGACCTGTAAGCAAAGTAACAAAAATGTAAAGTCCCCAGTCCTGGACATCAGACAAACAACAAAAGAGAGTTTTGTGAACAGGATCCTAACAGTCATTTTCCTATACAAGGAACTAACAGAAGGTGGAACAGGCCACTGCCACAGCCTGGTGCCAGGGAGGGTCCTGGAAACAGTGGGAGGCTGTGGCACCTACATTCTGGGTCCTGGATTCCCTTGTTTCTGCTCCCTTTGTTCACCCCTGCCCCTCATCCCTCAAAGGGACAGCGTAGTGAATGGATGGCACCACAAACTAGTGTTGCTTGGGCAGGGGAAGGAGGGACAAAGGAGTGTCTCCTCCACCTACCCTCTGTAGGAATATCTGATTAGAGGCCCAAGTCCCTCCCCAAGGGAGAAAGGGAAGCCTTGATCTGTAAACATGACTTCTGCTGCTCCACCAGCACCCACAGCATCAGTCCTAGGTCTTAAGGCAGTAAGTGGCAGGGGCTCCAAGTAATACATATCCATGTCCACAGGAGGAGTGGCATGAGTGAGCTCCCAGGAGGAGATTGGAGGACCCCTGTTTCCAAGGCCAACCCCAAACACAGGAGTTTGGCCTATGGGGCATCGGAGAAAATGCAAAGGTCAAATCTGCACTATGGGCCCCAACAACATTGCAATCAATGTGAGGAAGAAGAGAGGGAAAGAGCCAATGTGCCCTACCTGTCCACTCCACTGTAAGGTGAAAGGCAAGAGCAGATGGTTGCTAAGGACCCAAAAAAGGAGGCCAAAATGCATCTTTCTCCCATCCCCTCCCCCTCCCAGCCTAGTCTCAGACCCCTGGGAGACAGAAAAGCGGAAAAATAACATAAGCATATCTCTCTGGTTACAAAGGTACAAAAGGTATAAAAGTCCTCCCTTCAGCCCCGCCCTCTGCACCTGTCACGGGCATGCTCACAGATGCGCATGGGACCTCCACACTGCTCTGCGCTGAGTTGAGGGGAGAGCTTGAAGAAGGCTGCCTTGGGACCAGTCCTCTGTCCCTTCTGTCAGCCCAAATCTTCTGCTGCCCCTGGTGGCTCCTCATCTGCTGGTCAGCCCCTCAGGAGTGACCCTCACTTCTGGGAACTCTGTAGGGTTGAGTGTGGAGACAGAAGGCCATGGCTAAGAGAGCTTTCCCTATCAGCCCTCAGCTCCTTCATGTCCACTCCAGGATCCTGAGCCCTCCACACAGCCATCTGGACCTCTTGGCTGCCTAGGGGTCTCAGTGCTTAGGAAGGCACTTTCTAAGTGCGATACTGCACTCAGCATCTGTAAGACAGGATCTCAAATCTCCACCTTTGAACTGTGGTTTGTTTCTATGAACTCCCTCAGCAGACGATGAAGAGACTACTGTACAGCTTGTACTGTGTCAAGGCCATACTAGATGAGGGACACAACTCAAACCCTGTGGCTCTAAAGCCTGAGTCCCCTCACTCAGCATCCTGGCACTTCTGCAGACCCCAAGGCTAGACCGCAGGGGACCCAAGTGGGTCTCTTTCTCATTCTTATCTTTCAGCATCCCTTTAGAACTCCAGGCTCCCAAGGCCCTGGCCCCCTCCCCCATTTCTGTCCTCTCAACATTGAGCTTTGGTCAGTCCTCTTGGTCCCCTGCCCCATCCCCAGAGGCCCACTTCCCTCACAGTCATGTCTCATCCTGAAGCTAGCCCAGAACTTGCTCTGGCAGTTACTCCCTGAGAGACAACTCTCCTATTGCTTATAAGACCCAGCAACTCCCTGGCTGGGCCCTGCTTACTCTGAGTCTCGCTACAACTCTCCCCTGGCCCCTTCCCTTTCCTTCTTGGATTCCTGCCTGTCCAGTTGGGTGTCTCTCACATCCACCACCCCACAGATGCCCTATGGGCATTGGAGGTGCACTGTGCCTAACCCCACAGTGCTCACAGGTAGATGGAGTCTCATACTGATGGCATACTGCAATGAGTGAACCATTTATTCTCACGGATGGCACACAGTGTGGTATAACATGCTGCCATCCCATATGATCACTTAGGCGGGGCCTTCTTCACATTGCTTCATGCAAATGCCAGACAGATTATTTTGTACTCCAATGCCTTGACTCCTGCCTACCCCCTCCACTAGTTCCAGTCTTTGGGGGTACTTTTCTGGACCATGCAAGGCTGGGAGGCTGTCTCTAACCATGCAACCAGAAAGCTCCGGCTGGTCCTGTTCCTATTTTCTAATAGAATTGTCCCTGACATGTGGCCTCCAGCTTGCTGAGCCTGGGGTAGCTCATATCTGTGAGCCAATTCTCACTCCATTCTATAGTGGGACTCAGGGATGGGTACATGAAGAAGCTGCCCTAAACTGAGAAGAGTGTGAACAGGTGGCTGGGCTCTGCTTACTCTGAATCAGGTGACAGCTCCGAGATGCTGTGGGATGTGGCAGAGCGAGGTGTGGAAGGCCCAAGTGCAGAGACTGTGGCGGAAGGCGTGGCAGTGGTCCGGGGGCCGGAGGGCGTGCTTGAGGACTGCATGGAAGAGAGAGCTGAGGAGTTGAAAGAGGCAAGAATAGAGGAGAGGATGTCCAGTTGCTCTGTGGAGGGGCCATGGCTAGGGCCGCTAGCTGGGTCCTCTCTGGCTCTGAGTGGCTGGGAGGCTGGTCCAAGGGCCTCTCGTGAGGGGTGCCGACTAGGCACCTGGTCCAGTCGCTCCCGGGAGTTCGAGATCCTAGATAGAGAGTCCAGAGGCCGAGATGGCAAGAGGGGGTCCCTTGACAGTTGCCGCTGTGGAGACAGGGGCAAAGGTGGATGCTGTGGGTCAAGGTCCCGGTTGCGACGGGGTGGGGGCAGTGTGCTCAACCATTCTCGGGGTGCCCCTAAGTCCAGTGCATCCCGTGACCCAAAGCGGCCAGCCATAGTGCCAGGGTAGTCCCGGGGTGGCTGCCTCCGTGGTAGCGTGCTGCCCCGGTCTCTGGGCTCCAGGCGGGTTGGTGCAGCATCCAGGCGTTCCTGGGAACCTGGTCGGCTCAGGGGATGCAAAACAGGGGCAGGGACCGGGACCTCTTCTAGTCGCTCCCTGCTCAGCTGTCGCCGTAGGAGCAAGTCCAGCTGTTCTCGAGAAGAGTAGCGGCTGGCTGGCTGTGAAAGGCTACCTGTGCCCCCACCTGCGTAGATGCGACCATAGGAGGCAGCAGGCACAGCACGGTGGCCTAAGGTAGCTGCACGGCACCAGGAGAGCTCAGGAGTGCCTCGAGTCTGGTGCACCACTGGATACTGCAACCTGTTCTTCAGGATGCCTGTAGAAGGAACAGAATTGGGAACAGGGTGTATGTCAAAGAGCAGGCAGGAATCTAGCTCCTGGGATCCTGTAACAGAACCAAGGACAGAGGCAACTTCAGAGATCCTAGACAGACAATGGAAGAAGAATCAGAGTGGGAGATAGTAATCTTGTGGGTCAGGCTAGGGCGGTCACTATGGTGCAGGGTCAAGGCAGACTCCCAGGAAATCAGAAGAGGGATAAATCTAAGACCTGGGAATACAGGCCTGGGTCAAAGGGTAGGAATTCCTTGGGTTGGGGCAGGAGCCAGCTTCAATGTTCCTGTCATGCAACATGGTTGGCAAAAGCCTCTTGTGCTGGTGCAAGGACAACCTGTGGTACTCCCACAGCCAGCGTAAGAGATAAAGACCTTCCAGACCTTCCAGACCTTCCAGGGGCTCTGAACTCTAAGACTCAACAGCTTCTGTGGTTTTGCAAAGTGAGTGAGAATGCAGAAGTAGAGAAGGTGGCTTCTAAGGACCCAAGGGAAAAAAGCTAGGATATGGAGGGGGCAGGACCTCCACAGATCAGGCAGTTTCTGGGGACCATGAAGCAGGATGGAGGAGCAGAAAAATCTTGTCAGAGTCCAGCGAGATGATCTCCCCATTTGGGGTCAGGACACTGAACTCCCATAGAAGCCTTCAGGGCTTCTACAGTGAGGCCAAAGGGTCAGGGGTCATACCTTTTCTCTGCCGCTGGGTCCGGCCTAGGGAGGTTTCATCTCCACTGGTGAAAGCCAGATCTGGCTGGTTGTTGTTTGCTGCATCTTTGCTAGTGTCTAGTCCCAGGCGCCTTTCAGAGCCCCAGGCCTGCAGAGCACACGGTGCTGCCTCGCACTCTCCCAGGGCTGGCCAGTAGGACAGAAGGTCATTGCCATCCACATCTGTGAAGCCAGAGCAGGTTACAGGAGCCCCTGGCTTGACTCCAGTGTTTCCCACCACTCAGGATCCAGATTCAGTAACCCCTGATCCTAAGGACCCTTCAAGCCCTGGCTGTCTTCACTAAGAAACAGGAAAGGGAAAGCTGGAGAGGTGACTCGGCAAGTAAAAGCACTTTGCCGCCAAGCCTGTTAGCCTATATGTGATTCCCAGGACCATGTGGTAGAAAGAGAGAGAGCTGACTCCCACAAGGTGTCCTGCGATCTCCACATGAGTGCTGTAGCAAATAGACATCTACTCGCATCCACACATCCACACAGAAGAAAAGTGTTTTTAAAAAGAAACAGGAGGGGCTGGAGAGATGGCTCAGCGGTTAAGAGCACTGCCTAGTGCTCTTCCAAAGGTCCTAAGTTCAATTCCCAGCAACCACATGGTGGCTCACAACCATCCACAATGTGATCTGGTGCCCTCTTCTGGAATGCAGGTGTACATGCAGATAGAGCACACGTGCATAAAATAAATAAAATAAATCTTTAAAAAAAATCACTTTAAAAAGAAACAGGAACAGGAAGGTGTCCCTTCTTAGATCAATGGGGCCATTGAAGGAAGGCTTACTGATAGCTGTTATCCTTAGCTAGAAGGTATAGATGACATGGAAATTTGATGGCTGAGGTTAGGAATAAAGCAAGCTAAACAAAATATAAAACAAGATAAACGCCAACTTACAGGGTAGCCAGGGACTGAAGGGACAAGTTACCCTGTCACATTTCTGGCCTCATTACCATTGCCCAGGTTGCTCCTGGGTCCCCAAGCACTCCTAGAAATCTGGATGGGAATGGTACATAGGGTCCCCTGGTGATGCCCCACAGTCTCCCAGTGGGGCAGGATCAGGAATCCTGAGGTGGTAACCCTGATGGTAAGGTCCCCACATCACATCTTAATGAAGCATGGGAGTCCCTTGATCACAGGCTCCCATGGAATCAGCTAGCCCTTATCACCTTTGGGGTGGGCAAGGAGTCTCTCACTCTGAGCTGCCCTGCAGAGTGGGCGTTGGAAACGTCCTCGAGTCCGGCCATTGTCCTCACTCTCTGAAGATGGGATGGACAGACTCCTCTCCTCCTCCAACGACAGGTCGCTATCAGAGTCAGAGTCTGCACCTGGAATGGGAAGGTCAGGAGGAAGGTGAAACAGCAGGGACTTGAGGGGTAAGAAAAGGTCCTGAGCTAAGGGTCTGGAGGTGGGCAAGCAAGACAGCAAGGGGACTAAGGTAAGGACCTGGATGGATATGGAGTTGGCAGTAGGAACAGAGGGGCTTGAATTAATCAGGGTGAACTAGGTCAGAAGTGGGTGTGGACAGCCACGAATGGGTAGGTGCTTTGTGAGGCAGTGACCTAAGATGAGCTTGTCACACCCAGTCAGACACTGCACCCAGTTTGGGGCAGAAGAAGGCAGATCATAAGGACACCCTCCACCCCCTCCAGGGCTCCAACTCCACCAGCATCTCGATGGAACATCGCCACATCCAGGTCAGTGGGGCCGGCGTGAGCCTGGAGGCTGTGCTCAGTGTGCTCAGCAGTTGAGCCATGTCGGGCCAGGACATTGTCCCTGGAAATGCACAAGCCTCCATCAGAGAAGAACGTGACAAGGTGCTTTGGAAGCTGGGGAGCCTTTGAGTGCATGGCCTGCTGCATTCAGAACAGCAAAGGTGCCTCTGGGTATTTAAGAGAAGGCATCTGGGCAAGGCAACAGCAGAGCTCCAGGCGACCACCCGCCCTGGGATCTGGTAAGGTCAACCTGGTGCAGTAGGACTAGACTAGTATGGTCACTTACCTGAGGTAGCTGCGGCCCCGCTGGCTGTCCTGGTCCTGGGCCCTGCCAGAGCGGGCACTGCTCACTGAAGAAACGGTGGAGGCACCAAGAGTGATGCGGATAAGGCCACTCTCCTCAAAGAGAGCTGTGTTGTTGTAGGCCCCAGACCCCTGGAGGAGGTGGAAGGGACAGAGATGTGAGCTAGTCCAGAGGAAACTTCAAATCTAGGCTCCCTAGGGCTCCATCAACCCCTCAGCCCTAGCAGTCTCTCACCGTCCCGGGTGCTGGCCTTGTTTCCTCAGGAGCTGCCTTTTTGCCTAGACAGGCTGGTGTCCAAGCAGCCCGAGCATCTGCATTCAGGACACAGAAGAGCAGCAGTACAGCCAGGCCCTGTGGGTCAATAAGTGTCAGTGAAGGTCACTGAGAGATCAGAAAAGACGTAAGGTCAGAATACAATGAACAGGGCATCAGTCTCTATGGACCAGCAAAGAGGGGAGTGTCAGCTGTCACAGGTTAGTGTGAGTCAGGGAGGAGTCCAAGGGGGAGGGGACTTTCCAGAAAGAAAGTCAAGAAAAGTCTCAGGATTAATAATGAGAAGGCCAAATGGCAGGAGGGGCTGGAGTCAATGATGGTGTGGCCAGCAAGAGGTCAGAACTTACAGTGTTGGTGAAGTTCAACCCAGGATAAGCACCCAGCCCAACGTCAGTGACTAGGGTCAGTGTCTGGCCTCGGACTAACATATTGTAGCCATTCAGTCAGGGTGAGTTCCAGGCCTGGTGGCAATGCCATGCCTAGGGCTAGGGCCTAGGCTGCTGAAGCCCCATCAGGTTCTGGAATGGGAGAAGGGCACCACAAGTACCTGGAGGCCACAGAGTCCAGCATGGAGGTAGTGGAAGGCCAGTGTGCTATGGTTGACTGCCAGAAGACCAAAGAGCCAGGAGGCACTGACCAGCAGAAGGAGCAGAAAGGAGCTGCGAAGGGTCCTGCTGTAAGGACATGGGAGGACACAGGAGGACACGCCAGGGTCAAGCAGGGGCTATGTAGGGGACACAGGAGGATACACAGGGATGAAAGAAAAACACCTTACATGGAAGCCTCAGGAGGACACTGAGGAAGATGGGCAGTCACATAAAGAACTGAAAGAGCATTGAGGGAGCCATGAGAGATCATGGGAAAGACAGTGGAGTAAGGGAGCCATGAGTGAAACAGAAGATAGGTGGACACATACAAGGTGGGATAAAGTGAATCATTCAGGTCATGGGAGACCCAGGGCTGGGAAACAGCAGAGTGAAAACATGTGTGAAACCAGACTGAGGTGAAAGTACCCCAGGGGCCTCAGGCCAAGGCAGGAGTGACTTCCCTTCATGCAGACTCTGGAGCCCAACCCCCACCAGGTATGCTTGGGGGCCCAGACTCCACCCAAGAGGAATCTGCTATCCTGAGTACCCCTACTTCCCTCAACTAGCCAACTCACAGCACAGAGGTCTTCTTGGCCTCCCTCTGCCCTGTGGAGCAGGACGTGCGGGCAGCAAGGAGAAACATGGTCCCATTCATCTACACCCACAGTCAGGTGGAGTGGAGAGAGAGAGAGAGAGAGACAGAGACAGTAAGAAACAGAAAAAGACCAAGACTACATGCCCGACCATGGAGAAAGAGAAAATGAGAGGGGAGAAGAGAAGAGAGCATGAATCCAAAACAAAAAGAGACAGAAGAACTGAAAAATGACACAAAAGAGTCAGAGATGGAATAGGAAAACACTGGGTGGGGTTATTAGAGGACACAGAGAGAAATGGAGACAGAGCAGGAAGAGTAGCCGAGGCTTTGACCCAGTTAACTTCCCACCTCCACACCAGCTACGTGGAAGTTCACGCTGTGAGTAGACATGGGATGGAGGAAGCCCAGCAAAACTGTGCACCACCGCCTGGCCCTCCTTCACACTTGATGCAAGTCTCCTCCCTCCTTTCTAAGAGTGAAGCACACAGGTGGCACCAAGAGCCAGACACTCACCACAATGACAAGGACGATAGGACCAGCAAAACTCCAGATAAGAGGTTCATGGATGGATATCCAGCAGAAGTCAGGGTTCCCATAGCCCTCTGGGTCCAACCCAACAGCAAGGCCTTTGAATAGAGAAGAGGTAGGACCAAAGAGGTCTGTTCTAAATTCTGAACCCCTAGTATGGGAAGGAAATGGGGCAAGGGCAAACAGGATCCTCCCCAAGTAGGTAGCATGAGGGCTGAGGTTGAGGGATCACGATAGGGTTTGGGACATAGCCTGGGGTCAGACCATATGACCGGCAAAGGCCTGAGTGGTTAAGACCTCACCCAACAACACAGCAGGGACGCCCCAGCCCAGGGCATGGTAGAAGCGCATAGCACCACGATCCACATTTCGAGGCTCAACCTGCATTCGGTAGAGGTGCAGGCCCTGCACCAGGAGCCATGCAAAGGTGCTGAGGAAGAAGTAGTGCAGGAGGATGGCAACCGCAGTGCACAGCAGCTGAAGACAGGGTCAGGGGTCGGCGTCAGAGTCGCTCCCGCCCACCCCATCTTTGACTCCACCCCAGACACCTTTCCTCCGCTTGCTTCCCTAAGAACAGCATCTCATCCCAGCCAGCATCCTGCCCCAAACCAGGATGTCAATGTTGGTGTCCCTGACCTTCAACCACGGGCTTTGGCCCTAGGCTTTCTAGAGACAGGTGGTGTCACTGGGACCCAGTTCCCCTGGCCCTGACCCTGCACCTGGTTGTGGGTCCTGTGGATTCCCAGCAGGAAGAGGAGCTCGGCCACTGCCAGGGCCGCTGCCACGTTGGCATGGATCCCACGCACGTTGGACTTGAGGCTGCGCAGGCTCAGCAGGACCGCTGCCGTCAGTGTTAATGCTGTCACAGACACGGCCACGACCACATGGGTGAAAGCTGCCAGCAACTCTAGGTCCCCCTCCAGCCGCTGTGGAGTTAAGGGTGGTCACTGCGGGGCAGGGTAGAGCTTCCCTGGCCCTTTGACTTCCACTTGTTTGGGTCATTGAACACAGCTCTACCTCACGGGGAGAGGCATCCATAAGGACTCCAAAAGTGCCCGTCCGACTGCAGCGGCACCGTGCATGGGATCCATTCCTGTGTACCAGCTCGCAGTCCCTTGCTGCCCACATACCATGCTGGTCTGCCCTGTATCCAGAGGACAGTTAGATCCACCTTTCCATCCCGAATGTGTCCCTTTGCACGCAGAGGTTTGTGAGATTGTGGGGGTGGGAGAGGGTGCCTGGAGTTGGGGAACGGCATTCCTCATGGGGCTAATTGCCCAGTGGCATAGATAGGGGCCTCAGGGGCAGGTTGGAACATCTCCCAGAGGTTAATAGGGACAAAAGGTTTCCAGAGTAGGATCCTCACGGGCCAGGTGGGTCCCACTGCACACAGATCGCCTTGCTCCGATTCGCTGTCTGTAGTAGGCGGAACTCAAGGTTAATTGGGGACACCAGGACACCCCTGAGGAAATTTCGTCCATGGAAAACAGCCACGCTGACCACCGGAGAGTTCATAACAGGGTTCTGGGGGAGCCTGAGGAGACACCCATCTGGTCTTTGGCACTGCTGACCAAAGACTGATTGCCCACCTCTCCCTGTCTTCAACCACTTGCCATGGCTGACCAGGGTCTGGGATATCCACAGAGTACAGGCTGTTTCTAAGAATACCAGCCAGCCTCTGCTGGGCTGCCAGGGGCTTCAGACTCACTGCCTAGACTGTGCTCTGAGGCCTGAACAGCTCCAGACTGGTCTGTAACTGACAAACCCTCCCCTTTCCCATTTCCACCTGACCTCCTGACCAACCTGCCTTTGCCTTTCTCTATCAGTCAGTTGGCTTATCTATACCTGGATCAAGTACCCTGCTCATGTGTGTGTCATGATCCCCATATGTGTCTCTGTCTGTCACCTCTGCTATTCTTTATAACCAAGAAAATTCACAGAGAATCCAATTCAGGTAAGTTCCCTGGGATCGTCTCTGTTTACCTGCTCATCTGCCCACTGAGGAAAGGAGTAGTGGGTGGGGTATAAGCTCATAAAAGACTCAGGGTTGAGGGGACTAGAAGCAACTCTAAGCCTGGTACCTGGCGCCCCGGCGCTCAGCTTGGAACTGGGCAGGGAGAAGGCCTCCCAAGGTGCGGTACACAAGGAGAATGACAATGGAGATCCCAGGCTCAGACTCAGGCTCCAGAGGGGAAGGTGGGGAGACCACACTTGAAGCTGTGACATTCTCTGTGTTGCTGCTCGTGGGCAGGACTGCGAAGGGAAAGGAAGGAGCCACAGTGACTTCCTACCATGAGCACCCACAGACCTAGCTCTGAATCCAACCCAGCATCAAGCACGGAAATCTCTTCCACACAAATCCAGAGACTGGGGCGTGGAGGGTGCAGGGGCCATGAATGGAGGAGCATGGGGAAGGTAGCAAAGCTGGTAAGGCAAAGTACATGGAAGTGGCTGGGGAAAGTCTCACACAGGAGCCATGAGGAGGGGGAGGTCTGGCAAAGAAGGAATTGGTGAGAGGAAGACATGGTCTCAGGCTCTGGGAGGAGATAAGGAGACAGGCCCTGGACCAGAAGTCACCAAAACGGCTCCTACCTTCAGATGGGGATGGCTGCGGAGATTGGGAAGGCAATAGCACATGTGTGTGAGGATCCCAGGCATCCTGGCCCCGGAAAAGGTTGCTGTGGTAGCGAGGGTAACGATGGGCTCCCTGAGCTGAACTAGGGTGCTCCATGCGGTCGATGCTGAGCACTGCCCAAGAAAAGGAGGGTGACACCTGTCAGGGACCTCCTTCCTAAGCCAAGAGTTATGTTCCTACCCACGCCTACACTATACCCCAGCTTCACAGGCAGTATTTTCCTTGGGATGAGTGCAGGGCCTGGCCCTGCCAGCACTGGGGATTGGAGGAGTAGTCCATTACAGCAGTAGCACCAGCCTCAGAGCTCCCCAACCACCCTCCTGTCCCTGACCACTCACTGATATTGGGTGTGACCAGTCCAACAGGATTCAGGTATGTCAGTTCCATATTCCTTGCAAGGGTGGCTGCATACTCCTCCAGGTGCTGCACCAGCCCTGCACTACCTGGGGAGCCCCCAGGGGCTCGCTGCCCCAGGGCTGCCCACAAGTCCCCTGTCTCCGGAGCAAGCAGTGCAGAACCGGCCCACAGCAGATTCTAGAAGGATGGAGATAGAGTTGGACTTACCCAGGTGGTGAGGACGTACAAAGGGTTGGGACAGGCATGAGGGGTCTAGCTAGGTATTAGTGGGGGCCCAAGAGGCAAGAGGGCAGGACTGGAGTGAACAGGAAAGGATGAAATTGTACGACCTTCATTTTTCCAGAGGTCAGAAGGGTTATAAGCTGGGGATCCAGGACTAGGAGGCTAAAGAGGAGCCATGGAATTGGGGGTCAGGCCCATGGAACAGGGAACATAGAGCACAGCGCACCTCATTGAAGTGGGCATCTTGTGTGGCTGTCAGCCCGAAGCCCTGCTGATGGCTCTCAAAAGCCAACAAGTAGGCCAGCAAGCGGGCAGTGACTCGGACATCTTGGCTAAAGTAGTGGTCAGTCTGGCCGGTCACCTCCCGCAGTCTCTGGGCCAGCTTCTTGGCCTCCACTGTGTCCAGTGCTGTCTTGTTCAGCTCTAGGCCATCCAACTGCCAGGACAAGGATGGCAGTGGTTGCTCTGTGGTCCTGTAGGCCTTTCTCAAAAGCCTTACAGGGAGAAAGGCTTGGACAGATGAAAGGGCAACTAGAAAATGAGCACCCAGGAGGTCAAGGGCTGAGGTATAGATCAGGCCCATATCACAGGCCCGAAGGTCTTGGGTGTAAGGCATTATCTGGGCAGAGTCTCACCAGCACACTAAGCTCTCGAAAGGCAGGGGAGGTACAGTTGAAGAGGTCGGGCTCCAACCAACCCTGGTCCTCATCACACAGCCGCACCGCAGCACCTGGGGGCAGGCAATCCCTGGTCAGGCCTGGAGCCTGGATACTTTTGTTTACAGGTGGCCACAGCACCCTCTTCTATCCCATAAGGAGCCTAGAGGGAGGGGCCACAGTGATAAGCATCTATGGCTAGGTGCCTAGATGCTGCAGCCTAAGTCAATGTAGGTTCCAATGGCTTGCTGGTCAATTCTCCCAAGAGGTCTGTGAGCCAATCTCACCACTAGCCACATAAAAAAAGTATAAGGATGTGCTGTAGACACACACACACACTCACTCATTCACACATGTGGGCTTGGACAAGCTTATAAACAATGCTCATTAGCCACACACACACACACACACACACACAGAGAGAGAGAGAGAGAGAGAGAGACAGACAGACAGACAGACAGACAGACAGACACTGCTCTCTTGTATACTCACAAGCATGCTGACATAGACAAGATCTTCCAGGAGTATCACATGACCCAAGTGAGGTGGGAGTAGGGTTCTCATACAAGTTCTAACTACTCCAGTGGGGACTTTACTATCACTACCTTCCCTTGTCTATGGGGTTGGGATAGAAGGTGAATAAGTTGTGTGTGTCCACCAGCAAAAGAGACCCTAACTTAAATCCAGAACCCCGTCCCCTCAAGACAGACTCAAAGAAACATGCACAAGCACAGAAGGACAGACATATGAGCATGCATACACAGACAATCTCTGTGCAGCCACTGCAGAGACCTCAAGCAGCAGGGAGGGTTCTGGGAGGCCCTCAGGCAGTAAGGAGAAGCTGGTTGGCGACTCTGACCAATAGGGAGAGCCCTACAAGGACCCCAGGATGTAGGGAAGAGTTTGCAAGGTCTTAGGAAGCAGAAAAAAGATCTGAAGGGTCCCCAGGTGGTGGGGAGGGATCCATTAGGATCTCAGGCATCAGAGAAATTCCCTAGGGTCCTCAGATCCCAGGAAGGGGTCTCCAGGAGACTAGGAGTAGGTTGTAGAGAGCTCAGGCAGCAGGGAGGGGTCTGCAAGGACCTTAAGCGGCAGGGAAAGGGTCTGCAAAAGCTCTGGTGGTGGGAGGGGGCAGCGCACCTGAGCAAACACGTACCCCTTACCTGTACCCCACAATCCTGCCCAGAAGCCAAGAGAAACAGACAGAGGCTTAATGACAGTATAAGAAGGGAACCAGAGCGCTAAGAAGGATAAAGGGCCCACGTGATTTCCCACCCTACTCCCAGCTCCTCACAGAGATCAGACCACCCAGCTTGGTGAAAGAAATGGTTGTAACAATCAGAAAACAGACCTGCCCCATGCCCACGACTGACAACGATGCCCAACCACATACTCACCCAAGGCCCCCCGGGGACAGGGTACTGTGGCCAAAACACCAAACTTAGTCTGGGGCCACCACACACCAGATCTCAGGGACTTGGGGCAGGCATCGTAGAGTACTAGGGAGAAAGGGTATGTTGAGCCTGGTGGCCAGGTTCTAAGGCAAGTGACACCATTCCTATTGCTCCCCTATACCTCCCCCATGCCCAGGCCCAGAGTTTACCACTCTCCTGCTGGCTTCTTCTTAAGACCTGGCCTGTTAGAGTCTATGACAAGTCAACCAAGTATGGTCAGTGCATGTAGGACTCCCTGGGTACAAATGGTCTCCCTCAGGAAAAGATTCCCAGAGCCCTCCACCTCCAGGAGCCAAGAGTGCTACTGAACCAGCATGCTAGGACCAGTCTTCTACAGGTGGAGGTGGAAGGCGCTTGCTTACCTCGGCAACCACTGGCCGTCACCTCTGCAAAGGGGCTATCACAGCTGTTACACTGGCGGCCAAGGGCTCCTGGGCGGCAGGGGCACTGCCCACTGTGGGGTGCACAGGAGCGCGAGGTGGAGCCCACAGGGTAGCAGTCGCATGGGAGGCATGAGTCACTGCCCCTGGGTCGATAGTAGAACTCCTATTTAAGAATGGGTCAGGGGCCTGAGGTCAGAGGTCATGTATAAGGAAAGGTCTTAGGTGAAAGCTTGGGGAATGAGTAGAATCAAGGGCAAAACTTTAAAAAAAAATTTTTTTTTTAAAGTGAGCTCACAGGCTAGAAAGACTTGCCTCTGATGAAGACAAAGAAGGGTTTAGGGGTCAAGGATGGGAGGTGGCAAGTAGATTGTAGGAGACAGATTAAGAGGTTAGGGCCCAAGTCAGGTAGCAGAGATCAACAAATTTGACAAGAGTCATAGATAATGTCTAAGGGAAAGTTAAAGGTCAAGGGTCAGAGTTGAGGCAAACCTTGCAGTGGCACTGCCCGTTTGTCTTGTTGCAGTTGGGGTCAAAGCCCTTCTGAACATCACAGTTGCAGGGACCACAGGTTGGGCTTCCCCACCAGCCCCGAGGGCATTGCTGGTCCATCCTGGGAATGAGATCAGGCAAAGTGCGTCCGTGATGTCTCAGTGACGCTGCTTGTCCCAATAAGGTTGCAATTAGCTTAGGCCTGAGCTGCTCACCTACCTGTGCTCACAGTGCTGACCAAAATAGCCACTTGCACAATCACAGGCATAGCCATGGGGTGCTCCTTGGAGGTGCCGGCATGATCCCTGGTTTTGACAAGGGTTCAAGAGGCAGGCATCCACACAACCTGGGCCGTAGTAACCTGCAGGTTGGATCAGGAAGCTCAGAACACTGGCCAAAAAGCATGGAAAGAAGCTGGGTACTAGCCCTCTCATTCCTACCTGCTCCAGGCCCTCTAGTTGCTGAACCTTCTCCTTGGCCCCTGGTTCCTTCCCCAACTCTGTCAACACCCACCTGGCCAGCAAGTGCAGGAAAAGGTCTGCCACAGGTCTTTGCAGTCAGCATGGGGAGGACAGGGCCCGGACGCACAGGGGTTTGTCACAATACAGCCAGGTTCCACATTCACTCTATGACTGGGAGGTAGCAGGGCTGAGGACCCAAAGGGTGTAAAGCCAATCCATACCCCCTAAAGACACAGACAGCCAAGGGTGAGACTCATGTCAAGGCTTTCCTATGGAGCCAGCCACCCAGTCTGATGATCCTTGACATGCAGTCTCTCTCTACTCCTTCCACAAAACCCAGGGCCTCCCTAAGTGTCCCCATCTAGCCCCACAAAGGTCCCTAATTGTGCTGTTTCTGATACATATTCCAGATGATCCTTGATCATCTAAGCTAGACTCTTACTTCCACCAGAGGAAGGTTTGGTTTGTCTCTGATCATTTCTCTGGGTCATCTAGCCCCACTCCCATGCCAACATGTGCTTGAATGCTATTTCTCAGGTCCCTAATGACCCCAGATCATGTTCTCATGCTGATCCTCACCTGGATACAGCCAACCAGACCCTGAGGACCCTCCTCCTTACTGCTGGGGGGCAGGCCTCCCACATGGACTTGCTTTACTTTCAGGCCCTGCAGCTCACCTCCCACGGCCATGGTGTCCTAGAAGAAGGGGATAGTCAGCAATGAGGGAGGGGTACCTAGTAAGCCCCTGTAATATCCTAGAGTCAGAATGGCTTCCTTCTAGCCCTGTATGGTAGTGCTTTGTCCCCTGTATCAGAAGAATGGTTTGGGAATGGGTTGCTCCTAAGTATGGAGAACTTGCTGTGGCATGGGTGACATATAGTGGAAAAGCTTCAGTTAAAAGCTGAGATCAGGGCTGGACAGATGGCTCAGTGGTTAAGAGCACTGACTGCTCTTCTAGATTATCTGGGTATGATTCCCAGCACCCACATGAAAGCTCACAACTGTCTGTAACTCCAGTTCTAGGGACTCTGATATCCTCCTGTGGCCTCCCTGGATACTAGATATGTATACGGGACATATGTATACATGGAGGTAAATAATCACATGCATAACATAAAAAAAAAAGAGTTATGCTTACACAGGCCCCTTCCTCCTGGACCCAGAGACAACCTTGACATTCTATGATATTAATTTTTGGCATGTATATGAGTACATGGTGTGACTATGTGTATACCCATGTTCATATGTGTATGGCTGCATGATGTGTGTAGGTGCATGTGTACATGTGGAAACCTGAAGTACACCAGGTGCCTTCCTTCCACTTCATTAGCGGGGCTTGCTATAGTCAGGGTTCATCAATTCTGGCTAGTCCAGCTAGCCAGTTTGCTCAGGGTTTCTCCTGTATCTGCCTCTTGAGTTCTGGGATTCAGGCAGCTGTTATGCCTGTCTAGCATTTACATGTGTTCTGGGGATTGGAACTTGAGTCCCTCCAGTTGTACAAGTAGGTGCTTTATCCTTTGAGCCATCTCCCATCACTACAATTCCAGGATTTTGACTTGCGGCAGGTAGAGATTAGGGAAGATACCAGAGGGGCTTTCAGGGTCAGGCAAAGGCAAAGTACTAACTACAGAGGAACCCCAAGATAAAGCCAGAAATCTAGCTAGCCTACCCAACACAAGTAGGGTTGCCTAACAGACCAACCTGGCTGGTGGAGTGGGATGAAAGCAAAGGGCTAGGAAAATATCAGATTTGGTAGTTAGAGGAGTGGAAAGGAGCTGGTTGAGAGGTGGGGTCAAACAAGGTAAGTCTGGTTGGAAAGCTGAGAACAAACTACCCTGTGGTCAGAGGTCAGACCTGGAAGAGGCTGAAGTCCAGTGAGACCATAAAGATTTGATGGCCCCTTCGGCCCCCTGGCTCCTCCTTCAACTCCAGCCGAAGATCATGCCACCGGCCATCACTGACGGTCATCTGGTCCAACAGGAGGTGGACAGTGTGGCCTGAGGCCCTACTTAGTGTCATAGACAGCAACCCCCGATCTAGCTGTGGGTAGAAATGCAAAGTCCCAGGGTTAGAGTGGGTTGAGGTTGAGTGGTGAGATCAGAGGACTTTGTGGTCAGGACAGTAAAGACAAAGCTATACCTAATGCATAGAGAGCCGTTCAGGAGTATCATGCTGATACGCATCCTGATATCAACTGAAGGGCTGATACAGAGCTAGGGGTTGTGGGTTGGTATGGTTATGAGAAAGAGCTATGTGTGTGTCCTGCATATGCAGAGAACGTATGGGAGGGAAAGACTCAGGGTTCAGGGTCCAGAGCAGAGTGTTACAATGTGTTAAGACAACTGGCAGAGAACTATGCTATATGACCAGGCCCAAACCCAGTTGTTGGGAAGCATCAGAGATTAGCAGAGAGGGTATAGTGAAAGACTGGAAGGACAGACATACCTGACAGAGAAGCACACTATGTGGCCCAAGCTCCACTTGCATCAAGACCCCTTTTGTTGCTCGTGTTCGAAATGCTAGTCCCAGGTACCATGGAACAGACACAGCCATGTCATTTCCAAAGTCCCAACTCAGTGTGCCGTTGCCGTAGAAATGGTAGGGGTGGGCCATTGCTGAGAAGATAAGAGAAGTAGGGTTACAGATCTCCTACCCCAAGAACAGACCTCACTTACCCTGTGTAGCCCTCTTGCCCCATGATAACCACTCACTGAGCCGACAATCTTTGCCACCAAAACCCACAGGACAGTCACAGCTGAAGCCACCCCAGCGCTCTGAGCAGAAGCCATTGTTCTTGCAGGGGCCCGAGGCACAAAAGTGCAACTTGGCCTGACAGCCTGGAGAGAAAGGGATAAGGAAGATACGAGAATACTGGGTGAGGGACTTGAGTGCTGGGAAGGATATTGGAGTCCAGAGGGGATTTTCAGTGAACATGGTTTCATCCTCATGCTCACAGGAAGTACATAGTAAGAGGAAAGCCCTAAAGGATGGACTATAGCATGCATCTTGCCATCTAATACTGGATTGGTGTCGGATGTTGAGCCATCCCATGCAAGCCTCCACCTCCTCCTTAAGATGGAGACAGGGACATGAATGGGGACAAGTAGGAGCTTTTGGGCCTACCTGCCACAGTGCCATTGTTTGCAACAAAGGCTGCCATGTCCATTCGGCGCCCATCAATGTGCAAGTCTCTCATGCAGCCAATGAAGTCCTTGTGGGACACGGGGAAGTTCTCGGGAAGGTTGGGGACACCCCCCAAGAGCAGAGGGCCCGTCAGGTCCAGGGACCTGGGGGTCAGGAGCCCGGGTCATTGGTGGGTCTAGAGCCAGAGTAGGGTTGCTCCTGTGGGCCACAGGAAGTAGGGGACAGGACTAAAGGAAGGATGATTAGGTGAGGACAACAAGGGCATGCTGGGAAAAGAGTTAAGACTACAATTGTGAGGAATCAAAGAATAGACCACGATGGGAAGATGGTCTGAAGAAAAGTGGGATACTTGAAAACTATGATGAAGAGTGAGGCCTTGGGTGGCTGGGGTGGGGATGGAGGAAAGGGACTTCTCCATTAACAGGCTCAATGGTCTCAGGGTCTGTCTGCGAGATGTATGGACTGGAGGCAATGTGTGACATTAGAGACTTAAGGAACGTAGATATTTTAGAGAGCAGAATGCCTAGGGATTTTCTCTGAGGGCTATGTGAAAGCCAGAAGCCAGGTGTGGAATATAGGATTGGGAGCTAGGCTGAGTAGGCTTTTAGGATCTTTGGTGTGCTGGCTTGAGAAAAGAACAGGGAGGTTGACAGGCTATGTGAAGGGTTAAGGTGGGCTCTGGTAGGCAGAGAGGATGAGGACCGGGGGTACGGTGGGGGCCTCACTTCTTGGAGCTTGTTTGCACACCAGCAGCTGCACATGAGTAGTTTCCAATCTCAGTACCAAACTGCAGAGCCACAGCCACATTGCAGTCATCCACACTCAGCATGGCCACCTTGTCCTTCGAAGGGCCCTGAGCACCCCCTAGGGCATCTGTCCGAGGCTAAAGACCAGACACACGAGTCAACAATGCCCCTACAGTAATCCCTGAGGAGAACTCAGAATCCTGGCCTCCCCAAAGACCCCACCCACACTATGCCAGGGTGGTGCCCACCTTGTTGTAGTATTTCAGATGCACTGTATGCCATTGCCCATCACTCAGGCCTCCTGGAACCGTGGGGCTGACCACTGTATTGGATTCACCTGTGGGGAATATGCATGTGAAATATTGTCTGCTGTTCGAGTTGCATCATTCCACCCCATTTGCAACTTGGGATCATGCTGGATAATAACTGGATCACACAGTGAACCACAGTGTCCTTGAACATAGGACAAACACAGGAGAAGAAACACAGACTTCCTGGAGAGATGAACCTTCCCTGAGTGAGTGGCCACAGAACCTGGTCCTCACTGTCGTCTGTGGGGCACTGAAGAGTATGTGCAGGTGCCTGATGGGACTCATGCACTAACTCTGCCAGCCATCCCAGAAACACATGCACCCACTCACTGTCACAAAAATCCAAAGGAGCACCCACCCGTGGAATACGTAAGCCGCACTTGGCCAGCCACAAGCTCTAGGGCCAAGAAGTCATGCTTCTCATTCAGGCGCCCGTTGTAGAAGAGAAGCCCACTGGGTTGCACTGTTGCAAACCTGAGTGAGGTGGAATGGGACCATTAGGAGCAGACATCTCACACTCCATTTGAGAGCCAGCTCAAGTTGAGCTGGAAGAGTAGCGTGGGAGACGCCAGTGCAGTGACTCTAAGACAGCCCAGCAGGGGTCAGGGGAGAGGATAGTGTCCGGTGAGGACCTCAGGACCGATCAGTCAGCAACCTGGGTCAGAGTCACGTAGGTGGGGACAGTGGAAAGACGTGCAGTGACACGGGGCGGGCACCTACGAGAGGGACAGTGTGAGGTGGAAGCGCTGCCGCAGGCCGCGGAACATGACGAAGGAACTGGGAGGAAAGGAGCGTGCGGCCACCTCACAGCGCGGGCCCTCGAAAGCGCTGCCCGCGGGGCACTGACAGCGAAAGCCACCATTGGGGGCGTTGGTGCAGGTGCCCCCGTTGCGGCAGACGCCCGGCACGCAGCGTCCAGCTTCGGTGTCCAGCTCGCAGTCTTCCCCTGCAGGGCAGGACCGGTCAGAGGACGCCCCGCCCACTCCCGCCCACGCCCGGCCTCTCCGGAGGCCGGAGCTTCCGGGCCCAGTACCCCAGCCTCCTAACGGGTGAGCTGTCTGTGGGCGCGCCCTCAGAGTGTCTATCTCCGCCGAGGCCCCGCCCACAGTCTCGTCGCCCCGCCCCGTCCCCGCCCATAACTCATCTTGCCCAGGGCTTCCATTCTTCCCAGAGCTTTAGGCTTTGTGGGGACGCGGCTCAGTCGGGTGTATATCTAACGGAAGATGCCGCCTGCTCCCTGGCACTCCCTAAGTCCGTCCGCTAAGCTTCGCCAGGGTGTCATCCAGCGCCGCACCCGACTTACCCGTGAAGCGCGGGCGGCACACGCAGGTGTAGCCTCCCTCGCGCCGCGCGCACGCGCCGCCATTGCGACAAGGGTTCGAGTAGCAGAGGTCCAGCTCGGTCTCGCAGAAGTCTCCCGTGAAGCCAGGCGGGCAGCGGCAGCGCAGACCGGCGATGGGCTGGATGGGTCGGAAGAGAGTGGAGGCCGACGCCAGGAAGGGCGCGGAGGAGTCAAAGCGGAGCACTGACACGCATTTCATGTAGTTCTCGCAGGGCTCGCGCAGGCACACGTTGTCGTCGAAGGGCAGCACGTCGAGCAGCGAGCGGGCGGCCAGGGCGGCCCGGCGCACGTACAGTTGCTCCTGCAGCTCCTCGGAGCTGAACCAGGGCCCTGCAGCGCCCGCCCCAGCCCCGCGAGGTGCCAGCGCCGAGAAGCTAACGTTGAGCACGGTGCCCCCCACATCCGTGTCGTTCTGGATGTTGAAGATGAAAACGTCCTCGGTGGGTGTTGCGAGCACTGCGGCCACGCCTTCAAGAAAATGACCCAGCAGCGGTGACAGGAAGCGCTCTTGCCACATGTTCTCCAGGCGCACAGTCAAGCTGTTGGCCAGCAATTCCTCCGTGATGATGACCACACGTAACACACACTGCGCTGTAACACTATGCAGGCCATCTGCAGGCAGGGGCAGGGACAGTGATCAGTTTCGGGTCAGTAGCTGCCTCTCCTTGGAACACAAGAGGTCTGAGGCCAGTGGTCACCTAGACCTCTGCGTCAACAGACTGACCCCCTAACAAGGCACAAGTGAGTCTGGGCTAGTTAGTAATTACCACCTCTCCCAGCTTCCAGCTCCGTGCCTACTCTGGCATCCCCAACCTGGGGAGAGGCTTGAGTTAGTAATTTACCCAGCTCAGGTCTGGCCTTTAGCACCAGGGAGCTCCACGAGCCCTGCCCCCGTAATTACCCATGAGTCAGTAAGTCAATCTACTAACACGCAAGAGTTCCCTAATTGCTCAACAATCCATATTTCTAGTCATTGTGATCAATAGGCTACCTCCTCTCAGGATACAAGGAGAAGCCAGGACCACTGGTCATCCATTCCTAGCTTCCCATCCTCCCCCAGGGTAGTAGAAACAGCAAGACACCCCCTGCAAGAAACAATGGGGGCAGGGAAGGCAAGACAGTGGTGGCGCTCGCCTTTAATCCCAGCAACTGGGAGGCAGAGACATGCAGATCTCTGTGAGTTTGAGGCCAATCTGATCTACACAGTGAGTTCAAGCCAGAGCTACATAGTAAGACCTGTCTCAATAAACAAACAAGGAAGAAAGAGCGGGAAAGAAAGAAGAAGAAAGAAACAAGGTGGGGTCTGGGCTGAGGATTACAGAGCTCCTATCTTTGGCCAGCAAACTGCTCTCCCGGGGCACTGGACAATGTCCTGGACCACTCAATGCATTTTTCCAGAACTCTGGATCAGCAAGCTCCAGGAATATCATGCACCTTGATGTGTGCCCACATTCTGCATCTTCTTCAGCATGCTCTCGTTAGCAAACTGTCTACCACTCTAGACCTGGGTTTCGTGATTTCAGAGTCCATCTTGAGATGAATGTAAAGTACTTATCTGTTTTGTTCATCTCAGATTTAGCATGTGTTGGGTGGTCCATAAACATTGGTTGTAGAGAGAACTGAGAGTAAATGAAGATCATGCCTTTCTTCTCTGGCAGCGCCAGCAGTCCCAGCTCTAGGGCTGAGACAGAAAAGATTCTCCAAACCTCTGGCACCTTTAGAAGGTGGGACTTCAAGAGCCTTTTCCACAGTATCCCATCTATGAGGGAAGAGTTTTTTCCAGGGGAAAGGAAGACCATTGGATCTCTGGACATTTTCCCCAATGTCCTTGAACTGCTCTCTGGAGAGTAGTGTGGGCCCACTTCCTTCATGACCTGCCTGAGGCTGTCAAAGTAAACTGCTCTTTCCAACCAGTAAGTAAGGGGCAGGCTAGACCCAAAGTAACCTTTATCTAAACATAGGCATGACAGGAATGAATTGACATTCTGGCTTTTCCTAGAAATACAAGAGCATCAAAAAGAACCTCAGTCCCCTCCCCCTTTATGGAGAGAGGAACAATCCCTATAGGAACAGTTATTTATGGTTCTTAGATGCCCTAGAATCTTTAGAGTTCTGTAAAGACTGTCCAAGAACCTAAGTGGAATCTCTGAGGTCAATGGGAGATCTCACTGGGTACAAGAACTCACCACTTTAGGGTTTCTGGTTTGAACCCTGACAAGTTAAGATCATTGGGTCACTTGCCTACCTGCACCCCTCACCTGTTACAGTTACCAGCATGGAGGCTACTAGTGGGCGGTTGTTGTCCAACTTCCTGCTGAGCCGGAGCTCCCCACTGGTCTGGTTGACCACTAGCAGCTGAAGTTCATTGCCTCTCTCAAAGGAGTAAAAGAGGTGGTCAGAGACATCAGGGTCATAAGCTGGGATGCGCCCAATGACGCCTGAGGGGAAAGTGTCTGAACGGTTGGATACATAGTTGTTGAAGAGGATCTGGAAGTTGTTCAGCACGGGACTGTTGTCATTCTGGTCAACCAGGCGCACATGTACAGTGGCCCGGCTGACCAGAGGAGCTGATGTGGCCTGCACCACAATCACATATTCCTGACGAGCCTCATAATCCAGGTCAATGAGTGCTGTGAGCTCTCCAGAGAAAATATCCATTTGGAACAGCTCAGGGATGTTCCCTTCCACAATCTGGTACATTATATGAGCATTGGGGCCATCATCGGGGTCCACTGCTGTGATCTGAGCCACCACTGACCCTACGATGCTGTTCTCCTTCACCCTCACTTCAAACTCCTCAGCAGGGAAGACAGGTGCATTGTCATTCACGTCCTGTACGGTCACCTGGATATTGACTGGAGTCCTCAGTGGGGGCACACCACGATCCACTGCATAGGCAGTCAGCTCATACACTGGCACTGCTTCCCGGTCCAGTCGCCTCACAGTCCTGACAATGCCGGAGGTGGGTTCGATGGTAAAATCTCCATCCCCATCTTCCCCATTCTGGAAAGTGTATTGGACCCGGCCATTGGCATGAGCATCCCGGTCAGTGGCTGAGATCTGCAGAACACTAGTGAAAGGTGGAGCATCCTCAGAGACCAAGCCTGTGTAGTGGGAGGCCACAAACTGTGGAGCATTGTCGTTTACGTCATTGACCATTACCTCCACATATGTGGTATCTGCTTTCTGTGGTATACCATTGTCCCGAGCAGTAATGGCCAGTGTATAGGTCACTTGGTCCTCATAGTCCAGTGGAGCTTGTAGTGTAATGGCCCCTGAGTCTGCATCAATTCGGAACTGCGGCAGATTGTCTTCCAGAAGGTAGGTGATACGAGCATTTTCACCCACGTCGTCATCAGAAGCACTGATGACCACCACAGTGCTCCCCACTGGGCGATCTTCATTCATGCTCACTGAGTAGTGAGCACTTTGAAAGACAGGCCTGTGTGTATTGGCATCTGTGATGTTGATATGTACATAGCAGTGGTCATGAAGGGCACGGTCAGATGCAGTTACCACCAGCTTGAAGTAGCGTTCCTGCTTGTAATCCAGTGGCAGAGCCAGCGTCACCAGGCCCACACCACCCTGGGTGCTGATGGCAAATCGGTTCCGAGTATTGCCACCTGTGATTTGGTAGCTGATGGCACTGTTGGCATCTCGGTCCACTGCAGTCACACTGACCACACTGGTCCCCACAACCGCATCCTCATTGAGCCGAAGGTGGTACTCTTTCATGGTGAACTCAGGCCGATTGTCATTTACATCCAACACGGTTACTGTGACACTGGCTGAAGCAGAGAGTGGGGGTGAGCCGTGGTCTCGGGCCTCCACACCAAAGAAGTAATGTTCCACAGACTCCCGGTCCAAGGGACCACTCACGGAGACCCAGCCAGTGGCACTGTTTATCACAAAGGGTGTGTCTGATGCCACACCAGTTAACGAATACTCCAACCTGGAGTTCTCCCCATGATCAGCATCCACTGCCTGAATGTGAATGACCGAGTGGCCCAGGGGTGCATTTTCCAGAACGGAGACCTGAAAGGGCGTGCTGACAAAGATGGGAGTATGATCATTGATGTCTACCACCTGGATGCTTGCCAGGCCTGTGTTGTTGGACAAAGGTGGCCGGCCTGCATCTTGTGCCCGGATTCGCAAAGCGTACTCTCTCTCTGCCTCAAAGTCGAGAGGTGCCACTACCTGTATCTCACCAGTGAGACTGTCGATGGCAAAATGGCCACGGCTGTTGCCGCTGATGATGTTATAGTGAACCAAACCATTGGCGTCCTTGTCCTTGTCTGTGGCTGTGACTCGCAGCACCGCCGTGTGAGGGCGCACATCCTCACGCACCTGTGCCACGTAGCGCTTCTCGCTGAATTGAGGCGCGTTGTCATTCTCATCCAGCACAGTTATATGCACTCGAACGGTGGCTGAACGTGGCCCAGGCTCCTGGCCCTGGTCACTGGCCTCTACCACCAGCTCATAGCTTTCCATGTGTTCCCGGTCCACACGGCCACTGGTGCTGATAAGGCCCGAACGTGGGTCAATCTCAAAAGCGGCGGCCGCGGCTGTGCGCGCCGCTGGCGACCCCACGAAGCGGTAGCGTAGGTTGGCGTTAGGTGGCGCGTCGCCGTCGGTGGCCCGCAACTGGAGGATGGGGTAACCTTCTTCCACATTCTCGCGAAGTGTTTCCCGGTACTGGGCTTGCTCAAACACTGGCGCGTGATCGTTGCGGTCGGCTACCGTCACCGCCACCATGGTGGTAGCTGAGAGGCGCGGTGAGCCATGGTCCTGTGCCGTCACCCGAAGGTAGTGCCGGTCCATACTCTCACGGTCCAGAGCGGCCGCCGTGCGGATGAGGCCGCTCTGAGGATCAATACTAAAAAGCTCCAGCGAGCGGCTGTTCATGAGCGCCGCCAACGAATAGACCAGGCGCCCGGCCTCGCCTGGGTCCGGGTCCTGCGCCACCACGCGCAGCACCGCTGTGCCCGCTGCCTCATTTTCAGGTACCAGCGTCTGGTAGTTGTACTGAGGGAACTGCGGGTGGCGGTTGGCAGCACGGCGGGGACGACCCTGCTTCGTTGAGAGTATTCTCTTGGCTTCAGGACCGGTCGGGAACCCGGGAGGGCGCAGCCCAGGCTGCTGAAAGAGGAAACGGCGGCGAACGAGACCACGGGAGCGCATGCGCTCGGGAGCCGGCTCCGGAGCTGTCCGGGGCTCGCGGGGTGCTGAACCCGGCTTAAGAGCTGTCCTCGCAGCACGTGGTGCTGAATCCTCCCCTAGGCCAGATCCCAAAGAGCCAGGGAGGCAGTCCCTCCGAAGGGGTCCCCTCTCCATTCGGGAAATCGCGGACCTCTCACCCTGACCCTTGTGTCCTGGCTCCCGCAGTTTCCCGCAGCAGCGAGAGGTTTCCACTCTCTTGCGGACGCTTCTCCTAGCATTACGCTGGAAGGACACTGGCCTGGAGCCATCAGGCTGAGCCAGAAGGTCCAAAGGGTGGGGAGAGCTGTTCCCCAGATCTGGATCCCCTGAGGACAGAGCCTCGAGTGACAGACTACTTCTTCGTAAAGGCCCTGATCGCCCACAAGAGGAAATCTCCGGATGCCAACATAGCAGATATTCTGGACCCGGACCTGCCTCTCGCTCGCGACTACCCAATGTCTGGACCACCAGCTCCGCGTTTGGTTGTTCAGGGGCCCCTCGGCCGTTCCGGGCGCTTTGCCTACCTACTCGGAGCCTCATGAAGACAGGCTCCCTGACTCCCAGGCCAGGATCCCCATCCTCCCAGACGCCGGGAGACTCGGGACAAAGAGCTACGGCTCCTCTGCCGATCTGCGCTCTTGGCCCAGTAGAAGTAGCTACCCTTGGGTTCCAGCCCTGGTCCCCGCCGCCCCCCAGCTCCTCCCGGCTAAAAGGGAACAAAGAGAGGAGAAGGAGCAGTACTATCGGGGTCGACCGTCCCCGGAGACCCCACCATAGAGGCTGCCTCGCCATCACCCCCCCCCCCCCCGCCCGGCCCCCCCCCCCCCCCCCCCCGGCCCCGGCCCTGGGCCCCCCCCCCTGCTCTGGCCCCCCCCCGGGCCCCTGCCGCCGCCCCGGCCCTCCGCCCCTGGGCTTGTCGCTCCGCGCCGCCACTGCTCTCTGGGCACCATCTACTCCTCGGCCAGAGCCCCTTTGGCATACAGCCTCGGCTTTTGCCGCCCCCACCGCAGCATCCCTGACGCTGCTGCCGCCTCCCGACGCTCCAACATGGCTCCCGGACGCTCTGATGGTTTGCTCCACCTCCGCCCCGATGCCCCAAACCCAGTGGTACAGCCCTTTGCGCATGGCAGTTCTGGCGACAGAAGCCGTTGCCACCATCTTTATTGAGGACAGAAGTGCTGCCCACGGTGCTGAATGGATCGAGTAGTTTCTCAGCTACTCCGCCACCGATCTCCCTCTCCCCTTAGTACGCTGTTCCAGCTTGGTTTCGTAGCCTTTCCTCAGCTTCAGAATATTGTCTCCCTTCTAGAGCACTAGTTCCTAACACTAGCATCCAATCTTGGTCTGAAAATGTGTTGTCGTGATGTTCTGAATGTCCTCACCGATCTGGGCAGGGTTACCTGGGAATAGAATCCTGGGACAGAGAGGAAAATGACCTGACACCGGCCTGGATCATTAGCAGTTCAAACAATAGCGTTAACTATTAACAAGCTTAACTTATGAAACATGTCGCAAAAATCTCATTTGCCCACACAGAGCAGGATCTGAAAATGACCCTGCTGATGCAGGAAGAGAAGCCAAGAGAGGCCATGACAGTCGCTAGCAATCTCCCAAACTTGGGGCTCTTGTACTAGACACCACATTTCCTCCAGGCTATGGTTCTTTCCAGTTCTGAGATGCCACGTGGAACCCAGGGTTACACCGCAGCTGAGGGCCTAGCTTCCTCAGGTCTCCGCCCCTCGCCTGCGACAACTGCATCCTTTAACCCCTTGAAGAGCCTGACAGGAGTTCAATTCTCTCTAGTCCTGGTCCAATCTAGCTTTCCATCCAACTCCTGGCACGCGCGCATCTCAACGGACCAATAGCTGGATGTGGCGCAACAGACGTCACAGAATACGAGAGAAAGGCGGCGCATTCCAATCAGAGAGTCATTGTTTCTATTGGCACAATGGGAGACCCCGCCCCTCTCGGAGGACTCCATTGTATGCGGGAGAAAGGAGGACCTCGCGGGTTCCAAGCTAGCCAACAGGAACAATCCAAAAGTCGCGGTACACCGGTCCTCCTCCAAACGTGGCATCAGTAATGAGCTGCAACACTAGGTGCGGAGCACTCAGGCATTGTGGCACCAAGATTCAGGAATCAAGCCCAGGAACCCAGGGCACTGCCCTGGGTGCGGCTCCCCCGGCCGAGTGGTTACTGCTTCAAACAGTCCCAAGAACTCCTGGCTAAGCTCTCTGGCCCGCCCCCAGACGGTAGCTATGACATCACCAGCAACCAATCAACACGTACTCTCGCTCCTCCGTTTCTTTGCTTCGGGGAGGCTGGGCTCCTGCGATTTTTCACCCCTTGTGGTGGCAACTGTAGCGTGTGTGGGGATTTTGAGTCTTAAGAAGCTATTCAGGGTCAGTACGTGTCAGGTGACAGCATTTGTGCGTGCAGGTAGACTATCTGCAGTGGCATTAAAGAAAGTTCTCTGTAGGATTGCCGTTCTCGACTGGAGGAGAGAGGAGTGAGACCTGGTTTTGACAATGTCCTCTGCTCTGTGGGTCCACAGAGTTAATGGGAAGCACAAATCTGAGGCCAACAAAGAAGAGAGCTGGACCACAGAGGAGGCGCCTGAATGACCTTAGAGATCGGACTTCCGGTACAAGAAGCCTGAGCTGCACTTTAGGGAGCCACCCTGGCTCTTGCCGCGTGGGTACGCGTTAAGGCGCATGACTGAGGGAAATCAAGTTCCGTTTTTTCCTCCAAGAGGGCTGGTAGCTGGCTGGCCTCCATCCTTGTGCCGTGGCGTCCACTACAGATGGCATTCTTTGTGGTTCCCTGCGTGTAGCTCTTTCCACTCTTCCTCCATTTGTAGCTGCTGTTTTCTGGAGGTTCCCTCAACTTGTTTTCTCATACGCACTCGCTTCTATGTCCAACCCACAGTAGTAGCTCCTAATGCACTCCCTGGAAAGATAAAAATGAGGAAGGAGCCGGCAATATGGTTCAGCTTGATGTCCAAGTCTGAACATCTGAATCTGACCCCTGGAACCCATGTAAAAGTGAAAGGAGGGAACGGCTCCTCAAAGTTGCCCTCTGACCTCTCTACGGGCTACTTACTCCACTCCATAATAATACATCCATATTTGCAAATGATAATTTCTCCCTCTGCTTTGAAGTCCAGCTTTGTCCCTACCACCTGAGAACAAGTAAGACCTCCACGTGGTACATCTTCATTCTCTTCTCAATAGTTCCAATGACAGGGTGCACTTAGGGTTCAGAGACCTAGATTTGATGTGAGGCAAGATAAAAAGACAACATAGCAGACGTGTGAGGTCCACAGATCCTCACCTTTCCATTTAGCCTCATAGAATTCAGTGCTATATACATGATTTGTACACTAAGGCCCTGGGTTCAATCCCCAGCACCATAAAAGAAATAAAGAATCCTGGCCTTTAATCCTAGCATTCAATAGACAGAGACAGGCAGATTTCTGAGTTTGAGACCAGTTTTGTATATGTAGCAAGTTCCCAGCCAGCCTGGACTAGTGAGACCCTGTCTCAAAACAAAACAAGCACACATAAAAAGTCCTGGCTAAGCCAGGCAGTGGTGGCGTACGCCTTTAATCCCAGCACTTGGGAGGCAGAGGCAGGCGGATCTTTGCGAGTTCGAGGCCAGCCTGGTCTACAAATTGAGTCCAGGACAGCCAGGGCTACACAGAGAAACCCTGTCTCGAAAAACCAAAAAAAAAAAAAAAAAAGTCCTGGCTGGGCCGGGCGTGATGGCTCATGTCTTTAATCCCAGCCCTTGGGAGGCAGAGGCAGATGGATCCCTGTGAGTTCAAGGCCAGCCTGATCTACAAAGGGAGTCCAGGACAGCCAGAAGTGTTACACAGAGAAAACCAGTCTTGAAAAACAAACAAACAAAAAAAGTCCTGGCTGTAACACCTTAGCTCTTCACTGGGTTATAACCAAATCCACTGAAAATATGAGTATGCATCTCTCACATCTGGAACTCTAGAGCACTGCTGGAGAAAAATACATAATTCTGCTAATTGGTCTCATTTTACATTCAAGATCACAGCCTTAGTATGTTAGAGGATCTAGCTAGTCAGTGTGGTAAGGCAAGAAAAACCAATAAAAAAATTTGAGGTTAAAAAGGAAAAATTGTGTCCACAGTATGATGGTGTAGGTTTAAAAAAAAATCCAAAGGAGTGGGCATACTTCCCAGTTGGTTGAGTGCTTGCTCAACACATTTGAAGCCCTGGGGTTAGAAATCCTCAGCACTGAATAAAACAGGCATGGTGATACATGCCTGTAATCCTAGCACTCAAGAGGGAGAGGAAGGAAGATCAGAAGTTCAAGGTCCTCAGACACATAGGGAACCCAGGGTCAGTCTGAGATACATTAGACCCTGTCCTAAAATTAAGTCCAAGGGATGCAACATCTTTATGTTTATGCATTCATTAGATTTATCTTCTGTGTATGAGTGTATTGCTTGCATGCATGTATGTGCACCACATGTGTGTCTGGTGCCTGCAGAAGTCAGAATAGGGCATCAGGATCCCAAGAGGTGGAGATACAAATTATTGTGAGTCACCATGTGGGTGCTGGGAACTGAACCTGGCCATTCTGCAAGGGCAACAGTGCTCTTAACCGCCGCTGAGCCAGCTCTCCAGTCTCAGTAAGGGTAAATTTTTAAAGCGGGCATAATAAAGTTGTTGGACATGGGGCTGGAGAGATGGATCTATTGCTTAGAGGTCCTACGATTTTTTGTTTGTTTTGTTTTGTTTTTTTGAGACAGGGTTTCCCTGTGAAATCCTTGACTGTCTTAGAACTCACTCTGTAGACCAGGGTGGCCTCAAACTTATAGAGATCCGCCTGCCTCTCAAGTGCTGGGATTAAAGTCTTGCACCACCACTGCCTGACTAAAGAAGGGATTCTTTTTTTTTTTTGGTTATTCAGACAGGGTTTCCCTGTGTAGCCCTGGCTGTCCTGGACTCACTTTGTAGACCAGGCTGGCCTTGAACTCAGAGATCCACCTGCCTCTACCTCCTGAGTGCTGGGATTAAACGCATGTGCAACCACGCTCGACAGAAAGGATTTTTTTTATTTTTATTTTTTTTATTTTTTTGGTTTTTCGAGACACGGTTTCTCTGTGTAACAGCTCTGGCTGTCCTGGACTCACTTTGTAGACCAAGCTGGCCTCGAACTCACAATGATCCGCCTGCCTCTGCCTCCCAAGTGCTGGGATTAAAAGCGTGCGCCACCACGCCTGGCCAGAAAGGATTTTTTTTTTTTTTTTTTTT
>CAJQZJ010003646.1:15209175-15223865 GCA_907164525.1 Lophiomys imhausi
CCTCCCAAGTGCTGGGATTAAAGGCGTGCGCCACCACCGCCCGGCGGTCAGAAAGGATTTTTAATAGAACATAAAAATGCACTAAACAAATGAAAACATCAATAAACTGGACTATGTTGCAATTAACATATCCTTGTTATCCAATGGGAATATTAAGAGGGGAACCAATCAGGTGTGGTACGAGCCTGCAATCCCAGCACCAGGGCTGAGACTGAAAGACATCACCTGCAGGCCAGAGCTAGACAGTGAGACCCTGTTTCAAATAACAATAGCAACAATAAAAGAAGGGTAATCGACCCACTGCAGTCCTGTGATCTTACAGACTCAGCCTCTTTGAAGATTGAAAATAGGGAGGTTATTCAAGTTGAGGCAACACAGAAAGATCTTGATGGATAGATAGATGATAGATAGAGATAAATAGGTGATAGATAATACTGTAAATATAAAATCTAAGGAATCATACGTTGAATACAAATATGTCAATAAAAGATATACAAACCAGTAGATATGTGGATAAGAAATTCGAATAAACATTACAACTAAAAGTAATTGGATAAGCCGGGCGGTGGTGGCGCACGCCTTTAATCCCAGCACTTGGGAGGCAGAGGCAGGCGGATCTTTGTGAGTTTGAGGCCAGCCTGGTCTACAAAGCGAGTCCAGGACAGCCAGAGATATTCAGAGAAACCCTGTCTCGAAAAAACCAAAAAAAAAAAAAAAGTAATTGGATAGTAAACTAACAGAAAGGTGCAAGTCTTGCTCTTTGAATACTGTACTTTACGCGGTGTGTTAATTCTTCTATTAAAAGACAGAAGGGATGCTGGAATGGTTCAGCAGTTACAGCACTTGCCATAAAGGGGAGCTCTGAAGTTCAGATCTCCAGCAACCACATGAATATTGGACGGATGCATCAGCCTGTTCATAATTTTGAGCTCAGAAGGCAGATTGGTATCCTTGAAATGTCTGGCTAATCAGACTGGCTGTATTACTGAGTTCTGGGTTCAGTTGAGAGAACCTGTTTCAATGAATAAATTGAAGAGCTATTGGGCAAAAACTCCCATCAGCCTTGGGCTCACCCTGCACATGCACCAGCTCACATATACACACATACACACCACACATAGATATATCCTCCTTGTAGCCTCCGTCAATGTCTTTTGAGGACAGAACTGAGCTCTCTATCCCTCACAAGGTTGTTATGAGTAGCTTGGGGTCCAGTGCATATCCCATATGGGCCAGACCTTTAGGCATCCACTTTAGGTGTCATTCATGGTCAAAATAACGCACAGCTACAGATTCCTACTGCTCCCTTTTGCTTCCCAATCCAGTCCAAATGCTGTCCTTTGTAAGGGGAGTTAGATTAATATAAATTAGATGTAGTTAGCCGGGCGTTGGTGCCGCACGCCTTTAATCCCAGCACTTGGGAGGCAGAGCTAGGTGGATCTCTGTGAGTTCGAGGCCAGCCTGGTCTACAAAGTGAGTCTAGGACAGCCAGAGCTGTTATACAGAGAAACCCTGTCTCGAAAAAAAAAACAAAAAAACAAAAAAAAAAATAAAAAAATAAAAAAAATAAATTAGATGTAGTAAATATCTAGGGGTTTCTGATACAGTCTCTTAATCAGGGGCATGAAGATCAATGTGGCTGTGGACAATTAGTTTATCAGCTTATGGACTAAAAACAAGGTTGAAGCCAGGTGAAACAAGGGGAGACTCTATGGACTAAAAACAAGTTTTATGGCCTGGCATTGTTTTCAGCTGCTAAGTGGGCAGAGCCCAGATTAAGTTGAAGCATGACCCAGTAATTATGCAACCCTTGGCTAGGACTTATGTATCTCTTACAAATATGTGCGTGGCCCCTCGGATAATCCTGCAAGTGTGGGTGTGGGTTTAATGAAACTAAACATGGCTTATCTAGGAGCCGTAGACAGAGTGCAGAAGAGCCCAGCTCTGCCCACAAAGTCAGGGTGCACATCACAGCAAACAGCAGATGCCGTCCCATGTTCCTGCCTCAGCTTTCTGGGAACCCTCTGCTTTTTCACTCAACTACGGCTTCTCCGGAGAGCAATGCACTCCCGTTTGCAGCACTCTAGCAAAAACAGTCATGACTGGAAATCAGTGTCATTGGCTCTGGATGTGCCAGAGGACCCAAAATATCTCAGGGCAAAGAGCAGTGAGCAGTCTGTATCCCTCCACCTGGAGCCTGAGCTCAGCATTCTAAAAGAGCCGGCGGCTAAGGAGGGACACTGCCTGGAAGATTGGCAAGATGGCCTCTAGTCTATAGGCTTCCTTTGAAATGTCCTTGCCAGGGCTAGAGAGATGGCTCAGAGGTTAGAGCGCTGACTGCTCTTCTAGAGGTCCTGAGTTCAATTTCCAGCAACCACATAGTGGCTTACAACCATCTATAATGAAATCTGGTGCCCTCCTCTGGCCTGCAGGGATACATGCAGACAGAACATTGTATACATAATAAGTAAATAAATCTAAAAGAAAAAAGTATGGTGATAAAATTTAATGGTGTTAGCTGGGCGTGGTGGCGCGCGCCTTTAATCCCAGCACTTGGGAGGCAGAGGCAGGCGGATCTCTGTGAGTTCGAGGCCAGCCTGGTCTACAAAGCGAGTCCAGGATAGCCAGAGATATACAGAGAAACCCTGTCTCGAAAAACAAAAAACAAAAAAAAAAAACAAAAAAAAAACATTAAAAAAAATTTAATGGTGTTAAATGTTCTTGCCTAATTTTCTTGAGCAACTGTTGAGGACGTACCCTGAGCCTGTATTCTGCCTGTTGCATGTATTTTGTGTGTTCAGGTATGTGTGTACACGGCAAGGCTAGAGGGAGGTAGCGAGTGTTTTTCTCTACTGCTGTGTACCTTTAAATTGTTATCTATGTTTTTAAATATGTGTAGGAATGTTTTGCTTACATGGCTCAATGTCCACTACATGTGTCTGGTGCCTGCAGAGGTAAGAACAGGGCACCCAATCCCCTAGAAGTGGAGTTATAGATGATTGTAAGCCACTATATGGTGGCTGGGACCTGAACCATCTTCAAGAGCAACTGGTGTTTTTAACTAATGAGCTACCACTCCAGCCCCTCTACTTAAGGAAAAGTTTCGGTTTTAATCATATGTATAAGTGTAGGTACTGAGCTTGTGCAGTGCCAGAGAAGGCCAGAAGAGGGCACTGGATCCCCTGGAGCTGGAGGAGTTAACAGGTGGGTGGTAAGCCTCCTGATGTGGGTGCTGGAATTGAATGGGGGCCCTCCCCAAGAATATAGGTGCTCTTCTTAACAGCTGAGCCATCTCTCCAGGCCCCCTCCACCTTCTTTTTGTTTTGTTTTTGCTTTTCAAGATAGGGTTTCTCTGTGTAACAGTACTGGCTGTCTGGGACTCATTGTAGACCAAGCTGGCCTTGAACTCAAAGAGATCTGCCTGCCTCTGCCTCCTGAGTGCTGGGATTAATGGCATGCGCGACCATGCCTGGCTCCACTTTCCACTTTTTAAATGATGTTTTATTATGTTTTGTGTGTGACCACACATGGGCCATAGCACAAGCATGTATGTGGGCAGCTGGCAGTTAGTGCTCTCTTTCTACCTACCATGTGGGTCCTGGGGATCAAACTCAAGAGCATGTCACCACACCTGGCTTTTTACATGGGTGCTGGGAATCCAAACTCAGGCCTCCATGCTGCGGTGGCAAGCACTTTACCGACTAAGTCATCTCTCCAGCCCGTCTTCAGCAGCCTGATGTAATTCTGGGTGTAGACATGGATGAGGCTAAGGCTGCAGGTAAGAAATGTCTGAAGAACCAGACCTTATTGCTGGCCCTGGGCCCTCACTTTTCCCTGCCCACTTTTAGGAAGAGCTACTGTGCTAACCTGAAAGAGAATGTAGTTTTTAACAATCTCTGGCCTCTAATAATGCAGGAGTGCACACTTAACCCCATCCTGGCTAACATATTTTTGTTTTGTTTTCTTTTTTGAGACAGGGTTTCTCTGTGTATCCATGGCTGTCCTGGACTCACTTTGTAGACCAGGCTGGCCTTGAACTCAAAGAGATCCGCCTGGCTCTGCCTTCTGAGTGTTGGGATTAGAGGCATGCACCACCACGCCTGACCCAACATATTCTTTCAGGATATAAAAAAGTATAAAATCTTTGCTGAGGCTATAAAATGAAGGCACATCATGGTGCCAAACATGCTCATGGGGAGCACAGTTGGGAGAAGGTCATGCTCTATTTAAGACTGGCCATGCAGGGAGCACCTGTGAGGCCTCGGATTCAATGTACAGCATGAGAGGGAGACGGAGGGACCGAGGATGGTTGTAACTATCCAGGACTTTTTTTTACTTTTTTTTTTTTTTTTTTAATCAGACAGGCTCTATGTGGCCCTGGATGGCCTGGAACTACGTAAACTAGGTTGATTGTGGAGATCCATCTGTCTCTGCCTTCCAGGTGCTGGGACTAAAGGTGTGTACCACCATGGCCAGCAAAGATATGAAATGCAAAAGAGACAGATACCTACAGGTGTGTCCCGGGGAACTTGGTTGTGGTTGAGCCCTAGAAGGAGAGTCACAGAAGGGAGGCCAATCTTGTCAAGCTCCATCACCTCTTTGGACTACAGATGTCCCTATAAGCTGGAGCAGATGTCCTGAGGCTCCTCCACTCCATCCATCCTCTCCCCCAAGAATCATAGAGGGAAGCCCAATTCCTGATGCCTAAAATTTATTTTTGAAGGTGAGCTGTAGCATATAGGAAAATACACATGGCTTTTGGACTACTTTTTTTTTCCCAAAGAAAATAGATTCTGTCGTCAGCTTTCTCAGCACCATCATCCTGTTCCATGGGGCTCCAAGATGGATGGCTGTCTCTAGGATCCCACTTTCGAGGCAACAGCCTGGCCAAGGCCTCTAGGGCTGTAAGCTAGGGTTTAGGGGACAGCAAAGCTAAGGCAAAGAAGAGAGCTGGTGGAAGGTACCTCCCTCACCCTAAGACATGGCTTGCTGAGGCTCAAGACTCAGACCAGGTAGTGGGTAGGGATGGCAATAGCTCAGCCTGAAGCGGCAGCAGGACTCTGGGTATGCACATGGATATGGGGGGGGGGGGTGGCATGCTGAAGAGGCAGCCTACCAGCAAATAGAGTCTTCGGCTTGCACACTTGCTCTGCCTCAATATAGTTCCCACATTGTGGTCCCCAGTCCTACACTTGGCCCCTTACATTGACTCTACTTCAGGTAAGGGGCCTGGCTCAGGTCCCTTCTAATCCTTTATCCACTCACAATGTCAGTGCAAACATCCTTAGGGCAAAGCCCCCGAGTTCCCTGCACCCTGACCAGGGCTGCAGAGAAGGAAGAAAAGAGAAGTGCTAGCTAGGGACCTCTCCCAGCTCCGGGAACTCCTTGTACATCTCTTGGACAATCATGCGGTCCATCTGGCACTGGGGTGAGGCCTCTTCCTCAGTCAGGATGCGCCGCAGTGTAGCCTGTAGGTCTGGCAGCCGATGGCGGTGCTGCAGGTAGGATGTGGAGCGGACCACAGCATGCATCAGGGAGAGGTACTCCATGCGCAGCTGTGGGAAGAGGAGGTTGGTTCAGCAACTTCTGGAGAAGAACTGCAATTGCCCCCAGATAGGGACTGGCAACTACTGCCCCATGGACTCTGGGACAACACAGTAGCAGTTCATACTCAAATACCAGAACTGCATCTCTAGGATCCAGGATGTATTCAACACTAAATGGCTCTCAAAACAGTTGAGTAAGTGAATGGATGGATCATTACAGCCACACAGCATCCCAGAAGTTGACTGTCAGGGTCCTGCCAGTCCTTTAGTGCTAGGTCCCCTAGGTGTCATGTGTGTTAGAGTCCTTGGCTTCTCACTCAGTCTCTTGCCCAAAAGATCTTATTACACTTACAACTTAAAACAGCAATCTATTCTACACATCTCACGCAGATCTATCCTGTGAGTGCCCAACAAGAATATCCAGTTGCCTGCTTGTCATCTTCAGAATGTCTCAGCTGCCTCAAATCCACACATCTACCACCAAAGTCCTCATGCTTCCCCATCATGCTTAAGGTAAAAGGCCATGCTCTTTACTCCAGGAAAGAAACACTGCTTTGATCCAAAAGTTCAGGCCTGAAATACCTGTGTCCTCTGATTCCCTATATCCAACCTGCTGACTTCCTCTTTCCTGTCTGCTTCCTTCCAGCACTGCTGCCTGTCTTCTGTCTTTCCAGCCTAAGCTGTCTGAGCAGCTGCTCCTGTGCTTTCTGAGATCCCGTCTTCTGCTCTCAGCACCTACCCTTCACCTGTCCTCACTAAAACGAATAGTGGAGTTCACCACTATCAGTCCCCTGCCTCATCTGCTCACCTCTTGCAGTGGCCCACTCTCCAACACACGGTCCATTTCTCAATGTTTACTGGAGCGTTCCCCCTGTGTCAGCGCCTGTCAGGACCTCCCACCTTCAGAAGACTTTCTATGATCCCATATGGTTTCCTTTTAGAACCTGTCCCCATTTTTCTGTTTCCCTGTACAGAAAATTGGTTACCTTCATTTACTGCCTCCAAGTCCTCCCAAGTTTTCACTCTCCCTGTAACTTAACATTTTCTCAAATTTCCCAATCAGACTGGATTGTCTCCACCCCACTGACATTGCTGGTCAGTCACCACTGGTTTCCATGCGACAAATTCAAAGACTAATTCTCCATCCCACCTTCGGCTCCTAACAGTGTGGCTCCCCTCTCCAAACGCAGTCTGTGGCTTGCTCTTGTTCACCTGTTTTTGGTCCTCAGTTTCTCCCTAGCTGAGCTTGCTCTGACACAGCTAATCCCCAAGCTTCCCTGTTGACTACATCCGTCTAATTCTCTAAGTGAGCACATTGTTGTCAGCTTCCTGTCACATCTCTGCACACACAACTCCAACACACATCTCCCTAGTCTCAATTCACTCACTGTCTCCCTGATGTCTTGGCACCTGAATGTCTTGCAGGCATCTCCTAAGCATTTTATTTCTCAGTGCTGGGGACTGAAGTCAGAGCCTCATGTATGCAAGGCAAGGCTCTGTAACTGAGCTCTAACCCCAGTCCTCGTCCTCAGTCTTGGGCCTCCTCCCTTAATCACCAGTGCTCCATCCACCTGGCTGCTCATAACCAATCCAGAGGCAAGTGCTGCTGGACCCACTTCCAACACCCCAAACCTGACCTATTTCACCACCAAAACGGCCTCTCCCCACCCACTCATGCCACAGGCTTCCTGGCTTCTATTCTGCCCTCACAGGAAGGCAGTGAGTCACTTTCTCTTCTGAGAAGCAATCCCAACTCTCTTCAGACAGCCTGCTCCAGTTTGACACACTGCTGGCTGTCATGTCCTGGTTTCTGAGCAGCTGTCCACGCTTCCCTGGCTCTGGCAGCAGCAGCCCTGAACCCTCCCCCCATCTCCACTCAAGTCCTATTCACCCCATTTTGGTTAAGTGGCCACTCAGCTCCCACTCCCACTGCAGCGGCCTCTGGGCACCTTGTCTCCAGGTGACAGGTCTGCAATCTGCCGCACCGTGATGTCAATAAGTGCCATCATGTCTGTGTGGTAGAAGATGGCAGCTGTGGCAGGGCTGCTGAACACGTCCTGCAGGAACTTGAGGACAGAGTGTGGTGGCTGCGGCTCATGTCTGAAGATATGGACAGGATCGTCTAGAAGGCAAAGGGTCGAAGGGTCAAGGAGACCCTTTTGGGGTCCCAGAGTCATCCCAGAGGGTTACAGGAGTCAAAGCAGGGGAGGTTATGGAGGCGTAGTGGGCATCGAAGTGGCACCCGGGCAGGCTTCTCGGCTCTCACCCCCTCTATTCAGAAGCAAAAGCAGCTTCTCAGAGAAGATCTTAACATTGGTGTGTTTGCTCAGGGCAGCCATGATGACATTCTGGTCAGGAGCTGAGTGAAGAGATGGATGGAGGTGAGAGAGAGTAGGCGCAGAGCCCACGAAGCCCCTCTTTGTTCAGCCACCTTCCAGACAGGCCCACCCCACCTGTCAGGTGCAGGTCAGCCACCTTCCAGACGGGCCCACCCCACCTGTCAGGTGCAGGTTGACAGCCAGAAGCAGGTTCATGCAGAGGTCTGGCAGCTGCTCTGTGGTGTCCAAGGGAAGGCCGTCCTCAACGATGCTGAGCAGGAACTGGGCAAAGGGCATGCCCAGGTGTTCTGAAACAGGATCGTAAAGAAATCTACACACCCAACTTTTCCTCTCCAGCCTCCTTGGCTTTCTGTGAGCCTTGAGGACACCCTCCTCTTGTCAGGCTGTAGTCAGTAGGTCCAGGTCCTTGGGGCATGCACGGGTCATACCTCTGGGCCACATCGTCTGCTGCTCAGTGGTCTGAACTCTTACCGTAGTGTGCGTAGGGCACCGCCTCTCCCATGGAGAAGACCATGGCTAGGACAAGGGCGGAATAACAGAGCTTCTGGTGGTCTAGGGGGTAAGGAAGGCAGTCAGAGTCAGCAATCCTCAGAGGGCCAGGAAGCCTCAGCAGATGGTGGCAACACTCTCCAAGTGCCAAGGAGTGCCCCACCCCCACCTCACCCTGTGTGTCCGTCTGCATGTCCCTCGCCAGCTCCACGGGCAGCACGGATGACACAAGTGTGGAGATGATCGCTGCGTCCAGGCTGCACATGGCACCGAAGCACTTGAGGAGTAGCAGCCGCAGAGACGCTCGGTGTTCCTGGCAGAAGAGACTTGTGCTCAGTGCCCTCACTCCTGCCCACACCCCTCTGTGCCCCTCCCCCTGGCTTGTATGTACCATTTGGTAATAGGCCACCAAGGCCAGGACAGACTCAAAGTCATTCCTTTTGCACATTTTTTTTGCAAACTTCAGGGTCTGCATCAGTCTAGAGAAGAGAGAGTGAGAGTCACCCAGTGAGTGAGTGGAAGTGACCGGAGCATTAAAGAGGGACGGTAAGGGTCACTTGCCCTGTGCTGGCAGACCCAGGAGGTCCCTACCCCATACCAGGATATGCAGCAGTTCCTCCAGATAGCAGCGGATGACATCCTCATCCTCGTACAGTGCCCAGCTGCGCTGCTGAGCGTCATCCTTCCTTCGAGCCAGGTCTGCAAAGATCACCTCGAGTCTCTGCTGGTCATGGCAGACCTGCCCTGAGGGTAGGGCTGTGCTCAGGTCCTGGGGGAAGAGGGCAAAGCATGACTCAGTAAGATCCCGGCACACATCACCAGCTCCAGGAAGCCTCCGAGCCCTGAGCCCCTAAGGCTAACATTCTCTGAACTGAGGTCCCACAAAATCCACCTGGGGTAGGCCAAATCCAGTCCTGACCTCCAGGTACAGGACTCTGCTTAAGACTCAGCCGTGGGAATTTTCAACATCCCAACTCCTGCCCTAGACCTGGATGAGCAGCTCCCACGAGGCAGGCAGGAACTCTGAATGTGACTCAGAATCCTCACTCCCATTCCACATGAGACACGGGGCCTGTTGTACTAGATGCTAGCTGCTATGCCTGCACAGGCAAGTGTTCCACCAGCCTACTGCCCTCAGACTCAACAGTCATCTTGAAATGCCCACATCTCACTATCATCCAAGTTGGCAGCTAAGCCTCCAGCAAAGCTCACCAAGTACCCTTTCTCCACACTGCCAGGGCTGGCAAGGTACTGCTCATTCCCATGTCCTGGGTCTATCCTTTCTTTGTACCCAGAATCCCAAAAACAGAAGGAGCACCAGCAGAGAGTGGGAAACCCCTCCAAGTGGTGGGAAGCTTTCCTTATTCCCACCTCATCCTGGTCTCTCTTCTCACCTGCCTCAGGCTCACCTGATCGCACACCACCCGCTCCCACATTCCGTATGATCCAGCCACGCCATCCACTTCTTCCAATTCTTCCTTCCTGTCAGCCATGCTTGATCCTGCCTCTTGGTCCCCATCCCAGCTGAGCCTCTGTCTAGAATGTCCTTCCTCCCTTTCTCCTTCGTGGGTCAATTCAAATGACCCTGATGCCCAGCACAATGAGAGTCAGGAGCCGGAGCTCCGCAAATACCCGTCACAGACAGCACGGACAAACGTGTGAGGGCAGGGGCGGGGTGAGACCAGCAGACTGGCTGGGGGTGGGAAGGCTCCTTGACCACACTGCCCACCCTCACCTTGCCCTCTACCAGCGAGAGGAGGACCTGCTCCATGACAGGTGAGCTGGCTGGGACGGAGGCCTGGATGTGACCCACCACAACACCAATGGCCACACGACATAATTCATGGCTCAGGCCAGTGTTTCTCCGCACAAGCTCCATCAGCTCTGCCCCAATGGTCCCTGGCACAACCGTCTCCGCTGCTGGCCCCTCCTCTGTGGTCTCCAGGCTCAGTGCGTTCAGAGCTTCCAGGTCATCAGAGGCTGAGTTTGTACCAGTTGCCACCTCCTCTGCAGGAGGCTCAGGGGATGGTGCTTTGGAGGGAGAGGGCTGAGCCTGGGACACAGTGGTGTGGGCACCTCGGTGAGGTACAGGTGGGGGTGTGGGTGAGCAGCTGGGACCTAGCTCAGAGGGGCTGGAGCCAGTATAGAGTGTGTCCATGGAGGTGCTGCTGACTGATGAGCCACTGGACACAGAGCTCCCCCCAGAGGGTATTGTTGCACGGCCCCCTGTGAACAAAAAGTAAATGTTAGGCTGTGGCAACCTACTGGGGAGACCCATGCTACCTGGCCTAGAGGCCCTCACTCTAGTTTAGGATCCAGTTCCTCTGGTAGGCCCTATCTCTTAACCAAGTCTTGAGGCTCCAACTGCCCAAACACGGGGATTCTATATTCTCCCCAAGTTCAGAGCCCCCATTTGTCTAACATGGGCAGAGTAACCATTCCAGGTACAGGGTACTCCCACCCCAACCAACCCAGCCTGGCCATCTCACCACTCCCTGAGACCACCAGGGCCTCACGATCTCGGCGCTTCACTGGTGGGGGTGGGGTGGCAGGTGCTGCTCGGCGAGGCTGTGGTGGAACCTGAGAACACAGAAGTGGGATCAAGGGAGGGCAGGCTGCTAGCTGCACCTGTGACCTGAGCGGACCCTCCATCTCCGGTAGAAGCCTTAGTTCCATACACTTCCTTCTAAAAGATACCTGGTAGAGGGCTCCATCTGTCCCAAGATGCTCAGAACTGGGCAGGCTATGTTGCCGTTCAAATCCAGTTCGACACACCCCATTGGGCTGCCTAGATACAGCAGCATCCAAATGGTGGTCACTGGTGGATTGAGTCATAACTGAAGCACTGGAGGCTGAGGCGCTCCTTCGAGATAAGGTCTCTTTCCGGTGATGGATCAGCTTCCTGATAGAGAGATAGAACATGGTGGGGCAGATCCTCCCTACTCCCGAAGTTCTCATTTGCTACCTGTGGGATGCTGGGACCTAACAGTGCAAGCCCCTCATACCTCCTGCTATCCATTCCATTCTGTGGTACCTCATACTAACCCTAGCACTGCCCCTACAATCTCTCTGGCCCCAGTAAAAGAACCCACCCACCACCACGCTCAAGGGAAAGTTTTACTTTCACTTCCCAGATACTCACTGGAGGACTCCACGCTGTTCCAAACTGTACTTGCCACCATCTTGCAGGGCTGTGTTGTGCACAGCCTCAATGGCCCGGTCAATAGCTTGGAGGACATCTTGCTCCATGCCCTAAAGGTAGGTGGGCAGTTAGACCTGGGGGCCAAGTGGGGTTGATGAGCCCAGACCCAGATCAGGCTGGAACTAGCCTAGAGTTCTGGACACTAGCAGACAGACAAAGTGAAATATGGAATGAAGTGGACAAATTGTGTCACTCAGGAAGCAAGGGCACAGGGCAGACTGTGGGATGGGACTTTACATTTAGAGATCCCTTCGGGATTTTATCCCATACAGAGACTCTTGGCAAAGACATTTCTGAAAACTACAGGTCGAGCGAAACCACAAGAATCCCAGACTGGGACCAGGAGCGCACACACCTAGCCTATCCTTGGGCTTGCCTCAGAGCCCGGAGTGAGATGCCGAAAGGAAGTCTCCAGTGTCTGGAACCCTTAGCCAGTCACTCAGGAAGCTGACCCCTTCACAAAACCAAGGCCACACTCCAGAGCAGCCTTGTCTCCACAGGGATCCTCCCTGGCACTGGGAGGTGAAGTAGGTCAAAGGGCCTCCCCTTTCATCCTCCCAAGCTGTCCCACCAGTTCTTCAGACCGCTTCTGCGAAGCCACTCAGTGCTCATGGTAAAGGAGGGACTTGAAAGACAGGCCTGATTCCTGGTCTGTGTTGTTACCCTCAGTAACTCAGGAGTCCGTTCTACTCCACTGTCTAGCATGGAAGGAGATGTGGGTTACAGCTGTGGGCCTGCCCAGCATACGCGCTCCACAAGAACCCCAGAACAGAAGTGAGAATACTCTAGGGTAGAGTTCTGTTGTGTGTTTTGGTTGACTGGGTGGGTGGTTTTTTGAGAGGAGAATCTCTGCAGCCCATGCAGGTCTGGAAGTTGCTATATTGCGGGGGCTGGGCTGGAACTCATGGTAATCCTCCCAAAGGCTGAGACCACCATGCTCAGTTCCAGAGGGAGTTTAAGAAACTTCTCTGGGGGCTGGAGATATAGCTCAGCGGTTAAGAGCACTGGCTGCTCTTCCAGAGGTCATGAGTTCAATTCCCAGCAACCACATGGTGGCTCACAATCATCCATGATGAAGTCTGGTGCCCTCTTCTGGCCTGCAGATATACCTGCAGACAGAGCACTGTATACATAATAAATAAATCTTTAAAAAAAAAAAGAAAGAAACTTCTCTGATTGGGGGCAGATGGATACAGGGGTCAGCAAGGCAGGAGGCATAAGGTATGCAGGAATGGTGGGGAGTGGTGGGGAAAAGACAGGGAGACAAAAGACAGAGAGATGGGTGGCAAAAAGGGTAAAAGACATGTATACACAGATAACAGGACTGATGTGGAGAGAGAGGCCCCAGAGGCAGATAGTGAGAGACAATCCAGGAAGACACAACTCCAGAGACAGAGTGGGAAAGTTTGAGCAAGAAAGACAAACAGCAGGCAGAGCAAAAACGAAACAGAAATGCAGAGTCGGGGGAATTGAGACTGGGAGTATGCAGAAACAGAGGAAGTGATCAGAGAAAGAAGAGACTTTTCTTTTCTTCCCAAACTCCAGGCCCCAGTGGCCCTGGATGCAGCAGGCAGGCGCTGAAGAATAGGCAAGACTTCCTCAAAAAGTCTCCAACGAAACCCTAGTGCTTAAAAGGCTGGACTGGGAGTGACACATTTTAGATCCAACCCACCTGGTGTCTCTCACCCCAAGCAGCTCTAGATTAGGGTCTGTAAGGAAGTCCCTAGAACCAAGGTTCCATCCCCTTTGGTTAGACCAGATGACACTTCCAAATTTATCACATTATTTCTGTCCTTCACTGGGCTGGGACAGGATGTTTCGGTAGCTAGGACTAGGGCAGGGCAGGAGTCTGGCACAGCCCAGACTGCTCTGGGTCCCCCTTCCTTCTATAGTCAGAAGAGACTAACTGGAGACACTGCAGCAGGGCTCTACTCCTGAGGAAACAGGGACTGGAACCGCAGCCTCCACTGGAAGGAGACCAGGCAATCTTCAGAACAGGGGAAGCCATGGAGGACGTTCACTTCCTCGGTGTGGACAGCTCCCATTCCAGGATGGAAGTCCCAGATTTCAGAGGAAGGAAATCTGAGAAGTCAGGACTGACGGCTTGGGGGAAGTAGAGGCAATACCTGGGAGCCATGCCAGCAGAGGCCAGGGTTCCAAAAGGGTTGGGGAAATAATCCTTGGGGAGAGATAGGTGGGCCAGTTCAGGACGCAGAGATATTACCGGAATTGGGGGATAGCAAGAGGGACGGGAATGCCTATGTGTGGGTAGGGGGTGGGGACTGAGAATCAGGAGGGTAGTTGGGAAACAGGTGGTGGATGAGGTGGCATCTGTGTCAGTGGAGGGCAAGGTGGTCTTTATGATAAAGGTGGAGGCTCCAAATAGAGCGGAAGGGAGGCAAGAGTGTGGGATCCTAGGGACTCAGGGAAGGGGAATAAGGGTTTGGGTAATGGACTGAAGTCTCTGGGTCCAGCTCGAGAATTCTATTCAGATGAAGGCTCTGATTCTGGATGTAGGGGAGCCTGAAGTCCCAGTCCCAGAATGAAGCTTTTCACAGTCCGCTGTTAGATGTCAAAGGCCTATTCTTCGGTGGGTGCTGATGGCCCCTGGGGGTCTCAGTCCTCACGGCTTTGGGGGGGGGGGCTTTATGTCAGCCTCTCAACTCCTTGTCTGGTAGAAGTCCCGAAGAGTCTGGCCGAGCCTGGATCGGCACCGCCGTGCCGGCGAAGGGGTTCGGTCGAGAGGCCTGGGAGGGAGGGTCCCACTCACCTGCAGGCGATGCAGGTAGGCTGGCGGCACGTAGCCCGTCTCTCCACTGCGCGCCCGTGCCGCTAACCACCAGTGCGTGCTGCTGCGCTCCAGCACCAGGAAGGTCTCGCCCGCAGCGAACGCCATGGCGTTGGGCTCCGCCGAGCGGAATGCATACAGCGCTCGGTACATGGGGCCGGGCTGGGCCGCGCCGGGCCGCGCCGGTGCTGGGTACGCGACAGAGGTTGCGGCGCCGGGAAGCCAGGCCCTGGGTGCCGAGCAGCCCCGCGCTCGCCCCGCCCCGCCCCGCCTCGCCTCGCGCTCGCCCCGCCCCGCCCCGCGCTCGCCGCGCGTGCGCACGCGCG